>CM062297.1:622590028-623190028 GCA_031216915.1 Pictodentalium vernedei | reverse complement strand
AAGAAAAGCTTATACCAAATATCCAAAGATTCTGAGCAGTGGATCTAAAAAAAAATGAAAGTGTCAATGACACTGTAGCTCAACTTGTTAAGACATGTACATGTATAGTATGTGACACAGCAATGACAAACATCTAGATAATGACCTGATAACAAAGGTACATATAAAGTATTGTAACAGTCTGTACATAAATACTGACCGTAGCCTGTAACAAATGTATAGGTAAAGTATTGAAAAGGTGGGTGACAGTCAGATGTTAAACTAGAAAAGAAATCTTTGACTCCCAGAGTGGGTCTGACTGAACCTCAAAATATTTGTTCTCATAGTACAGTGATAACAAAGACACACCAAAACACACTCGTTCCTGTCCCAAGGTGAAAACAAAGGTACCCAAGAAGTTTCGTGAAGATCAGTTCATAAATATGAGCTGTACAGAAGTTGTGACAAAAAACTGCTTGGACCTAATTTCGGTACAAAGTGGCCACTGGCAGCCATCTTGAATTTTGGACCGCACCCAGAAACACTCGTTCTCCTCCCAAGGTGATAACAAAGGTACCCAAGAAGTTTCGTGAAGATCGGTTGATAAATACAGCCTCTAGCCCGAGCCGTATTGACATGTGCACTTACAGTGTATAAGTAGCACCGAATAAATCAAAGTTCACCTAATTTGCATAATTTTTGCACGAGAATAAAACCCATACTATATGTGATGTATTCCATGTTACTAAACATTCATACAAAAATTTATTCAAATCAGAACTTTCAAACAGAAGTTCTGTACAAGACTGACTGCACTAATTTTGGTACAAAATGGCTGCAGGTGGCCATCTTGAATTACGGACCACACCCCAATACACTCGTTCTCATCCCACGGTGATAACAAAGGTACCCAAGAAGTTTCATAAAGATCGGTTCATAAATACGGCCTCTAGCCTGAGCTGTATAGAAGTTGTGTACAAAAAACTGATTAGACCTAATTTTGGTACAAAATGGCCACTGGCAGCCATCTTGAATTTTGGACCACACCCAGAAACACTCGTTCTCGTCCCAAGGTGATAACAAAGGTACCCAAGACGTTTCATGAAGATCAGTTCATAAATACAGACTCTAGCCCAAGCCGTATTGACATGAGTACTTACTGTGTGTAAGTAGCACTGAAAAAATCAAAGTTCATCTAATTTGCATAATTTCTGCATGAGAAAAAAACCTGTATTATATGTGATGTATCCCATGGTACTAAACATTCACACAAAAAATTATTCAAATCAGCACTTTCATATGGAAGTTCTGTGCAAAAATCTGACTGCACCTAATTTTGTACAAAATGGCTGCCATTGGCCATCTTGAATTTCGGACCGGACCCAAAAGCACTCGTTCTCGTCCCACGGTGATACCAAAAGTACTCAAGAAATTTCGTAAAGATCAGTTCATAAATACGGCCTCTAGCCCGAGCCATATTGGCTTTTGCACTTACAGTGCTGAAAGTAACACTAATACATCAAAGTTAGTCTAATTTGCATAATTTACGCACGAGAAAAAAACCTGTATTATATGTGATGTGTCCCATGGTACTAAACATTCATACAAAAAATTATTCAAATCAGCGCTTTCATATGGAAGTTCTGTGCAAAAATCTGATTGGACCTAATTTTGTACAAAATGGCTGCCAGCGGCCAACTTGAATTTCGGATCGGACCCAAAAACACTCGTTCTCGTCGCATGGTCATAACAAAGGTCCCCAAGAAGTTTCGTAAAGATCGGTGCATAAATACGGCCTCTAGCCTGAGCCGTATTGAATTGTTGACAGCCAGACTGGCTCCCACAGTGAGCCCAAATATGAACCCAGGGACCAGGCTTGAACAAACCTGAATCTCCCCCCTTTAATGATGATGCATATCAAATATCAAAACATTCTGATTGGTAGATCTGAAGAAGAAGATTTTTAAAGAATGTTCCTCATACTGCACTAATTTAAATATTTGGCTCCCCTAGAGAGCCCAAATATGGACCCAGGGATTTGATTTCAATACACCTGTGAAACAATCTTCCAAAGATGTTATATGTGAAATTTGAAAGCTTTTGGAGCAGTGTTTTGGAAGAAAAGTAGTCTTAAATGTTTTTCCAATTACCCACAGTGTTAAATGAAAGTGTCAATGACATTGTAGCGCAACTTGACAAACTTCAAGTACATTTAATGTTCAAGGTCATAGTGATCTTGTCCTTTGGCACATCAACATCAAAATGAATAGGGTTCTACCTCAAACCATACCTAACCTCCATACTGACTTATATCAAGATCAGTCTTGCAGAACTTTAGTTATAGAGCGGAAGCCAGTTTCAAGTATTTACACTTGAAACTGGCTTCCGCTCTATAACTAAAGTTCTGCAAGACTGATCTTGATATAAGTCAGTATGGAGGTTAGGTATGGTTTGAGGTACTGGAGGTCACTGTGACCTTGATCTTTGGCACATCATGGTCAAAATAAATAGGCTTCTTCCACTCATCATACCTAACCCAGATATGAAGTTTGGTAAAGATCCAGTTGGTAGAACTTTGGTTAATTGACGGAACGCAAAAAGTTAACGGATGGACAACAGATGACGGACACCAGACATGGTGATAACATAATGCCCCCTCCTCAAAGAGGCTGGGGGTATAAAAATGGTCAACATCAAATTTTGTCTTCTAAGAGTTCAAGTGTAGTCTTTGGTTACATTTAGCTTCATGGTTGTATTGCTTGTTTATTAGATTTTTAGATCACGTTCTGTATTTTAAAAATATCTGTATTGGTGGATGTTCATGAGTTGCAAATAACCATGCTTGTATGTATAGGTTATTATCACCTTGGGGGGAGGGGAGGTGAGGGGGAGTGGAGGGGGCCGAGATGGTCTTTTGAAGCCGAGATCCCAGCTAGGAACATATATCGACGAATCTGAATGAGGTATCGATATGTGGCCAACGGACAAGGTTGAGACTTCAATACACCCAACTCAGATCCCATGGTGATAAAGAGCAATTTACCTAATGTTATCCAGGGTTCCCACAGATATATGGGAATCAAATTCAAGCATTATTTAAACACTTTCCAAGAAATTTGACCACAATTTTCAAGGACTATTATTATTATATAAGATTACCACACCATGAACATCCCACAGATTTTAACTTCAAGGATCTCGGTAAAGCAACACTTTTCTACCAGAGTCTTCATAGCTATAATGTAACTAAGATCTGTTTGAGACATTGCACTCATTATAAGGTGGCAGGACAGATTTCTTGATATCATGAAAGTAACTATGCGCATGATACAGAAATGAGTCGAGATGGGGGGTGATGGCATTTATTTGTAGTGTATATAACAAACCTCATCTTTCTCTGTAAGGGAATGACTGCCTCCAAGATCAATATAAACTGCATCTTTATCATACACAATACTGCCAACTCCAGACATTGGGGCATATATAAGTCGCTCCTTAGCATTTAGAGATCGCTTCTTCTTTTCTTCATTTGGCAGAGGACAGGGATCTGGAAGGCTATGAATATTGGCAATTCTGAAATCACCACAGCCTGAAGAAAACAGATAATTCACACCATATATTGTAAAGGGCAGGTCTGCTTCTACTCTCTGTGATCAACTTAATTTTTAATACTTGCAATTCAGTATGCCAGTTTTTCCAATTTGTGGCATGTTATCATTCTCGCACATTATCATGAGGATCTTTAAAAGCTCCACATGGCTGATCATGTACCTGAAAGCTATGCAACATTTTGTTTCATCGAATATTTTTTTTTTTTTTATGAGAGAACTTAACAATCAATAATCTCCAATGACATGTGTGAAAAAACATACAAATACATAAGGTCCTCTCCAAAAAGTGCCAACAAAAAGCATTAGAGTACTGGTGCTGCAATCCATTAACAATTTATTAATGCATTAAAGGCACTTGCCAATTTATTTGTTTATTTATAGGTGTTTAAGGTCACATATTTCTGCACAATGGCTAATTATGACCATGACGGTTTTACGGGTGGAGGAAGCCAGAGTACACGGAGAGAACCACCGAGCAACGGCGAGCAACTGTCAGCTCCCCAACATACTAACTCCACACAAGCAGGGTTAGCATTGGTTGAAGACAAGTGCACCATCGACATGCAGTACACCTTAGCCCCCACGTGGGCAATGGGGGTGAAGTGTCTTGCCCAAGGACACAACGTGGTTGCCGCAGGTGGGGTTCGAACCGAAGACCTCTCAGCTTGCAGTCTGCACCTCTACCTACTGAGCCACCGCGCTCCCTGGCACTTGCCAATAAATTCTGACAAGAAAAACCACATGACCCAGCCAATTTTCATTTTTAACTAGCTGAGAACTGGAAGCCACTATCATGGCTCTATTGAAAAGTGCTGAAAGCACACTATAGTGCCTTTAAACAGCATGCATTAGCCAGACATTAATTTTGCTGAGCAGTAGAAAAAAAATGTTAATAATAAATTGTTTTGTTAGAATTTATTGGAACAAATAAATTATTTATGAACAAAATCTTGATAAACCAAGGCTTCACTTGTTGGCAGCATTAGTATCTTTGAAAAAAATACTTGTGTTACAAACCACTGTGCAAAATAATTCAGCACTCTACCAATTAAGAGAATATGAAGCACATCTGGAGAGGATATAAAGCCTTTTAAATGAGTCTCCAGCCTTTTTCATAAGAGCAAAAATATGGGCTTCTAGCAGTCAACCAATTAACCACCCATGTACCTACATATGGTGGTTACATCTGAATACATGAGGTCCCATTCAGCCAATAGGAAGTACAAATATTAACTCGAAGACTTGATTTGAACAAACTTAGATCTGACTTCCCTAAGGATGCTGTATACCAAATATCAAAACATTCTGACTGATGGATCTGAAAAAGAAGATTTTCAAAGATTATTCCTCATATTGCACTAGGTTAAAATTCGGATCCCTTAGAGAGCCCAATTATCAACCTATGGACTTGAATTGAACAATTGAATCCAACCCCAGGAAAGATTCTGTATGCTATATATTAAATGATTCTGACTGGTGTTTCTGGAGAAGAGTTTTATAGATTATTCCTCGTATTGTACGAAGTTAAAATTTGGGCTCCCTATTGGAATATTAACCCAAGGACTTGGTTTGAACAAAATGAGATCTAACCTCCCTGAGGATGCTGCATCTCAAATATCAAAACATTCCGACTGGTGGATCTGAAAAAGAAGATTTTTAAAGATTATCCCCCCTCCCCCTCCCCCCCATATTGCATGAAGTTAAAATTCAGTCCCCCCCCCCCCCCCCCCACAAAGGAAGCCGAAATATGAACCAAGAAACTTGATTTGAACAATCTAGAATCTGACCCCATTAACAATAATGTATTTATTTATTTATTTATTTATTTATTTATTTATTTATTTATTTATTTATTGGAGTTTTAAGGTCACATACTTATGCACAATGGCTAATCATGACCGTGACAGTTTTACGGGTGGAGGAAGCCGGAGTACCCAGAGAGAACCACCGAGCAACGACGAGAAGCTGTCAGCTCCCCAACATCATAACTCCGCACTGCAGCAGAGGCAGGGTTAGATTGGTTGAAGACATGCGTACCATCGACGTGCAGTACGCCTTAGTACACGGCGTCATCGTGTCCCCTTGTGGACATTCGGGGTTAAGTGCCTTGCCCAAGGACACAAAGCGGGAGTCTGAATCGATCGCTCAGATGGTCACCCATCCGAGGACTAACTGGGCTCGACGTGCTTAACTTCGGTGATATCATGAGAACCGATTACCGCAACACCACCGCACCCCAACAATCATGTATACCAAACATTAAAAGATTCTGACCGGTGGTTCTAGAGAAGAGGATTTTTAAAGATCATTCCCCATATTGCCCCAAGTTACAAATTTGGGCTCCTGTATTGAGCCCAAATATAAACCAAGGGGGTTCATTTTAAATAAGTAGTAACTGCCACCCCTCCCCCCCCCCCCCCCCCACCACCTCCCTGTGGATGCTGTGTACCAAATATCAAAAGATTCTGATCAGTGGTTATGAAGAGAAAATTTTTTTAACTTTTTGCTTAGCATTTATTTGATGCCCCCTACAGAACACCCTGGCAAAACCGATGGCAATTCTTTTACGATTCTATTCTACTGGCCCTAAGGATGCTTCATACCAAATAACAGTTCTTTGTTCCCTGTAATTTGGGAAATATGGGCATTTGAAAATATTTCTATTTTTAGCTCCTGGGGTTCCCACGGGGACACAAACAATTTTTTTTGGCATGAATCAAGTACTTATGACTGATTAATACCACACAGCAAATTTGATTCAAATTGGACCATCATTTCAGAAAGTTAAAAAATTTATAGTAATTTATATATTTTTTATACTTACCAATGACCCAGACTTAGCTGGTGCCAACTCTAAAAAATCCAGGGCCAAACACAAATTTTGCCCCGCAATCCCCAAAATTTGCATCTAAAACCAAAAGAAATCATAATCCTAAAGGACCTCCATACTTTGCCCTCACTGCGCATGCGCAGTGTCAAGGACGTTCCAAAATTGGCGCCAATTATCATTCTTACTGGCAGTGTCTGGTCAGCGCTATGTACTCAGCGGGGAGGTAAGAGTTCCCAACTCCTGGGAGGGCCATCCCCGTCTGGGTCATTGGTAAGTATAAAAAATATATAAATTACTATAAATTTTTTAACATTTTTATACTGTACCAATGACCCAGACTTAGCTGAATAGTAAAAAGGCTGGAGGGCCTAGGACAAAGAGGAAAATCCAATAAGCTCAACTATATAATATAGAGGTAACCCCTCAAGGAGAAAAGGAGTATTAGGCTTTACATGTATCTTTCTTATTTTATGTTAAATTAGAAAGATACAATACCCTTCATAATTGAGCACAATAACATTCATGTTCTCTATTAACATCCAGTATAACCCTTTATACTAATTATTTTTAAAGTAAGCCAATAAATAAAGTTAGTCCAGAGAATTGAGACTCTTTATATTCTTTTAAAAGTGTCCGAGGATTGTATATTAACGCCCGTTTGACACTTGACATATACAAATGCTTCACACCGAGCTGCACTTTAGAAATATGACATGAATGAATTTTTAACATTAATATTACACTTTAAAACCATCCCGGAAACGACTCAGAAATACTGACTTCGGAGGAGGCATTCCCTTGCTTTTCACTATAAAGCAGGTGACCTAAGGGAACACCCTCCCCCCCCCCCCTTCCCCTTGCCCTGGGTCAAATAGCCCAGAGCGAAGAGGGCAGCCGGACAGAGTCACTGCAGGAACAGAAAGCCTGAATAACTATAGTTGCAACTGTTTAGTGGACGACATTCTGAGCAACAGATAACGGACCTAAACAATGCAGGTCTCCAGAAATGGACTCAATATTTCTGAGATAAAAATTCGTGAATGTGGATGGCTGAGACCAATAAGCAGCCTTCATTAAATCTGTAATAGCAATACTATTAGCGTAAGCCCAAGAAGTAGAAAGAGCTCTTACTTCATGAGCCGAAATCTTAAGCACAGACTGCTGAGAAGAAGATAAATTTTCATAAGCAGTACGGATAGTTAATTGAATCCATCTAGCAATAGAATGGACCGAAATGTCCTTTCAATTAGGCATCAGAGACAGAAAGAAACGTTTTCGTCCCTTTCTGATAAACTGAGATCTCTGTTTATAGATACGTAATGCTCTAACAGGACAGAGTAAAGGCCTACGGCCGTCTGAAGACGGAAGAGCCTTAATAACAATAGGTTCCGGATATTTATTAGGAGCCCGATTCTTAGCTAAAAATCCCACATTAGTAGTGAAGGTGATAGTGTTCCCGACACTACGATAGTGAGAATCATCCACCGACAGTGCATGAAGCTCACTGACTCTTCTAGCAGAAGAGAAAGCTAAGAGAAAAGCTGTCTTATAAGACAAGAATTTGAAATCTACTGTCCCAAGAGGTTCAAATGGCTTTTCCTTCAGTTTAAGAAGAACCCAAGCTAAATTCCACTTAGGAATTAACCTAAGAGTTCTGGGTTTATTTATCGAGAAGTTTCTAACTAACTTAGATAAAGAGACATTAGATCCAATTTGTAAACTATCATGATGTGCATAGGTATCAGATAACATAGACCTATAACCCTTAATAGTAACAGGCTGCAGTTTGATTTCGTCAAACAAGTATACTAGAAAGTTTGCAAGGTCTGGTATGGAGGGATCAAAAATATCAACAGAATGATCCGTATACCAACGACGAAAAACCTTCCACTTAGCCGCATAGTTTAGGGAAGAGGAGGTCCTCCTACAGTTAGAAATCGCGTCCACTGCTCGTCCTGTAAAGGGCTTGCCATGCAAGAAGGACCGCACAACGGAAAAACGTGAAGGTTGAGACCTTGCGGGTTGTGATGGAGTGATCTCCCCTGCGAAAGAAGATCCTCCCGTGGAGGAAGCTTTCGCGGTAGGTCCCACAACAGACACCTGAGTAGATTTATCCACGGTCTCTGTGGAGACAGAGATGCTACCAACAGAATCTTGCACTGAGATTGTTGTATCTTTAGCAATACTTGCTGAATTAACGGCGCTGGAGGATACGCATATCCTATCATTCCGTCCCAAGGGATCGACAGAGCGTCTACTGCAAATGCTCTTGGATCCGGACACGGAGACACATACGTCTGCAACTGATTGTTGAGATGTGTCGCAAATAAGTCTATCATTGGCCGTTCCCACGGGTAGCAAATCTGATTGAATACTTGTTTGTTGAGAGTCCACTCCGATGGCAACAAGCGACCCTTTCGTGAAAAGGAGTCTGCTAGTACGTTCAGACGACCCAGTATATGACGGACCGAAAGAAGAACCTGATGTTCTAGGGCAAACAGAAGGATTCTTTCCGTTAGATTGAACAACGGAATTGAATGAGCGCCTCCCTGATTCCGTATATACGCCACTACTGTCGTATTGTCGGATAGGATTTGGACATGAGCATTGTGAATAATGTCCATCCAATGACGTAACGCAAGCCAAATTGACATCATTTCCTTGATGTTTATGTGCTTGCCCAGGAATTGCGGATCCCAAAGACCCTGGCATCTCGAATCCGTTGGGATCAATGATGCACCCCAACCTGTTTGACTGGCATCCGTCATAATGGTAAAACACGGATCCGGCAACTGCAGCGGAACTCCCTGAGTTAACCACTGAATGTTTGCCCAAGTCTGAATCTCTCGTTTCACTTGATCTGACAAGAGAACGTCTATGTCGAGCGAATGAATTTTCACACTCCAATTCTGAGTCAGGAAAATTTGGAGAGGACGCGTGCGTAACCGCCCCATCGGAATGAGATCCGTAGCGGCTCCGCACAGACCTATCAGTCTCATGAACTCCCTCGCTGTGACTTTGTCTGCGTGCAGACAATAGCGAGCGTAACAACTGACTAATTTCGCTCTTGTTAACGGCAGACGAACGAGATTGTTGTGCGTCTCGAAGCTCATTCCCAGATGTGTGAATGACTTGGACGGCACCAGATCCGACTTCTCCTCGTTTATTATAAAACCGAGACGTCGGAGCAATAGAAGCAGATTCTGCACATGGTTCTGAAGCGTTAACTCGTTGCCGTACCTCTGAAGAATGTCGTCCAGGTAGGCCGACGTTACCGCAGACGAATGAGCTCGGAAATAAATCATTACCGAGTTCATTACCCGAGTGAAAGCCCAGGGTGCTAGATTCAATCCGAAGCACATCGCCTGGAATTGATACACCACCCCTAGGACAGCGAAGCGTAGATACTTTCTGAATGTCGGATGTACCATGACGTGAAAGTACGCATCTTTGAGATCTATGCTTGTTGCATAATCGTTCACCCGAATACTCGCTCTGACCGATCGAATCGCCTCCATATAAAACTTCGGGGCGACGATCAGCTTGTTTATCCAGCTCAAATCTATGACTGGACGGAACGAGCCGTCTGGTTTCGGAACCAGAAACAGATGGCTGTAGAACCCCGGTGACTCCTGGTTTTCTACGACCTCTACCGCGTTCTTCATTAAAAGAGACTGCACCTCTGATAACAGAGCGTCTCTTTTCTGCGGATTTGACGGAAGTTGAGTCCATTTTGGACTTCGAGTTAATGGAGGCTTTCGTTTGAAGGATATCTTTAGACCTTCCAAAATCACCCCTCTCAACCAAGGGTCGTCCGTAATCGACGCCCACTCTTGTGAAAAACTCGACAACCTTCCGCCAACCGGCACGCGATAGAGGTTGAAGCCATCACCTCCTGGACCTGCGAGACCTGCGGTAGGAGAAACCACGTCCTCCACGACCCGCACCTCGTCCCGTCGACCTCGGAGCATCCGACCGATTGTCCCGGCCCGAAGGACGTCCCGCACGTGAGTCGCTGCCTTGACGGTCTCTTGAATAAGACCAAGAGGATGCACCGGAACCTCTATAGGGACCTCTCTTGGGCACATTAGACCCAGAAGTGCCTGTCTTACTCTTATCTGCCGTGTCCGACTTCTTAGAAGCAGATTTGAACAGCAGAGAATCCGAAGCTTTCTTAGTAATTTTATCATAAATTGCAGAAAGCTTGCCGACAAAGAGAAGTTCTCCGGAGACCGAAGCGACTCTGAGAGAGTTCTTCACCTTACTATCCACGAGTGTGGATGTAGCTAGGGCTGCGTCACGTCTAACCAACTCCAGGTTTGCCACTGAAAGGGCGGAGTTACACGTGGAATAAGCTACTGCCCTTGAAAGAAGTCTTAAAGAGGATTGTATATCCTGGAATTCTTTCCCTTGAAGACGCAGTGATAACGCCTTACTAAGGTGGTCTGCGTAAGATAAAGCATCTAAACTGGCTCTGTTAGACGAAATAGTCGTCTCCAACACCGCGGTTGGAATAGACACAGACGACGGTAATGATAATTCTAAGTCTTCCGCCTCGTCGTCCATACGCAGAGGAACTCTCGGGATACCCTGTCCTGCCGTATTGAATTTATTCCTTGCATTAATGAAAGGCAGGTTGAGAGTATTGGCGGACAAGAAACCCGCTTTTCCTGTTTTGGAAGCAAGTTTGAATATAGCGTCGTTCAATAATTCAAATGTTCTTGCAACATTATTGGACTGAGACGGAAACTCGGGAGCGATGTCCCTGAACCGCTCAAAGAACTCAGAGTCCAATGACGCTATAATTCTCTTGTCCGGAACTGCAGCAGTCTGGCCCGACTTGAGGAAGAAAGTGCCGGATGAAATCCACGGCAGCTTAGCTTTATGTTGTTCCGAAAGGGATAGCTCCAAGTCATCCGTATCCCTTTCACCATCCGGTCGGACCTCATGATGCTCCCGGTCGTCCGCACCCGATGCTTCGGCGGAGCGTACCGACCCAGCGCCGTCGGATAATTCTCGATCCGACACCGTTTCTGCCGGTTGCTGGGATGCTGCGATAAGCTGTGCTATTTGAACAAGCACGTCCGACATCGAGGCCTGCGGAGGCGCAGTCTTTCGCTGCTTCGCCGAGGGCAGCTCCGCATCTGGTGACTCCCGCATACTCTTCCTATGCGAACGTCCGGAGTCCACCGGCCTCGTGTCCCTGGCTACCGGATGGCATGACCTGGTCGCTGAAGAATCCCTGATCGGCGAAGCTGGTAAAATATCGGCGGTCACGTAGCCAAGGTGCGGTCGTGTGCGCTGGTGAGAGGAAGAAGCCTGAGCAGTCTCCGCGGACTGCCTATACAACGGAGCATCCCGAGCGACGGACGTGTGCTCCGCTTGCGACACATTTTGTACCACAACATCTGGTCCCAGATGTTGTTGTACGAGAGAGGGGCCTCTCTCGCTCGCGGCCCGACTGGACCTGGACGAGCTAGGAACCAGACTCGAAGGCTTCCTCCGATCTCTCCTACTATCCGCCGTCACTGGGTGTGCACGTTGAATGTTTATAGTGCTCGCATCACCCAACATTTCCTCCTGGACCGCATCGGACGAACCCGGCTGCCGAACCATTCGGTGAATGGACGCTACACCGGGCGAGCTAGCGGACGACAATTGTCTTATCTCCATGAGCACTTTTGCCACTAGCTCTGTATTCATTTGTGACGACGGAAGCGCACTTGCGGAAGATAACATGGAAACATCACCCTGTTCTTGTTCCTCTGAAATAGAAACTGATAGAGTAGAGTGACCCTGCAGAGAAAGAGCCGGCATAGCCCTTTCTCCACTAACAACATATCGTGACACACGTTTCCAATGTTTGTCATCCCAATATTGACATATAGAACAGGGGTTAGTGCGAGTACACTGACTACAATTAATACAATGATCATGAAAGTCAGAGGAAGACTTTTTCCTATTACAATTTGAACAATATCCTTTCATTGTGAAAAGTCAACAACAAGTCCTAGTACTCGCACAAACCCCTAAACACAAAGATACATAATAATATGATCCATTAATAATGAAAAAACAATTGAAAATCAAAATAATTTTTGAAAAATATTTTTTCAGCGAAGCCCTAGTTTCTGAAAAGTAATGTTGAGCCCCAATGGATCCCAAGGCTAAGTGTGGTCAAAAATTTTAAAATTATATTAAATAATTAATGCAACACTTACGGATAATAATAATGTATCTTATAGTGAGATAAACTACTCCAAAGGCAAACAGCCCCCCTCAAAAGAGACTGTTGCCAATGTAAACAAACAGTGTAAAAACACCAGAAAACATGACTCCAGGCACTGACAAAACTGGCCCGAAATCAGTCATCAAAATTACACTCTATCTGATGCAAGACAGAGACTCCCAGGGGAGAATCTGCAGAACATCAGACGGAAGATGCAGAACACGTTTATACACCCATGGGTGAAAACGTAACTATGGGGAAAATAACAGAATACATTCTGTAACCAAGCTAACTCTCCCAAGAGAATTTAGAAATGATCTTTCTCAAAAATATGCCAAAAGCATGGGAGAATAGCAAGGGGGGACTTAGAAGACCAGGGGAGAGGAAGCACTGAATAAGCAGTGCAACTTTATAGCAAGAATGACAACAACAGGCCCATGCCTCGAAAATAGGCAACTTAACATAATTTCATAAAAATTTTAAGTACAGCCCTGATTATTTTTTGTCACTCCTTTTTCCTCTCCTCCTTCTATATCCTACTTAGAATCACCATTTCTCCAATAATTACGTGTCTGGCATCCTTTAAACTGAGATTTACAAGCACAAAGATCAGTGAGATGTTGACTGATGAAGGGCCAAACAGAGAATGATAATTGGCGCCAATTTCGGAACGTCCTTGACACTGCGCATGCGCAGTAAGGGCAAAGTATGGAGGTCCTTTAGGACATGATTTCTTTTGGTTTTAGATGCAAATTTTGGGGATTGGGGGGCAAAATTTGTATTTGGCCCTGGATTTTTTAGAGTTAGCACCAGCTAAGTCTGGGTCATTGGTACAGTATAAAAATATAGAAATTTTGGGTGGGGTAAAAAATCTTTCCCCTCCCATTACAAAGCCAAATATTACTCCATGAACTTCGTTTGAACAAACTTGATTCTACACCTCAAAAGGAAGATCCATACCAAATATCAAGTCATTGTACCCACTGGTTCATGTGATGAAGATTTTATTAAAATTTTGGAGCATTTTCCCCCACCCCCTCCCTATGGGGCTGGGCATTCTGATTTGAACAAAAACAAAATGCAATGTCAGAACAAGCACACACCACAAATTTAACTAATATTGGTTCAGTGGTTTAGGAGGAGCAGGTGCAAACACCATGTTCACGGATGACGGACGACAGATGACAGACGGTGAGTGATCACTACAGCTCATCCTGACTTTTAGTCAGGTGAGCTACTACTAACACCTGGCTGAGAATATTTCTGTTTTTGTCAAGATGAGCTGAAAATGTTCCTCATATTGCAGTTAAAAATTGGGCTCCCTATAGGAACCCAGGTAATTCAACTGAACAATGACCCCCATAAGGATGCTGTATACCAAATATCACAAGATTCTGGCAGGCGAATCTGAAGAAAATGATTGTTAAAGAATGTTTCTCATACAGCACAAAGTTAAAATTCAGGCTTCCAAAAAGAGTCCAAATATGAACCCGGGACTTTATTTGAACAAAATTGAATCTGACTCACCTGACAATGCTGTAAGTAGAGGGAAAAAGAGTGTTCTAGCCCAGTAAAGCCCTGATTGACTTCTCGCAATTTTCTAGCTTATTTTCTCAAGAAATTACCAAAGTCCAAAAGCCCTGAAATACTGACCCACTTCTCGCAAAAGTGGACCAGTATACCACAAGATGACACGTGGAATTTTTTGAGTTAGAAATGGAAAATCGAATCGCCAATAGAGATAGTATAAGGATTTGTCTCATTTTGTTGGTCGATTCTCGAAGATCGAGCAAAAATAAAATACTGGATAATCTTAGAAAATCTGAGAAAATTCTGAGCTCAACCAGAGAAATCACTGCAATCACTTTTACCCAAGATGACAGTGACGATGGTGAAGATTCCGCAAATCTGAGATGAAGTTGACAACAAAGGCAAACCATACATTTTTTACTTGTTTTTTAAGTGTTTCCTCGCTCAAGTTCATCGATTTTGCCGAGATATCTCTGATGCAAAACTACACATCATGACACAAAGAGTCAAAACCTGTGATATTGTTGTCAGTTTTTAAGTGTTTCCTTGCTCCAATTCATCGATTTTGCCTAGATTTCTCAGATGCAAAATTGAACATCGCGACACAAAGTTTCAAAACGCGTGATTTTGTTGTCAGTTTTCTCTGTGTGTCATCGATGGAGTCAGTACATTTTGCCAGAGATCATTCATGTGTGGGAATGCAAGAAATCATCACAAAATGCAAAACGAGTAGAGATTTTTTCCCCCTCTCCTCCAATTCAATCGATCGTCTGTCTGTCTGTCTGTCTGTCTGTCTGTCTGATGAAGGAATATATATATATATTATATGTTGTTTTTTTGTATATTATCAAGTAGAAGGGGGAAAAAAAAATTTAAAAATAAAAAAAAGCATTTAAAAATTTAAACATTACTAAAAAGCATATCATTTTTAAAAATGAACGATCCTAAGGAAAAATCGGAAAATATGAAGAAATCTTCTGCGCGAGAAGTTTCTCAGAGATATCTTCTACAGATCTAGAATGTGTGCCCTTCTCGTGGATTTAAACATTCCGAGAGCGATGAGCGAGATATGTACGGGTGGCCAAGGGATCGATCAAGGCACACACCTGTTACACTGCGGAACACAAAGACGCCATAATCCTGTGTTTTGCATCGGTGCTGGAAAAGCTTGACGAGGTGATAAAGTGGTGGAAGACAATGATCAAGTGTCGAGGGCAACCGTAGCCTTTGGATTTTGAAATTGAGCAGTTTCGGAAAATGCCGAGAAATCTGACAAATTATGATCGAGGAAGTATTTTGCATTTATTACTGGATAGAGAATATCCGACACAGATCTTGTCAAAGGAGATGAGCGTATCAGTAAGTGATCAGCAGCAAGAGCAATTTTTTGATTTGCTACGACACAACCTAAGGCAACTTTTTTGGCCATTCATTTCTGCTGGTCCTTGGAAAGCTTCCAAGTAAGCTCTGTTCTGTGAAGTATTAAAAATACAACAAACAAACAAAATTTTTGTTTTGTTTTCAACTACTGTGGTTCTCTCTAACCCCTCAGCCCCCTCCCCCATCCCCTCCCACCCCCACAACAACAAAAAATAAATAAATTAAAAAATGGACAAGAAAAAACAAGTGACTCAATTTGAACAAAACTTGAATTTGACACCCCTAGAGATGTTACATGCCAAATATGAAAGGATTCTCACTGGTGGACCTGAAGAAGAATTTTCAAGAAATTTTCTCATATTGCAAAAAGTTAAACTTTGGACTTCAATAAAAAGCCCAAATATTAACCCAGGGACCTGATCTGAACAACCTTCAATCTAACCCTCCCAGATGTGTTGTACACCAAATATCAAAAGAATCTGACTGCTGGATCTGGAAGAGATGATTTTAAATGATAATTCCCCATATTGCACTAAGTAAATATTTGGGACTCCCTTGGGGAACCCAAATATTAACCCAGGAACTCGATTTGAACAAATCTGAACCTTACATCTCTAGAGATGTTACATACCAAATATCCAATAAAGAGCCCAAATATTCATCCAGGTATCCCATTTGAACAAAACTTGAATCTAACCCCCCCTAGAGATGCTGCATATCAAATATCCAAAGAATCTGACTGGTGGATCTGAAGAAGATTTTTAAAGATTATTGCCCATATTGCACGAAGTTAATATTCAGGCTCCCATAGGAGGCCCAAATATTAACCCAGACACTCGATTTGAACAAATTTGAATCTTACACCCTTAGAAATGTCACATACCAAATATGAAAGGATTCTCACTAGCAGGTCTGAAAAAGAAGATTTTGAAAGAAATTTTCTCATATTGCACTAAGTTAAAATTTGGGCTCCAATAAAGAGCCCAAATATTCATCCAGGGATCCCATTTGAACAAACTTGAATCTAACCCCCTTAAAGATGCTGCATACCAAATATCAAAAGAATCTGCCTGGTGGATCTGAAGAAGATTTTTAAAGAATATCCCCCATATTACACCAAGTTAATAATCAGGCTCCCATAGTTAGCCGAAATATTAATCCAGGGACTTGATTTGAAAAAATTTGAATCTTACACCCCTAGAGATGTCACATACCAAATATGAAAGGATTCTCACTAGTAAGTCTGAAAAAGAAGATTTTTTAAGAAATTTTCTCATATTGCACTAAGTTGAAATTTGGGCTCCAATAAAGAGCCCAAATATTCATCTAGGGATCCCATTTGAACAAACTTGAATCTAACCCTCCTAGAGATGCTGCATACCAAATATCACAAGAATCTGACTGATGGATCTGAAGACGACGATTTTTAAAGATTATTCTCCATATTGCACCAAGTTAATATTCAGGCTCCCATAGGAAGCCCAAATATTAACCCAGGGTCTCAATTTGAACAAACTTCAATCTGATCCTTGTAGAGATGTTGTATCCCAAGTATCAAAAGAATCTGACTGTTTGATCTGAAGAGGAAGATTTTTAAAGCTTATTCCCCATAGCGCCCCAAGTTAATTATTTGGGCTCCTGTGCTGAGGATATGAACCGAGGGTCTCGATTTGAATACACTTGTATTTGACAGTCCTATGGATGCTGTATACCAAATATCAAAAGCTTCTGATCAGCGGTTGTGAAACAAATTTTTTTTTCAATTTTGGCAAATATGCTGACTCAGCATTTTTCAAACGCCCCTACAGAACACCCAAACACAACCGATGGCCTTTTTTTTTTTAAAATCCATTCTACTGGTCAAAAGGATGCTTCATACCAAATAACAGTTCTCTGTTGCATGTAGTTTGGGAAATATGGGCATTTGAATTTTTTCTATTTTTAGCCCCTGGGGTACCCATGGGGCTACGAAAAAAAAAAAATTTAGGCATCAATCAAGTACTTTGGACCGACTTATACAACATGCCACATTTGGTTCAAATCAGCCCATCAGTTCTTGAAAAAGAAATTTTGAGCAGAGCCCAAAATGGGTATGAGCCCACAGAGAGCCCAAATATTGATCTACCAACTTCCCTTGAACAAACTTTAATCTTCAACACCAAAGAGTGTTCCATACCATATATCAAGGCAGTCTCTCAGGTGGTTCATGAGAAGAGGATTTTTAAAGATTTTTAGGCTTTGGCATCATTGACCAGAGCCTGAAGAAGGCAGCTGCTTCATTTGAACAAAATAGAAAGGGTATACTCCAGGGATGGTTAGTGCAATATATGTTTGAATTTGGCTGAATGGCTGTGAAGGAGAAGCCAAGTTTGTAAAAGTTAACGCACAACAGACGAAAGACGACGATGGACAATGGATGCCTAGTGGCGGCTATAGCTCACACTGACTTGCAGTCAGGTGAGCTAAAAATAAAAATAAGAAAGAATACTGATATCTTATAAACATTTATTTACGAAATAAAAAAAAGAAATTTAACATATTTGTTTTGTTCTCTTTTACAATTTTTTTTTTTCAGTTTTTTTCAGTTTTTTTTTTTTTTTTTTTTTTACAAAGTCATATCTTTTATTTGCAGGTGCGCTGTCACTTTCCCCTCTTTATTTTTATGTAATTTTCGATGATCATGCCTATTTTCATTAGTTTTTACACATTTTCCAGAGCTTCTGTTCCGAGTTGATCTATAACACTTTTATAGATTTTCAGACATAAAAGTTTTATAGTAAATTTCCTTTCTTATTATATATACCTACCACAATTGTTTACAACAGTCTTGCACTGCAGTTGAAGTCCCTAACTTGGAAGTATACTCTCTATTTTGTTCTTTCCCAAGCAATTTGGGAAAGAACTGGAGGCTCTAAAGAGCCTGTAATCACTCACCTGGAACTACATATAAAAATGTGATTTCCCATAGGCTTTCCATGGTAACTATGAGCTGCAACTGTGGCCATGTTTGCAACATTACATCAACATTATATGAGGATCATTGGTAGAAGGTGTCCCAGTCCTCAATCACGTGAAGTTTCAAAACATTTGACTTTGTAGTTTCAGAGGGGAAGATTTCTGCAAAATCCATCAATCAGAATCAGAGAATGTCTCTGGTGGTCATATTTTTCAACCAACGGGAACAAAAAAAGGATCGTTTGTAGAGGCCTCCTATAGACCATTCCTGCCAAGTTTCGTTCATATCGGCTCAGTAGTTCCAGAGAAGAAGATGAAAATATGATTTCCCATAGGGTTTCTATAGTAACTATAACCCGCAATTGTGGCCATGTTTGCAACACGATCAACATTAAATGAGGATCGTTGGTAGAGGGTGTCCCAGTCATCAACCATGCAAAGTTTCAAAACATTTGGCCCTGTGGTTTCAGAGGAGATTTTTCAAAATCCACCAATCAGAATCAAATGAAAGTGTCAATGACACTGTAGCTCAACTTGTCAAGACAAAGACATGTACATGTAAAGTATGTGACACAGCAATGACAAACATCTAGGTAATGACCTGATAACAAAGGTACATATAAAGTATTGTAACGGTCTGTAAATAAATACTGACCGTTGCCTGTAACAAATGTATAGGTAAAGTATTGTAAAGGTGGGTGACAGTCAGATGCTAAACTAGAAAAGAAATCTTTGAGTCCTAGAGTGGGTCTGACTGAACCCCAAAATATTTGTTCTCATAGCACAGTGATAACAAAGGCACCACAAAACACACTCATTCCTGTCCCAAGGTGAAAACAAAGGTACCCAAGAAGTTTCGTGAAGATCAGTTCACAAATATGAGCTGTGTAGAAGTTGTGACAAAAAACTGATTGGACCTAATTTCGGTACAAAATGGCCACTGGCAGCCATCTTGAATTCTGGACCGCACCCAGAAACACTCATTCTCGTCCCAAGGTGATAACAAAGGTACCCAAGAAGTTTTGTGAAGATCGATTCATAAATACAGCCTCTTGCCCTAGCCATATTGACATGTGCACTTACAGTGTATAAGTAGCACTGAATAAATCAAAGTTCATCTAATTTGCATAATTTCTGCACGAGAAAAAAACCCGTACTATATGTGATGTATTCCATGTTACTAAACATTCATACAAAAATTTATTCAAATCACAACTTTCATACAGAAGTTCTGTACAAAAGACTGATTGCACTAATTTTGGTACAAAATGGCTGCTGGTGGCCATCTTGAATTTCGGACCACACCCACAAACACTCGTTCTCATCCCACGGTGATAACAAAGGTACCCAAGAAGTTTCGTAAAGATCGGTTCATAAATACAGCCTCTAGCCTGAGCCGTATAGAAGTTGTGTACAAAAAACTGATTAGACCTAATTTCGGTACAAAATGGCCACTGGCAGCCATCTTGAATTTTGGACCGCACCCAGAAACACTCGTTCTCGTCCCAAGGTGATAACAAAGGTACTCAAGACGTTTCGTGAAGATCGGTTCATAAATACAGACTCTAGCCCGAGCCGTATTGACATGTGTACTTACTGTGTGTAAGAAGCACTGAAAAAATCAAAGTTCATCTAATTTGCATAATTTCTGCACAAGAAATAAATCCGTATTATATGTGATGTATCCCATGGTACTAAACATTCACACAAAAAATTATTCAAATCAGCGTTTTCATCTGGAAGTTCTGTGCAAAAATCTGATTGCACCAAATTTTGTACAAAATGGCTGCCATCGGCCATCTTGAATTTCGGACCGGACCCCAAAACACTCGTTCTCGTCCCACGGTGATAACAAAGGTACCCATGGAGTTTCGTAAAGATCGGTTCATAAATACGGTCTCTAGCCCGAGCCGTATTGGCATTTGCACTTACAGTGCTGAAAGTAACACCAAAAAACATCAAAGTTAGTCTAATTTAAATAATTTACGCACGAGAAAAAAACCCGTATTATATGTGATGTATCCCATGGTACTAAACATTCATACAAAAAATTATTCAAATCATAGCTTTCATATGGAAGTTCTGTACAAAAAATAGATTTCTGCATCGTCGGTACAAAATGGTGGCTGGCAGCCATCTTGAATTTCGGACCACACCTAAAAACACTCGTTCCCGTCCCAGGGTCATAACAAAGGTACACAAGAAGTTTCGTAAAGATCGGTTCATAAATACGACCTCTAGCCCGAGCCATAGCCAATTGTTGACGTATGGACAGACGGACGGACGGACGACGGATGACAGGCCATGACAATAGCTCAAATCTGACTTCGTCAAAGTTGAGCTAAAAATGCTTCTGGCAGCCATGTTTTTTGATGCACGGTAACAAAATGAGGAGCGTTTGTAGAGGACCTGCCATAGACTATCCCTGCCAGGTTTGGTTCACATCAGCTTAGTAGTTCCAGAGAAGAAGATGAAAATGTGATTTCCCATAGGGTTTCTATAGTAACTATAAGCCGCAATTGCGGCCATGTTTACAACCCGATCAAAATTAAATGAGGATCGTTGGTAGAGGGGGTCCAAGTCATCATTTATAAAAATCCACCAACAAGAATCAAAGAATGCCTGTGGAGGCCATGTTTTTCAACCCACGGAAACAAAATGAGGATCGTTTGTAGAGGACCTCCAACAGAGCATTCCTGCCAAGTTTGGTTCACGTCGGCTCAGTAGTTCCAGAGAAGATGAAAATTTGATTTCCATAGGGTTTCTATAGTAACTATAAGTCGCAACTGAAGCCATGTTTGCACCCTGATCAACATAAAATGAGGATCGTTGGTAGAGGGGGTCCCAGTCATCAACCATGCAAAGTCTCAAAACATTTGGCCCTGTGCTTTCAGAGAAGATTTTTCAAAATCCATCAATCAGAATCAAAAAATGCCTCTGGCGGCCATGTTTTCAAACCCATGGGAACAAAATGAGTATCGTTTGTAGAGGAGATCCCATAGACTATCCCTGCCAGGTTTGGGTCACGTCAGCTCAATAGTTCCAGATAAGACCATGAAAATGTGATTTCTCATTGGGTTTCTATAGTAACTGTAAGCCATAATTGTGGCCATGTTTGTAACCCGATCAACATTAAATGAGGATTGCTGGTAGAGGGGTCCCAGTCATCATTTATGTGAAATTTCAAAACATTTGGCCTGGCGTTTTCAGAGGAGAAGATTTTTGAAAATCCACCAAACAGAATCAAAGAATGCCTCAGGAAGTCATGTTATTCATCCGACAGGAACAAAATGAGGATCATTTGTAAAGGACCTCCCATAGATCTACCATTCCTGCCAAGTTTGGTTCACACCAGCTCAGCAGTTACAGAGAAGAAAAAAATGTGAAAAGTTTACGGACGACGGATGCCAAGTGATGTGAAAAGCTCACATGGCCTTTTTTTAGGCCAAGTGAGCTAAAGAGTGGTGCAAAAGCACCAAGAAAAAAATAAGCCAAAACTGGGTATAGTGCGGCAGGCGCACACACAGTTGGGGACACTCTTCTCTGTACTAATCCACGGCTTCTGGTACCAGTGCGCAGACGTATAACCAATGTATCATTCTATTTGAATCCACAAACATTGGAGTTATGTGATCAGTGGGGAGGAAGGATTCTTACCCGAATAAGAAGACGAGTGGGCCTCCAGGAAAACAATTGTGGTAGGTATAATAAAAAAGGAAATTTACTACAAAATTTAAATTTCTTATCAACATACCTCACAACTGTTTACAACAGGCTGAATAGATAATATGAGGAGGCAATCACAATGCACTGGAACCGTGGACAGAAGAACAGTACCCAAGGCCTATAAAACCATCGCATCACAAACACTGATATAGACGATGAGAGATGTGGCATATGGCCATGTGTGACACACAGACAGAAAGGACAGTAACAAAGCACAATGCCTGAATTGATCCTGAAAGAAAAGACTAATGGCTAGGGTTGATAACAGCCTGAGCAGAAGAATGAGGTCCTAAAGAAAACAAGAGGCCACAAGGGGCCTGAGGGCGCTCACCTGACATGGTAGCCTAAATTTATATCAACCCAGAGAATTGATTTCAACAAGTTGCATCTGCTCCTCCTAAGAAAAGCCTATACCAAATATACAAAGATTCTGACCAGTGGATCTAAAAAAAACAAGAGGCCCCAGGGGGCCTGAGGGCGCTCACCTGACACGGTAGTCTAAATATCAAACCAGGGACTTGACTTGAATAAGCTGCATACGCCCCCTCCCAAGAAAAGCAGGGTGAAAAAAAAAAAATTTAAATTTTTTCGGATTTTGGTCCAAAATTTTCTAAGTCCCACCCGCACCCCAAATTTTCAGGGGGAAAAAAAAAAAAAAAAAAATTTTTTTTGTCTTAAAATTGACAGAAATGCATAAAAAACAAAAAAAAAATTTTTTTCGGATTTTGGTCCAAAATTTTCTAAGTCCCACCCGGACCCAAAATTTTCAGGGAAAAAAAAAAAAATTTTTTTGTCTTAAAATTGACAGAAATGCATAAAAAACAAAAAAAATTTTTTTTTTGATTTTGGTCCAAAATTTTCAAAGTCCCACCCGGACCCCAAATTTTCAGGGAAAAAAAAAAAGAAGATTTTTTTGTCTTAAAATTGACAGAAATGCATAAAAAACAAAAAAAAAAATTTTTCAGATTTTGGTCCAAAATTTTCCAAGTCCCACCTGGACCCAAAATTTTCAGGGGAAAAAAATTTTTTTTTTTTTTGTCTTAAAATTGACCAAAACGCAGAAAAAACGAAAAAAAAAATTTTTTCGGATTTTGGTCCAAAAATTGACAGAAATGCATAAAAAACAAAAAAAAATTCTTTTCGGTTTTTGGTCCAAAATTTTCTAAGTCCCACCCCGGACCCAAAATTTTCAGGGGAAAATTTTTTTTTTTTTTTTTTGTCTTAAAATTGACAGAAATGCATAAAAAACAAAAAAAAATTCTTTTCAGTTTTTGGTCCAAAATTTTTTAAGTCCCACCCGCACCCCAAATTTTCAGGGAAAAAAAATAAATAAATTTTTTGTCTTAAAATTGACAGAAATGCATAAAAAAAAAACCCAAAAAATTTTCGGATTTTGGTCCAAAATTTTCTAAGTCCCACCCGCACCCCAAATTTTCAGGGGAAAAAAAAAAAAAAATTTTTTGTCTTAAAATTGACAGAAATGCATAAAAAACCAAAAAAAAATTTTTTCGGATTTTGGTCCAAAATTTTCTAAGTCCCACCCGCACCCCAAATTTTCAGGGAAAAAAAAAAAAAAATTTTTTTGTCTTAAAATTGACAGAAATGCCTAAAAAACAAAAAAAATTTTTTCGGATTTTGGTCCAAAATTTCGAAGTCCACAACGGGACCCAAAATTTTCAGCCTAAATATGAACCCAGGAATTTGGCTTCAACAAACTTCAATCTCACCCCCCTAAGGATGCTGCATACCAAATATCAAAACATTCTTATTGCTAGATCTCAAGAAGAAGATTTTTCAAAAATACTCCTCATACTGCACTAATTTAAACATTTGCGCTCCCATAGAGAGCCCAAATATCCACCCAGGCAATTCATTTCAATAAACATGTGAAACAATCTTCCAAAGATGTTATATGTGAAATTTTAAAGCTTTTGGAGCAGTGCTTTCAGAGAAAAGTAGTCTTATGTTTTTCCCATTACCCACAGTGTTCAAAAATGCTGACTCAGCACTTTTTCAAACTCCCCAAAAAGTACCCCATCATAAAACCGATGGCAATTTTTTTTTATCATTCCATTCTGTTGGTCCTAAGGAAGCTTCACAACAAATAAGAATTCTCAGTGCCGTGTAGTTTTGGAGATATGAGCGTTTTCATTTTTTTCTATTTTTAGCTCCTGTGGTTCCCACGGGGCTATGGGGAAAAAAATTTCGGCATAAATTAGGTACTTATGACCCAATAAGCAGTCATGTAAAATTTGGTTCAAATCGGCCTCGCGGTTTGGAAAATAGAAATTTGGGGCGGGGCCAAAATTTTTGCCCCTCCTTTAACATCGTCAAATATAGCCCCTCCAACTTCTCTTGAACAAACTTGAGTCTACACCTCAAAAGGAAGCTGCATACCAAATATCAAGTCTCTGCTATTGCTGGTTCTTGAGAAGAAGATTTTTTAAGAATTGCAGCATTTTTGCCCAATCCCTCTGCTCAATGTGAGCTGAAACCTAATTTGACAAAAAATCGGTGTCCGCAGACACAACCCCTTCTCACATGAAATTTCATTAATATGAGGCCAGTGGTTTGGGAGAAAAAGCCCAAACACCACCTTCACGACGGACGACGGACGCCGGACGACGGACGAAAAGTGATCAGAATAGCTCACCCTGACTTTCAGTCAGGTGAGCTAAAAAGATTTTTAAAGAATATTCCTCATATTGAACTAAGTTATAATTCAGGCTCCCACAGGGAGCCCATATATGAACCCAGGGACTTGGCTTTAACAAACTTGAATCTCACTCCCCTAAGGATGCTGCACATCAAATATCAAAACATTCCGACTGCTGGATCTGAAGAAGAAGATTTTTAAAGAAAATTCCTCATTTTGAACTAAGTTACAATTCGAGCTCCCACACTGAGTCCAAATATGGACCTAGGGACATGGCTTGAACAAACTTTAATCTCACCCCCTAAGGATGCTGCATACCAAATATCAAAACATTCCGACTGCTGGATCTGAAGAAGATTTTTAAAGAAAATTCCTCATTTTGAACTAAGTTATAATTCGGGCCACCACAGTGAGCCCAAATATGAACCCAGGGACTTGGGACTTGGCTTGAACAAACTTGAATCTCACCCCCCTAAGCATGGTGCATACCCAATATTAGAAGATTCTGCCTGCTGGATCTTGAGAAGAAGATTTTCAAAGAAATTTGCCTGAAATGCACTAAGTTCAAATTTGGGCTCCTATACTGAGTCCAAATATAAACCCAGGGGGCCGATTTGAACAAACTTGAATCAGCCCCACCCCACAATGTTGCATACCAAATATCAAAAGATTCTGCCTGCTGGATCTGGAGAAGAAGATTTTTTTAAGAAATTTGCCTGAAATGCACTAAGTTCGAATTCAGGCTTCTATAGTGAGCCCAAATATGAATCCAGGGGGCCGATTTGAACAAATTTGAATCAGATCCACCCCACAATATTGCATACCATATATCAAAAGATTCTGCCTGCTGGATCTGGAGAAGAAGATTTTTTAAGAAATATGAAATGCACTAAGTTTAAATTTGGGCTTCTATACTGAGCCCAAATATAAACCCAGGAGGCCAATTTGAACAAACTTGAATCAGATCCCCCCCCCCCCCCCCCCCACAATGTTGCTTACCAAATATAAAAAGATTCTGAAGCTGGATCTGGAGAAAAAGATTTTTTAAGAAATTTGCCTGAAATGCACTAAGTTCGAATTCGAGCTTCTATAGTGAGCCCAAATATGAATCTAGGAAGCCGATTTGAACAAACTTGAATCAGATCCACCCCCACAATGTTGCATACCAAATATCAAAAGATTCTGCCTGCTGGATGTTGAGAAGAAGATTTTTTAATAAATTTGTCCGAAATGAACGAAGTCCAAATTCGGGCTTCTATATTAAGCCCAAATATGAATCCAGGGGGCCGATTTGAACAAACTTGAATGAGATCCACCCCGCAATGTTGCATACCAAATATGAAAAGATTCTGCCTGCTGGATCTGGAGAAGAAGATTTTTGAAGAAATTTGCCCCAAATGCACAAAGTTCGAATTCGAGCTTCTATAGTGAGCCCAAATATGAATCCAGGGGGCCGATTTGAACAAACTTGAATCAGATCCACCCCGCAATGTTGCATACCAAATATGAAAAGATTCTGCCTGCTGGATCTGGAGAGGAAGATTTTTTAAGAAATTTGCCTGAAATGCACTAAGTTCGAATTCGAGCTTCTTTAGTGAGCACAAATATGAATATAGGAAGCCGATTTGAACAAACTTGAATCAGATCCACCCCACAATGTTGCATACCACATATCAAAAGATTCTGCCTGCTGGATCTGGAGACGATGATTTTTTAAGAAATTTGCCTGAAATGCACTAAGTTCGAATTTGAGCTTCTATAGTGAGCCCAAATATGAATCTAGGGAGCCGATTTGAACAATTTGCATCAGATCCATCCCACAATGTTGCATACTAAATATCAAAAGATTCTGCCTGCTGGATCTGGAGAAGAAGATTTTTTAATAAATTTGCTTGAAATGCACTAAGTTCAAATTTGGGCTCCTATACTGAGCCCAAATATAAACCCAGGGGGCCGATTTGAACAAACTTGAATCAGATCCATCCCACAATGTTGCATACCAAATATCAAAAGATTCTGCCTGCTGGATCTGGAGAAGAAGATTTTTTAAGAAATTTGCCTGAAATGCACTAAGTTCAAAATTGGGCTCCTATACTGAGCCCAAATATGAACCCGGGGGCCGATTTGAACAAACGTGAATCAGATCCACCCTACAATGTTGCATACCAAATATCAAAAGATTCTGCCTGCTGGATCTGGAGAAGAAGATTTTTTAAGAAATTTGCCTGAAATTTCTATTTTTAGCTCCCGAGGTTCCCACGGGGCAATGAGAAAATTTTTTTTTGCATCAATCAACTACTTATGACCCATCATCATCTCATATCAAATTTGGTTCAAATTGACCTCACGGTTCAGAAAATAGAAATTTTAGGCGTGGCAAAAATATTTGCCCCTCCCATAACGATGGTGGATAATGCTCGACAAACTTCTCTTGAACAAACTTGATTCTAAACCTCAAAAGGACTCTGTATACCACATATCAAATCTCTGCTACTGGTGGTTCATTAGAAGAAGATTTTCAAAAAATTTGGCCATTTTTTCCCCACACCTCTGCTCAATATGAGCCAAAACCTAATTTGGATAAAAATCAAAATGCCCCTATATAACCACCACTTACATGAAATTTAATTAAAATGTGGCTACTGGTTTAGGAGAAAGAGGCTCAAAGACTACCTTCACGCAGGACGACGGACGAAGAGTGATAAGAAAAGCTCACCCTGACTTTCAGTCAGGTGAGCTAATAAGAGGCCCCAGGGGACCTGAGGGTGCTCACCTGACATGGTAGCCTAAATATCAACCCAGAGAATTGATTTCAACTAGTTGCACCTGCTCCTCCTAAGAAAAGCTTATACCAAATATCCAAAGATTCTGACCAGTGGATCTAAAAAAAAAAAAGATTTTTAAAGAATATTCCTCATATTGAATCCCACAGGGAGCCCCAAACTTCAAGCTCCCACAGTGAGTCCAAATATGGACCTAGGGGCATGGCTTGAATGGCTTGAACAAACTTGAATCCCACCCTCCTAAGGATGATGTATACCAAATATCAAAACATTCCGACTGCTGGATCTGAAGAAGAAGATTTTTAAAGAAAATTCCTCATTTTGAACTAAGTTATCAATCAGGCTCCCACATTGAGCCCAAATATGGATCTAGGGACATGGCTTGAACAAACTTGAATCTCACCCCCCTAAGGATGCTGCATACCAAATATCAAAACATTCCAACTGCTGGATCTGAAGAAGATTTTTAAAGAAAATACCTCATTTTGAACTAAGTTATAATTCGGGCTACCACACTGAGCCCATATATGAACCCAGGGACTTGGCTTGAACAAACTTGAATCTCCCCCCCCCCCCCTCCCCCCCCTCCCCACCCCCACCTAAGCATGGTGCATACCCAATATCAAAAGATTCTGCCTGCTGGATCTTGAGAAGAAGATTTTCAAAGAAATTTGCCTGAAATGCACTAAGTTCAAATTTGGGCTCCTATACTGAGTCCAAATATAAACCCAGGGAGCTGATTTGAACAAACTTGAATCAGATCCACCCTACAATGTTGCATACCAAATATCAAAAGATTCTGCCTTCTGGATCTGGAGAAGATTTTTTAAGAAATTTGCCTGAAATGCACTAAGTTCGAATTCGAGCTTCTATAGTGAGCCCAAATATGAATCTAGGGAGCCAATTTGAACAAACTTGAATCAGATCCACCCACAATGTTGCATACCAAATATCAAAAGATTCTGCCTGCTGGATCTGGAGATGAAGATTTTTTAAAAAATTTGCCTGAAATGCACTAAGTTCGAAATCGGGCTCCTATACTGAGCCCAAATATGAACCCAGGGGGCCGATTTGAACAAACTTGAATCAGATCCACCCTACTATGTTGCATACCAAATATCAAAAGATTCTTCCTGCTGGATCTGGAGAAGATTTTTGAATGTTTTTGCCATTGCCTACAGTGTTAAAAAGTGCTAACTCAGCACTTTTTCAAAGTTCTGAAAAAAGTACCTTGTGATCAAACTGATAGGGATTTTTTTTAACCATTCTATTCTACTGGATAAAAGTAAGCTTTATACAAAATAATAATTTTCTGAGCCGTGAAGTTTTGGAGATATGGCAGTTTTAAGGTTTTTTCCTATTTTTAGCTCCCGAGGTTCCCACGGGGCAATGAGAAAAAAATGTTTGCATCAATCAACTACTTATGACCCATTATCATATCATATCAAATTTGGTTCAAATCGACCCCACGGTTCTGAAAGTTAAAAAATTTATAGTAATTTATATATTTTTTATACTTACCAATGACCCAGACATAGCTGGTGCTAACTCTTAAAATATAGGGCCAAACACAAATTTTGCCCCCCAATCCCCAAAATTTGCATCTAAAACTAAAGAAAACATGTCCTGAAAGGCCCTCCACACTTCGCCCCTACTGCGCATGCGCAGTGTCAAGGACGTTCCGAAATTGGCGCCATTAATCATTCTAATAACCAGTGCCTGGTAAGCGCTATGTACTCAGCGGGGAGGCAAGAGTTCCCAACTCCTGGGAGGGCCATCCCCGTCTGGGTCATTGGTAAGTATAAAAAATATATAAATTACTATAAATTTTTTAACATTTTTATACTGTACCAATGACCCAGACATAGCTGAATAGTAAAAAGGCTGGAGGGCCAAGGACATAGAGCAAAATGGAATACACTCAATAAAATAAAATAGAGTCATCCCCTGTAGGGAAAAAGAAGTAATAGGCCTAACATGTATCTTTCTTATTTATGATAAATTAGAAAGATACAACACCTTCCAAAATTGAGCTTCATACATCCATGTACTCTATTAATATCCAATATAATCCTTATACTAATAATTTTTAAAGTAAGCCAATAAATAAAGTAAGTCTAGAGAATAGAGACTCTTATACTCCTAAAAGTGTCTGAGGATTGCATAATCATGTCCGTTGACATATGCAATATTCAAAAGCTATACTTTAAAAACTAAGACTTGAATGAATTTTAAAAACCTAAACTTCTCACTAAACAACCATCCCAATAACAGCTCAGAATTACTAACTCCGGAGGAGGTATCCCCTTGTTTTCATAGTAAAACAGGTGACCCAAGGGAACACCCTCCCCCCCCCCCCTTTTTCTTGCCCTGGGTCAAATAGCCCAGAGCGAAGAGGGCAGCCGAACGGAGACACTGCCGAAACAGACAGCCTACCTAGCTATAGTAGCAACTGTTAAGTGAATGACATTCTGAGCAGTAGATAATAGACCTAACAATAGAGGCCTCCAGAAATGGACTCGATATTTCTGAGATAAAATTCATGAATGTGGATGGCTGAGCGCAATGAGCGGCCTTCAAAAATCTATAATAGCGACACTATTAATGTAAGCCCAAGAAGTAGAAGAACTCTTACTTCATGAGCCGAAATCTTAAGCACAACTGCTAAGTCAATGATATACTATAAGCAGTACCGATAGTTAATAGAATCCATTAACAATAAAATGGAGCGTAACGTCCTTCTACTAGACATCAAAGACAGAAGAAGCTTACGCCCATAGTAATAAACAGAAATCTGTTTATAAATACATAAACTGTACCCGGAAAGAGTAAAGGCCTATGCCCATACGAAGACGGAAGGACCTTAAAATAATAGGTTCCGGATAATAGGAGCCTAACTCTTATGCAACAATCCAACCTAAATAGTAACGGAAGTATTGATTCCGAAACTATGAAAGTGAAAATCATCCATCGATAGTGCATGAAACTCACTGACTCTACAGTAAAAGAGAAACCAACAGAATTACTGTCTAAAAGGTCAGAATTTGAAAACTACTGTTTCCAGAGGCTCAAATGATTACTTAGCTAAATAAGAACCGAAGTTAAAATCCATATAGGAATTTAATCTAAAGATTCTAAGTCTATTTATCAAAAAGTTACTAACTGACTTAGATAAAGAGACAAAAGACTCAATTGTAAACTATCGTAGAGTGCATAGGTATGAGGTAACATAAACCTATAACCTAAATAACAAGAGGCCCCACGGGGCCTGAGGGCGCTCACCTGATACTGGCTGAGTCATATCACCAAAATAGCAAGTACTGATAAAACTAAACCTGCATATGAAATTTCGTTGAAATTGGGAGAAAAAAAATCATGGCTGAAGCAGCCATGCTACCATTGGCGGATTTGAAGTCAAACTTTAGGAAAAGTAGTCATGGTTGAAACAAAAAAAAAACAACTTGCATATCAAATTTCATCAAGTGGGCAAAATATATACACATTTAAAATGTACTTGCTGATCTAAACACTCGCAGTCATAACAGTGTCCTACATGCCTGAAATATCATATTACATTCACCACACAAAGACAATTTCTTTCAGCGTATTATTGTCTTTTTCATCCAAATGTGGTATAACAAAAATAAGATAAAACAACTTCACCCCTCAATTCACCCACCCTGGGGGCAGCCACGATCAAAATAGGAAGGTCTCATCTACTCATCAATCTAAGACAACCTGCCAAATTTCAAGAAATTTGCGTAAGATAACAATTTTTAAAATCAACCCACACTGCGGCTGCTGCAGCAGCCACTGTGTGCAGCCAACTGAGACCAAAATAGGACGTTCTCATCTGGACATCAACCCGAATATGCAGATGAAATTTCGTGATGATCAGATGAGAACTACGGCCTGTAGGCTGCGCCATACAAAATTCACGATGGCTGCTGCAGCAGCCAATGTAAGCAGCCAGTCATAACCAAAATATGACGATCTCATCTAGACACCAACGCGAACATGCATCTCAAATTTGGTGATGATAGATAAGAACTATGGCCTATAGCCTGTGCCGAACAAATTGTGGACAGACAGACTCACAGACTTCCGCATGCCCCATGACAATAGCATAGCTTGACTTTGTCAAGAAAAGCTAAAAATTGAACTAATAAAAAACAACACAAAGTCTTTTCAAGATACTGTACTTTTAGATTGTCATTACCGCAAAGTAGTCATGTATAATTTAAACAAGGGATTCTGCCTTGTTATCAGTTTTTCAACATAAAATTGTTTACCCTACTTAGTAACCCAAAGTGTTCATATGTTAGATACCCATATTGGGTACTCAATAATTTATCTATTTATTTATTGGAATTTAAGGTCACTTTCAGCATCTAAGGCTACATCTTACAGAGGCGTAATTATAATATCAAGTTTGGTCAATCGTTTATGCCTATCACTGCCCACTTTACAGGGCTTTCAATGCAGGAATTGGTTACTACTGGGCTCAATTTTATCAATAAAGCAGAACTTGAACAAACTTCAATTTGCCACTTCTAAGAAAATCAAAAATCAAATATCAAAAGATTCTGACAGGAGTAACAGAAAAAAAAGATTTTTTAAGAATATTTCTCATACTGAACTAAGTTATACATGGGCTCCCATAGGGAGCCCAAAAATAAAAGCTTCTGAAGCAGTGTTTTGGGAGAAGAAGATTCTTCAACGTTATTCCCATTAGCTACACTGTTAAAAAATGATGACTCGGCACTTTTAGTCCTAGAAAAGAACCTTATGATAAAATTTTTACCATTTTTTCCTTCCGGTCCTAAGGAAGCTTCACACCATATAAAAATTCTCAGTGCCATGTAGTTCTGGAGATATGGGCATTTAAAAAGAAAAAAATTTTTTAGCTCCTGCAGTTCCCGTGGGGGACAGGAAAACAATTTTCGGCATAAATTAGGTACTTATGACCCAATAAGCCCTCATATCAAATTTGGTTCAAATCGACTTTTTGGTTTGGAAAATAAAAATTTTGGTATAATTTGGGCTCCCACAGTGAGCCCAAATATGAACCCAGGTACTTGGCTTTACCAAACTTCACTCTCAGCCCCTAAGAATGCTGTACATCAAATATCAAAACATTTTGACTGGTGGATCTGAAAAAAAAATTTTTTTTAAAGAATATTCCTCATATTGAACTAAGTTATAATTTGGGCTCCCACAGGGAGACCAAATATGAGCCGAAGGACTTGACTTGAACAAACTTGAATCTCACCTCCCTAAGCATACTGTATACCAAATATCAAAAGATTCTGACCGGTGGATGCGAAGAAGAAGATTTTAAAAGAATATACCTCGTATTGCACTAAGTTACAATTTGGGTTCCCAAAGGGAGTCCAAATATGAACTCAGGGACTTGGCTTGAACAAACATCAATCTCACCCCCCTAAGGATGATGCATAGCAAATATCAAAAGATTCTGATTTGTGGATCCGAAGAAGAAGATTTTTAAAATATATCCCTCATATTGCACTAATTTGAACATTTGGGTTCCCATAGGGAACCCAAATATGGACCGAGGAATTTGATTTCTACAAATATGTGAATCAATGTTCCAAAGATGTTATATGTAAAATATGAAAGCTTTTAGAGCAGTGGTTTGGAAGAAAACAATTCTTTATTTTTTTCCCATTGCCTACTGTGTTAAAAAATACTGACTCAGCACTTTTTCAGAGTCCCGAAAAAGTACCCTATGATAAAACCGATAGCAATTTTTTTTTACCAATCCTTTCTGTTGGTCCCAAGAAAGCTTCACACCAAATAAAAATTCTCACTGCCGTGCAGTTTTTGAGATATAGGCGTTTTAATTTTTTTCTATTTTTAGCTCCTGTGGTTCCCACGGGGCTACAGGAAAAAAAATTTCTGCATAAATTAGGTACTTATGACCCAATAAGCCCTCACATAAAATTTGGTTCAAATTGGCCTCTCGGTTTAAAAAATAGAAATTTGGGGTGGGGCCAAAATTTTTGCTCCTCCCATAACATCGCCAAGTATAGACCTACAAACTTCTCTTGAACAAACTTGAGTCTACACCTCAAAAGGAAGCTGCATACCAAATATCAAGTCTCTGCTATTGCTGGTTCTTGAGAAGAAGATTTTTTAAGAATTGGAGCATTTTTGCCCCACCCCTCTGCTCAATATGAGCCGAAACCTAATTTGCCCAAAAATCAAAATGCCGCTATATAACCCCTACTCACATGAAATTTCATTAACATGCGGCCAGTGGTTTGGAAGAAAAAGACCCAAACACCACCTTCACGCCGGACGACGGACGACGGACGACGGACGAAAAGTGATCAGAAAAGCTCACCCTGACTTTCAGTCAGGTGAGCTAATAACAGGCTGCAGTAGATCTTGTGAAACAAGTATACTAAAAAATAGCAATGAGTAGTATGGAGGGATCAACAATATGAACATAATGATCCCTACACCACGACGGAAGAGCCTCCACTTTAGCCGCATAGAATAGCGAAGAAGAGGATCTCCTATAGTAAGAAAACGCGTCCAAAACTCATCCAGTACAGTGCTTACAATGCAATACGGACCACACAACGGAATACATGAAGGTTGCGACCTTGCTGGTTGTGATAAAGATGACACGATTTACCCAGTGAAAAAGATCCTCACATAGAGGAAGATTTCACGTTAAGACCCACAGTAGACAAGAGAGTAAATTACTCATGATCTCTGTGAAGATAGAGATGCTATCAACAGAAATGTATTGTGGTTGTTTATCTTAGCAATACCTGCTAAAACAACAGTGCCGGAGGATACGCGTATCCTATCATTCCGTCCTATAGATCAATAGAGCGTTAACAATATTAGCTCAGAGATCTGGACAAGCCAACACATACGTCTGCAATTGATTAGCAAGCTGTGTCATAAATAAATCATCATTGGGCGCTCCCATAGATAGCAAATCTGATTGAATACTTGTTTGTTGAGAGTCCATTCTGACAGCAACAAGCGACCCGTAAGAGAACGGGAGTCCGATAAAACAATCAGACGACCCGGAATATGACGGACCAAAACTGAACTTGGTGTACTATAACCAACAGACGGATTCTTTCCATTAAATTGAATTATGGAAACGAAAGAGTGCCTCCCTGGTTCCGGAGATACGCCACTACTGTCGAATTAAAGAACAGGAATTTGGGCATGCGTTTCTGAATAATGTTCATGCAATGACATAAAGCAAGCCTAAAAAACATTATTCCGCGGAAGAAAACTGATTGCTAAAAGACTGCGGAACCCAAAGACCCTGGCACTTCGAATCCGTAGGGATCAGTATTATATCCCAATCTGTTTGGCTGGCAACCGTCATAACAGCCACACTCGGGTCCGGCAACTGCGGCGGCACTCTCTGAGTCAACCACCGAATGTTTGCCCCAGTCTGAATCTCTTGTAACACAAGATAGACAAGAGAACGTGTAAATCGAGCAATTCATGGATTGCCGAAAAGTTGCCGTCGAAGAGAAGCTCCTCCGAGAACGAAGCGACTCTGAGAGAGTTCTTAACCTTACTATCCACGCGTGTGGATGTAGCTAGGGCTGCGTCACGTCTAACTAACTCCAATCAGCCACTGAAGGGCGGAGTTATACGTGAACAAACTACTGCCCTTAAAAGAAATTACATTGAGAATAATATCCTGTAAATCTTTTCTTGAAGACGTAATGATAACGCCTCAGTAAGGCGGATTACGTATAATAAAGCGTCTAAGTTAAGTCTACTATACATAATGTCGTTCCCAACATTGAAATTGGAAAAGACATAAACGGCGAAAAAGAATATATGCAGTTTTTAATCACACCGTCTAGATGCATATGAACTCTCGGTATGCCCTGCTCTGCCAAAATAAACTATTTGTATAAATGATAAAATGGCAGAAATGAGCAACGCGGACAAGAAACTAAACTATCATGCTTAGTAGCAGGCTTATATATATATATATATAGCGTCGAAAAATAAAACACATGTTGTAATGACAATATTGGACTGCGTCGGTAAGTCAGGGACAATGTCCCCGAACCGATCGAAAAATCCGAGTCCAATGACGCTATAAGTCTCTTATCCAAGATCGCAGCAATGAAGTCCGAAATAATAATCACTGGAAGATAATGCCAGAAGATATGAAAGGCATCTTCCGATACTACTAAAGGGAAAACTCGAAATCTTTCGAATCCCTTTCGCCATCCTGTCGGACCCTATAAAGCGTTCGGTCGTCCGTAGCTGATGCAACCGCGGACCTCACCGACCCAGCGCCGTCGGATAATTCCTGATTCGACCGAGAAACTGTCAATTGCTGGGATGCTGCGAAACAACTGTGCCAACTCGGATAGCACGTCCGTCACTGAGGCCTGAGGAGAAGCGGTCTTACGATGCATTGCCGCTGGAAGCTCCGTGATCGTTACCCCGTGCATACTGCCAATATGCGAGCGAACGGAGTGTATAGGCCTCGTGTCCCTTGGCTACCGGATGGCGCGACCTATTCGCCGTGGAATCACTGAATGCCAAAACTGATCGGATACTCGAGGTCACGTAGCCAATGTGCGGTCGTGTGCCCTGCTGTGAGGATGAGGAAGCATTAAAGACAGTCTCTCGGACTGTCAATATAACGGAGCGTCCCGACCAACGGACATATGCTCCGAATGTAAAATATCTGAACCACAACATGCGGTCCCCTATGTTGTTGGGCGAGAGAGGGACCTCTCTCGCTCACAGCCCGGACGGACCTGGACAAGCCAGGAACCGGACTAACAGGCTTCCTCCGATCTGTCCTCAATCTGCCGTCACTGGGTGAGTACTAAAGTAATTAAAGTGCTCGCATCACCCAAATCTCCTTCCTAGACCGCAACGGACGAACCCTGCAGCCGAACCATTCGATGAATGTACGCTACACCGGGTGAGCTAGCGAATGTCACTCCGTAGGCGATAGACATATTCCATGAGCACTTATTGCCGCTAACTCTTCATTAACTATGACGACAGAGGCACACTTTTGAAAGACATCTCCATAACTCTTCGAACAAGAAACCAGAAATGCTTGGATAGCAAGCATAAAATAATAATATATATAGCGTCGTTCCATAATTCGAAAGTTTGTGTGACATTATTGGACTATGTCGGAACTGAGGGACGATGTCCCTGAACCGAACCAAAAATTTCTAAGTCCACCGACGCTATCAGTTTCTTATCCGGCATCGCAGCATTCTGGTCCGACGGAAGAAGCTGTAGAAGACCAAGTCAGATGACATACACAACAGCATATGTTGTTCCGAAAGGGAAAGCTTGAAATCCTCCGAATCCCTTTCGGTATCCCGTCGGACCGGATGAAACTTTCGGACGTCCGTACCCGCTTCCGCGGAGCGTCCCGACCCAGCATCGTCGGATAAAATATATGCGACAGATTCAGTTGATGCTGGGATGCTGCGATAAACTGTGCTATTAAGGAAAGCACGTCCGTTCCCGAGGCCTGTGCAGTAGCGGTCTTACGATGCATTGCCGCCGGAAGCTCCGTGTACGTTGACTCCCGCACACTTCCTATGCGAACGTCCGGAGTCTGCAGGCCTCGTGTCCCTGGCTACCGGATGGTGTGACCTGGTCGCCGAAGAATCCTTGATCGGCGAAGCTGGTAATATATCGGCGGTCACGCAGCCAAGGTGCGGTCGTGTGCGCTGACGAGAAGAGGAAGCCTTAGCAGTCTCAGCGGACTGCCTATACAACGGAGCGTCCCGAGCGACGGACGTATGCTCCGCTTACGACACATTTTGTACCACAACATCTGGGGCCAGATGTTGTTGAACGAGAGAGGGGCCTCTCTCGCTTGCCGTCCGGATGGACCGGAACGAGCTATGAACCGGACTAAAAGGCTTCCTGCGTTCTCCCTCCGATCCGCCGTCACTGGGTGTGCATTAGGTTAATTTATAGTGCTCGCATCACCCCAAAATTCCTTCTAGACCGCAACGGACGAACCCGGCTGCCGAACCATTCGGTGAATGGACGCTACACCGGGCGAGCTAGCGGACGTCAAAGGCCGTCGAACCTACTAGGGTCCTCTTAGGCAATTGGCGTATTTACATGAGCACTTTTCCGCTAGCCCTTCATTAATTGTGACGACGGAGGCACACTGTTAGAAGACATCATAGATACATCACCCTAATCTTGATCGTCTGAAATAGAAATTGATAAAGTAGAGTGACCCTGCGGGGAAAGGACCGGAGTGTCCAAATCCCCAACAACATACCGTGACATACGCTTCCCATATTGTCATCGAAATCATACGATACAGAACAGGAGTTAATGCGAGTACACTGACCACATATAGAATGATAATAAAGTCAGAGGAAGACTTCCTCTTAAAACAATTGATCAATATGCTTTCAATGTGAAAAGAAAACAAGTCCTGGTACTCGCACTAACCCCTGGCAATCAAAATACATAATAATAATATGATCCATTAATATAGAAAAAATAATTGAAATCAAAATATTTTGAAAAAATATTTTTTCAGAACAGCCCAAGTTTCTGAAAAGTAACGTTGAGCCCCAATGGATCCCAAGCCTAGGTGTGGACAAAAATTTTTAAAATATTTTAAACAATTTATTCAACACTTACGAACAATAATAATGTATCTAGTTATGATTAAAATAACATCAAGATATTATTTTTTAGAAATCCCCCCCTCACACAGAGGGCTGTTGTAAATGTAAACAATGAGTGTAAAAACACTAAAATAAGACTCCAGGCACCCAGGCCCGAAATCAGTTACCAAAAATACACTATCTGATGCAAAACAGAGACTTCCAGGGAAGAAACTGCAGAACATCAGATGTTAGATGCAGAACACAACGCCTAACCACCCGTAGGTGAAGACGTAAACATGGGGAAAGAACAGAATTCATTCTGTTATTCAGCTAAAACTCCCAAGAAAATTTAGTAATAATAATTACAAAAACTATGCCAAAAGCATGGGAGAATAGCAAGGGGGAACTTAAAGGACAGGGAGAGAGGAAAACACTTAAAAAAACAGTGTAACTAAATAATCAGAATGACAACAAAATGGCTGCTGCCTTGAAAATAGGTAACTTAACATAATTTCATTAAAAAATTTTAAGTTACAGCCCTGATAATATTCTGTCACACATTCTTTTCCTCTCCTCCTTCTCTATCCTCCTTAGAATCACCATTTCACTAATATTTATGTGTCTGGCATCATTTAAACTGAGATTTATAAGCACAAAGATCAGTCAGATGTTAACTGATGAAGGGCCAAACTTAGAATGATTAATGGCGCCAATTTCGGAACGTCCTTGACACTGCGCATGCGCAGTAGGGGCGAAGTGTGGAGGGCCTTTCAGGACATGTTTTCTTTAGTTTTAGATGCAAATTTTGGGGATTGGGGGGCAAAATTTGTGTTTGGCCCTATATTTTAAGAGTTAGCACCAGCTATGTCTGGGTCATTGGTACAGTATAAAAATATAGAAATTTTAGGCGTGGCCAAAATTTTTGCCCATCCCATAATGAAGGCAAATAATGCCCAACAAGATTCTAAATCTCAAAAGGACTCTGTATACCACATATCAAGTCTCTGCTACTGGTGGTTCATTAGAAGAAGATTTTCAAAAAATTTGGCCATTTTTTCCCCATCCCTCTGCTCAATATGAGCCAAAACCTAATTTGCATAAAAATCAAAATGCCCCTATATAACCACTACTTACATGAAATTTAATTAAAATGTGGCCAGCGGTTTAGGAGAAAGAAGCTCAAACACCACCTTCACGCAGGACGACAGACGACGGACGACAGACGAGATGACAGACGACGGAGGTGAGCTAAAAATTTGGAGAATTTTCCCCCACCCCCTCCCTATGGGTCTGGACAAGTTGATTTGAACAAAAACAAAATGCAATGTCAAAACAAGCAATCACCTCAAATTTAACTGAAATTGGTTCAGTGGTTTAGGAGGAGCAGGTGGAAACACCATGTTCACGGACGATGGGCGGTGAGTGATCACTTCAGCTGAACCTAACTTTCTGTCAGGTGAGCTAAAAATTGTGGGCAGGATGAAGCAAAGAGTGACAGCTCACCTCAAAATCAATAGACTAACTTCAGCCCAAAGATTTTTTGCCTTGTGCAATAATTTTCATCTTCTGAATACTGTACTGAAAGCGAGGTACCTTTTCTGAAAAATACGGACACCAAACAAGAAATTACCATACCTAACACCTCCAGCAGTGACATTTAGGAATGCAAGAAAAAGTGTACCCCAGTTGCAAATAGGTGTGCCATAGGTACACAAGTGCTATAGCATATCTCAGAAATGAAGTACTGGATGTCTATGTCGTGTAATGATATCACCCCAGTATGAACAAAAATGCTTAATCTTTAGAATTGCACCTACCAGGTATATGAACATCACTCTTATTTTTCAACTGAGTTCCATGGACATATCCATAAAGGGAAATTTTTCGGTCACCTTTTTTGTTCTGACGAATAGATTCTGGTTCCGTTATATCTTCCATTCTATTGAAAAAATAAAAATATTGTATCAGCATTATTATTGTGAAACAAAATCCTAAAAACAGAGATAACATGACAATATTTTCTCCCAGCTGACTAAAAATTCCCTTTCTTGCTTCCAAACATAGTGACAACCCTAATTATTTTAAAATTAAACTAAAAGGCAATGACACAATGCACTTTCGACCTAGTCAGATATTTTAGATTCTGTTTTATCAGACTGCCACTTTTTTTGTCTTCCAAGGTTTTTGCCTTTGGATATATATCTAAATCATGTCACATTTTCTATATTGGTGATATATTGGGAATACAGCAGTTGTCTTAGTGTGGTTTTGAACAAAGAAACACCTGGTGAACAAATAATGAACAAAATAATGCCTAAAAGATCTAAACCACAATGAGACAAGAACTGCAATGACTGAAACACATCCCTTGCTACTTTCAAAGAAATATGACCATGATGCGTTGATGTTCAGTTTCAAAGAGCTCACCTAAGAAAGTTGTAATGTTCAAAGAAGGATCTATTAAAAATTGTATAAAAGGAGGATCTGTTAAAGATTATTCCTCATATTGCACCAAGTTAAAATTTGGGCTCCCATAGGGAGACAAAATATCGACCCAGGAACTTCAGTTTAACAGCCTTAATTCTATTCCCGGTGGTGGTTCTGGAGAAGAGTTTAATTTTTGAAAATATGCCTTCTCAACATTTTTTTGATTCCCACTATGGTACACCTTGACACAACAGACAGCAATTTATTTTATCACCCGTTTCTACTGCTCCTAAGGATACAGCATACCAAATAACAGTTCTAAGTTCCAAAGCGTTTGGGAAGTATGGGCATTTGAAGATATTTATTATTATTATATATATTATTATTTGCATGAATCAATAATACTACATATCAAATTCGGCTCAAATCAGCTCTACGGTTCAGAAAATTTAAATTTTGGGCGAGGCTGAAAATCTTGCCCATCCCATTAAAAAGACAAATATTGCCCTATGAACTTCTTTCGAACAAACTTTATTAAACACCTCAAAAGGAAGTTCAGTATGAAATTTCAAAAAATTTCCCACCCCTTCCCTATGGTTTAGGGCAACTTGATTTGAACAAAATCCAAATGCGTTGTTATATCAAACATTCACCTCAAATTCCACTGAAATTGGTTCAGCAGTTTTGAGGAGAAGCCATAAAAGTCCTGTTCACAGATGCCAGAAGACGGAAGCTGGATGACAGATGAAGTGATCATGATAGCTAAAAATGCTGATAGGGGAGGCAAAGGTTATTTATTTATTTATTGTTGTTTATGGTCACATACTTCTGCACAATGGCTAATCATGACCACAACATGGAGATAAAGTCAAGGTCAGTCAATTGTTTATACCCCATGTTGCCTATTTTAGAGGATTCGCACCCCAAGCATTAGTGACTGGGTTCTATTTTACCAGTGAAACAGAGGTTGTTTACCACAGTAAACAGGCACTGCTTCAGTTCCCGGGGTTCCCACAGGGGGGAGGCAAAGGTTTTCACATTTTTAAGGCTGATTTAGATATTCAATTACAACCAAAAGAATAGACCCCATACAGCCCGAGACCCTGACCTGTCAAAGTTGTTTAAAGAAGGATTTAATTAGTATCTATGGCTAGTAAACACTCCAGAGAAATGAAGTCATGTAACTATTCAAAGCTTGGTTGTTCAGTAAGATCATTTTTTCTGATACTGAGATGCTACCACACAAATAATGCCCAGATTCCCAGTAATGCAAAATAGGGAAACCAAATATCAACCTTGGGACTTAACTTGAACAAACTTGAACTGACTAAGCACCTCCCCCACCCAATCAGGAGTGTGACCATTGAATCTAAAGAAGTAGATTTTCAAAGATTATTCCACATATGGGACTAAATTAAAGTGTCCAAATATTAACCCAAGGACTGGATTTTTAAATTCTGAGTGGTAGATCTGAAAAAGATTTTTAAAGAATATTCATCAAATTGCAAGAAGTTAAAACTCAGGCTTTCAAAGGCAATGGGACCCCCAATATGAACCCAGGGACATGATTTGAAAAAAAAAACACCCGTGTCTGACACCCCCACAAAGATGCAGTATTCCAAACAGCAAATGATTATGACCGGTGGATGTGAAGAAGAAGATTCTTAAAGATTTTTGACTCACATTGCACTAAGTTAAAATTACTGCAATCTGTCTGAACCGCCCCACACCCCTGTCTAAGCTTGTCACATACCAAATATCAAAAGATTCTGACTGGTGAAAAAATTTTTTTAAGGAATATTCCTCCTATTGCATTAAGTTGAAATGTAGCCAGCCTGAAGGAGCCCAAATTTGAACCAAAGGACATGATTTGAACAACATGAATCTGACGCCGCTAAAGATGGTGTGTACCCAACAACAAAAGATTCTGGTGGATCTGAAGAAGATATTTAAAGATCATTCTGCATATTGCACTAAGTTAAAATTCGAGCTTCATAGGAAGAAACCAAGGGATTTTGTTTAAATAAACTTAAATCTGCCCCCATCCCCTATGGATTTTGTGTACTAAATACCACATTTGGTTCTGAAGAAGAATTTATAAAATATCCCCTGTATTAAAATTCAGCGCCCCTATGAAGCCCACTGAGGGCTTGATTTGAAGAAATGTGAATGGAACACCATTACCACAATGAGCAGCCCAAGCAGTGTATACACGTAATAGTTATATGTATATTTCCTACAGCTGTGTAAGCGTGCTGCACTCAAAACAGGAATATGTTAACAGAAACGTCCATAGTGCCTGCAAGAGAAAACTGTCCTCTAGCTCGTAATGCTAAGGCCTATACTGTGACCTATTCTAATACCAACCACTTTCGTGCAGCTACACAAAACACGAACAGCTTGCAGGTTGGTGGTCCTTAGCCAAAATTTTCATTCCGTCCTTAAGAATACTAACAACAATGCATACCAGGTATAGGTATCGATAGGTTGGAGGGTCATATACCCTAAATATTGGGAAAGAGGGCACATAAACTGTTTTTATGCCAAGACAGTGCTCAACAAAGATGCGTATTCTCAGAGCTAATGTTGAGTTGTGAGAAATGTGAATGGAACACCATTACCACAATGAGCAGCCCAAGCAGTGTATACACGTAATAGTTATATGTATATTTCCTACAGCTGTGTAAGAGTGCTGCACTCAAAACAGGAATATGTTAACAAAAACGTGCATAGTGCCTGCAAGAGAAAACTGTCCTCTAGCTCATAATGCTAAGGCCTATACTGTGACCTATTCTAATACCAACCACTTTCGAGCAGCTACACAAAACACGAACAGCTTGCAGGTTGGTGGTCCTTAGCCAAAATTTTCATTCCGTCCTTAAGAATACTAACAACAATGCATACTAGGTATAGGTATCGATAGGTTGGAGGGTCATATACCCTAAATATTGGGAGAGAGGGCACATAAACTGTTTTTATGCCAAGACAGTGCTCAACAAAGATGCATATGTTCAGAGCTAATGTTGAGTTGTGACATCACAAAAGTGGGTTTAATCATTATCAACAATTGTTTATAATTTACTATGTGAAGGGTCACTGTGACCTTGACCTTTGACCTAGTGATTCCGAAATAAATAGGGCTCTTTCTTGCACCAATGCCAACCTACCTATGAAGTTTCATGAACGTAGGTGGAACCATTGTCAAATTATCATCTGGAAACCAATTGTTTACTATTTATTATGTTCAAGGTCACTGTGACCTTGGCCTTCGGCCTAGTGAGTCCAAAATAAATAGGGATCTTCTACGCACCTAGGCCAACCTATCTATGAAGTTTCATGAATGTGGTTCAAACCATTATCAAGTTATCGCCCAGAAACCAATTGTTTACGATTTACTATTTTGAGGTCACTGTGACCTTGACCTTTCACCTAGCAAGTCCAAAAATAAATAGGGTTCTTCCTCTCACTGATGCCAATCTACCTGTGAAGTTTCATGAACGTGGGTCGAAACATTATCAAGTTATCATCCGGAAACCAATTGTTTACGATTTACTATGTTGAAGGTCACTGTGACCTTGACCTTTCACCTGGCGAGTCCAAAATGAATAGGGTTCTTCCTCTCACTGATGCCAACCTGACTATGAAGTTTCATGAAAATGGGTCGAACAATTATCAAGTTATCATCTGGAAACCAATTGTTTTGATTTACTATGTTCAGGGTCACTGTGACCTTGACCTTTGACCTAGTGAGTCCAAAATAAATAGGGTTCTTCCTCTCACGAGGGCAACCTACAAATGAAGTTTCATGAATGTGGGTTGAACCGTAGTCAATTCATCATCCAGAAACCAATTGTTTACAATTTACTATGTTCAAGGTCACTGTGACTTTGACCTTTGACCAAGCAAGTCCAAAATTAATAGGGTTCTTCCACTCACCGATACCAACCTACCTATGAAGTTTCATGAACATGGGTTGAACCATTATCAAGTTATCATCCAGAAACCAATTGTTTACAAAGCCCAACCGCCCACCATTCATCAAACTATAAGTCGAGTTTGACTTCGTCACAACTCGACTAAAAATCTCTGACATGAGGTGAGCCAGGCTGTCAAAAGTGTTGCCAAACCCCAATTAAGTAAATAAATAACAAAAATCCAACAAAACCTTAAAAAGAAGGCTTCTGCTACCACAGACCAATGGCTGAACATGTGGTCCAAGAGCTGAAAGGTTGCAATGGCTGACTGAAGTCCTTTTCTTCTTCAAAAAGGCATTCAATAGGAAGTGCAAGCCATCCCACTATCCACGAACCACTGGGCTACACTTGGTGATCCATGAAATGGGGAGCCATAGGTGCCTCTTAAGCCTCATATTTGAAATTTCACGAGTTTGTTAGTTAAAACTGCCAGACCAGCAGTGTTTCATATATTGTGTGTGCCCTCCCTTTGTATATATCTCTTGACAATCGTGGTTCAGTGGTTCTCGTAGAAACTATACACGCAATGTACTGAATGGCTGATTTTGTTCCGAGCATAAACTACAGTGTCTAACTCCCTGATGTGATTGTTTATTTTATGTCTTTAGGTGTCCGCATTTGTATATCCACAGGCACCTTTTCACCCTTTGCATTGGCTCTTCTGGAGCTTATCCAGAAACCCACGAGTTCACAAATTGTGCACGTCTCATTATTTAGACACAAAACAGACACTTGACCAGATCCCATATTTCTTTTAAATCACTGACCCTTTTAAATTAGAATATATGGACATCAGTTCAAGAGTGAATCTTGACTGTAACCTAAAATCACATATTTTTCTGTTAATGGGACATTCTCTCAAGAGTTTCAAAAAGTTCAACAGAATAAATAATTTTTTTGCGCTAGAGCATTCAAAAAACAAATGTCTGCCATGTATTATTGCAAAATTGCAAAGTTCCGTTTCAGGCAATTTCCACTTATAAACTTAGAATTGGTGTATAAAATCCTGTGGATGATTCTGAATTGTACACTTTGGAGGTATTATCAACTGTCGACATAAATGAGATTCTACATACAAAATCCCAGTCATTGGGTCGAAGATTTGTATTTAGAATCTCCTTTCATTTTGTTTGAGCAGGCGGAGGGGGTGTTACTGAGTGTGTCAGAAATTTGACATAGTATACTCCACATACTTTCTGCATGTTCATTAACGTATCAATATTTAGGGTTGTGATTGATGGAATTTTTTGATGCTCTTTCACTACAGATTTCCATAATTTAAATTGTAAAGGGAGTCTTAATATCATATTTCCTGGAGAATTCAGAAAATGTGAGGAAACTCTTTTTCTCACTCAATAGATTATTTACAAAGAAAATACTTTCTTCACACCAACTTTTATAAAAAACTAGAGTGATGTCACGCATGCAGCCCGACTGTCCCAGCAATGGCAATGCTTAGACACAAAATAGTCTGAGCTATTTTTTGTCAACCGTTTACCTAACGAATCTGCCATATCTGCACTCATGATAAAGAGGGGGTGGGAGTGGGGGAAGGGGGGAAGGGGGGGGGGGGGGATTGGGCTGTATTACTAGCTGGAAAATACACATATCAACTTTGGCTGAAAGCAAATAATCCAAACTGGAGTTATCGGTCGGAAACCAATTGTTTATGGACAGACAGACCATTTACATAATATGACTGTTTTTACAAATGGGCGTATAAAAAGTAATATTAAATTTGAAGAGAATCGTATAATTAGAACTGGATTTATCTTCTGGATAACATGGGGAAACATGGGGAGGAGGGAGGGGTGGATTGATTCCACCCATCTCCCTCGAAGTTTTGGAGACAGCATCAAAGTCCCTCACTTCTATTTCCTTCCATATTACTTTTTGTAAAACAACAGACGTATGCTGCAGAAGGCATTTCTTTATATTTCAAACTATGAAGCTCAGGTAATGAGAAAAAAACAGCTGCATACAAGTGAAAGAAATTATGTCTGTAAATGCAATTATTAAAAGTAGTACTGATCATGCAAGAACAAAAAGTAAGTGTTAGAAGCCCAATTTCAAATTGAAAGAAACTAAATTTGAAAACCGTTTTGAAACAGTGACATTGCACTAAACTGTTTGAAGAATTAAAGTGTAACTTTGTATACAAAAAAACTTTAACCAGAAACTTTAACCTGGAAGTTGTAAGTTAAATTGTCATACAAAAAAAGGGTTAAATATTTCCCAAAATAACATGAAACATAATGAGAATGATACAATCAATAGTAATTAATATTAATTTAAAAGAAAAAAAAACTTTAACCTTGACTAAAAAACTTTAACCACAAACTTTAACCAAAACTCTAAACATTAAGATGGACAGACAGACAGATGGAAGGACAGATAGACGAAAGTCATGACTATAGCCGTGACTGTAAACAGTCAGGCTAAAAATGATTATTATTAATTTTGATACTGTCATTGTAGAAAAGCTTTTCTTCAAATATTTGCATTGATGTTGTGGTGCCTTTTTTATCCAAGACCAAGAGTGACAAGGCTTTCGAAACATCCTTTCAAAATGGGTCTGTATTTTTCCCTACTTTTATAGCCCCTCCTTGCACATATACCAAAGTTTGAAATTCCCATAGAGGTCAAAATATCCTAAAATAAGTGTTTTCAATGGACCCAATATAGAGGGATACAAGAGCTTTTTCAACCATATTAATTTTAGAGTATAGCTAAATGTTTGTAAATGAGGGAATTTAATTAGGCTCCTTTGAAAATTCAAAATTCGATTCGAAAGACAATATTTGATTCAATCCAATTCGAAATCGGAAATTCGAATATTTTCAATTATAATTCGTCCATAAGTTTGTGACAGTTCTGAGTAAAAATGTAACTGACTTGCAGCGGTAACAGAGTTTGTAGCGATGTAGCTACAACTGTATAAATGTTACTGCTACAACTGTTCGTTTCAACTTATTGACCAGTGACCATTTAAGAAAATTTTAAGTTTTGAACTTTGAAAAGTTATTGAGCTGTTCAACTTCAATAAATGATTTGTTCCACAACATGATCACATTATTTTATATTGAGTATTGATCACAGTTACTAGAAACATCATCAAAAGTAATGGTTTTCTAAAAGAATACCCCTGATTATTATATAAACAGAAGTAGAGACGGCTCTAATTTACATGCGGATCGACTCCATTCAGCGTTGAATTATTGTTTCGTTTTAGAAATTCTGTATTTTTATTTAAAAGCCACAAAGTCAACAATTCGAATAGTTTCAATCAATAGCTAGAAAATTGGTTTATATATCAGTTTTTAGCATGGAAAGTGGTGAGGCGAAAAATGCATTCTACATAACTGTGTGTCTTTTAATAATCGGGGGTATTATTATGGAAAAAACTTTTCTTTTAACAATGTATCCATTAACTGTGATTCGATTCGATGATCGATTCGAAATTCGATTTGTTTTCACCAAATCGATTTGATATTCGATTTGATCAAAACTGTCAATTCGCAGGTCACTGAATTTAATACCACCATTTTCAACTATGTCGATTATTGTTCCTTCTCCTTATCTTTGCATTTTTACTGGACCACAGAAATTTGAAATGCTTTGTTTGCATTTCAGCAAGAATATCATTCAGAGGATCAAAAAACACAATTAGGCAGCGTATTATAATAGGTAGGGCCATTGTTTTAATAACGGTGGACTTTCTGATTAATGTGAGATTGTGAAATGACCACTCATTTAGTAGTTTTTCAATTTTTGTCAGTTTCTTAAGGTAATTACTGACTGTATAATTATCAGAAAATAAATTAAATTCTATTCCTGTTATTGTGATGGAATTCGCAAGGTTCAAAGTCAAGTTTTCGCTTGTTGAAACTTCCTCGTGACAATCCCGTTTCGAGCCAATCCAAAATCACTTGGGTCTTATCAATGTTAGCTTTTAACCCAGATATTGGTAAAAACAATTTTACTCTTTCTGAGGTATTATTAAAAGAATAACCATCATCATTAATAAAGTGTGGACTCATCGGCTACTGGCTAATTAAGTGTTCTGAGTCACTAATTTTTATACCATTAATCTGGGGGTAACATTTTAGGGCTGCGGCTAGAATCTCAACACTAAGAATAACAAGAGGCCCCATGGGGCCTGAGGCACTCACCTGACCATAATTGTTTAAAGAAGGATTTAATTAGCATCTATGGCTATTTAACACTAGAGGAATGAGGTTAGTTATTTATAACTCTGTTGTCCATGCCAGATGATTTTTTTCTTGTATTGGGATGTTACCACAGAATTTATTTATTTATTTATTGGTATTTAAGGTCACATAGTTCTGCACAGTAGCTAATCATGACCACAACATTGAAATAAAGTCAAGGCCAGTCAATCGTCTATACCCCATGTTGCCTATTTTAGAGGACTCGCTTCCCAAGCATTAGTCACTGGGTCCTATTTTATTAGCAAAACAGAGATTATTTACCACAGTAAACATGCACTGCTTCACTTCCCAGGGTTCCCACAGGAGAGTGTTACCACAGAATAATGCAAAGATTTTTAGTAATGAAAAACTAGGGAGTCCTATGTCAACTTAGGGACTTAACTTCAACAAATTTGAAAGATGGTGTATACCAAATATCAAAAAATTCGAACTGGTGGTTCTGGAGAAGAAGGTTTTGAGAACATTACCAATTTTGCACCACGTTAAAATTTGCCCCCCCTCCCCCTCCCCCCACCCATAGGGAACACAAATATCAACACAGGGACTTTATTTCAACAAACTGAATCTGAACCCTCTAAGGATGGTGTATACCAAATATCAAAAGACTCTGATTGTATCTTAAGAAGCAGATTTTTAAAGATTATTCCTCATATTGGACTAAGTTAAAATTTGGTCTCCAACAGGGAGCATAAATATTAACCCAAAGACTTCATTTGAACAAACTTAGATCTGACTTCCCTATGGATGCTGTATACCAAATATCAATATATTCTGACTGGTGGATCTGAAGAAGATTTTCAATGATTATTCCCCATATTATTCCTCAAGTTAAAATTCAGGCTCCCTTAGAGAGCCCAATTATTAACCGATGGATTTGAGTTGAACAAATTGAATGCGATCCCTGTAATGATTCTGCATGCCATATATTAAATGATTCTGACTGGTGTTTCTGGAGAAGAAGAGTTTAAAGATTATTCCTCATATTGGACAAAGTTAAAATTCAGGCTTCAATGGCGAGCCCAAATATTAACTCAAAGACTTGATTTGAACACAAACTAAGATCTGACTTTCCAGTGGATCCTGTATACCAAATATCAAAAGATTCTGACATGTGGATCTGAAGATTTTCAAAGATTATTCCTCATATTGCACTAAGTTAAAATAGGATAGGAAGCCCAAATAGAGCTTGAGCTGCACATACACCCTGCGCACCCCCCCCCCCCCCCCCCCACACACACACACACACACTCCTGGTATCCATGGGGGTGAGGACATTTTTTATTTATTTTTTTTTTTTGGGGAGGGGGGGGGGGGGGCGTGAATCCTTTACTTATGACCCAATAGTACCCCAAACCAAATTCGGAGAAAATCAGTCTATCAGTGTGGAAAACAGAAGTTTCAGGGGGAGCTTACAATTTTGCCCCTCCCAGAACTTAAATAGTGCCTCTCAAAATTCCTTTGAACAAACTTGAGCAAATACCTCAAAAGGAAGCAAATATCAACTCATTCCATTAATGGATCATAGGATTTTTTAAAAATTGGAGCAATTTTCTCCCATCTCCTTCCTGCGGGGCATGGCGACTTGATTTGAATAATATCACAATGCAACCCCAAGATGAAAAAATTTCTTTAAAATTGGTTTATTGGTTTTTCAATAAAAGCCACAACATACCCTTCATGCAGGATGATGGACAGGGAGTGATCAATATAGCTCATCCTGACTGAAGTCAGGTGACCTAAAAATAAAGTAGCACTTACCTATCTGCTAAAACATAAGGATGAGTGGTTCTCCACTGTAGGGGCCTGAACTTCATCACCGAAATAAATCTACAGAGGTTATGTATCTCAGTTTTCTGGTATTCTCCATTAATTAAACCAGATAAATAGAACAGCTTTGCTCCCTGTCAATAATAAAATATATATTTCTTTATTTACTTATTTGTTGGAATTTAACAACACTTTCAAAAAGCCACAGTCATATCAATATCACATTAGACAGCTTTACGGGTGGACAAAATGATGGATCAGTGGCGGTTAAACTCTCCAAATAACTAATCACAAATGAGCTGGGTTAGATTAAAATACACTATTAGATGAACTCTTTAGATGCTGGTGTCACATAATCACAAAAAAATAGTGGCGAGTTGTCAGACTCTCCAACTTACTAACATCATATAAGGAGGGTTAGAATAAATATAGAATAAATAGGTACTAGGGCCGGTAATCAGATTTAAACCACTCGTAGGATAAGGGTTTTAACCTTTATCCTACGAGTGGTTTAAATCTGATTACAGGCCCTAGTACTTGTTTTATTTATACCATGCTCTTAATAAATAATCAACTTTGTAACTTAAAATGAAGAAAAATGACACTTTCTATTGAAAACACACAGATTTGTTTTGTTTACATCTGCGCCGGTAGGCAGTACTACCGGCTGTACCTGAATACTTGCTTGACAGCTAGACACATCGTCAAAGTTGATTGAATTTAACTTGCTTTTTCAGTCAAATTATTATTAACAATTCTTAAATTTTATTTTAAATATTTAATTGTAGGTATTTTAAACTTAAGTCATTGCGTGTTGTAGATAGTACCGCAAAATGTAGTATGTTTGAAGGAAACATCGCGAAGTGTGAATGTATCAAAGTTGGCAAATTGAGTCATGCCAAAGGTCAAGTTGGATGAACTTCCGACTAGAGGTGTAAAATATCTTAACCGCAGTAGAAGCTTTACACCGGTAGTGGGGTTAAAAGCTAAAATTTAACATACAGAATTTTCATAGGTAGTAAAATAGGCAGGCATGGTATAAAATACATTGTCCCTGTATCAGTATGCATCGCGTCTTCTGATTGGTCAACGTGATCGAAACAAACAGCCATGGTATCGGCTATCTTCAAACATGCGGGTGATAAGAACGCATGCCATTGTTCCCCATTTGTCACTCAAGAAACATCCAGGTGATAAAAATAACCTTTGACCCCGACTGGGTCACATCGATTGCAGAAACTCCTATTAGAACTGTTAAGTTATATCCAATTTACTGTTGTATTGTAGTGAATACTAATACAAATTAAACTAGAAAAACTGTGAGCACTGCTCACTAAATGATACCACCCACTCCCACCAAGAAACATTTTACAACAGTAAAAGTGTGTTTAATGTAGAGAGCACAAACACTGACAACCCCCCCCCCCCCCCCCCCCAAAAAAAAAAAAAAAAATAAAAATACCTGAAAGCAGAATAGAAGGTGCACATCTATAATGTATATAAAAGAATGTCTGAGAGTTTCAATGAAATTCGCCCACTGGTATAAGAGGAGTAGCGGATAGCAGGAGTGTACCCCCCTAAAGCTTCACAACAATTTGGCTAAGTTCATTTCGGCCTTTGGGAAAGAGTAAAAAATAAAAATACCTGAAAGCAAAATAGGAGGTGCACATCTATAATGTATAGAAAAGAATGCCTGTAAGTTTCAATGAAATCCACCCACTGGTTTAAGAGGAGTAGCGGATAGCAGATGTGTACCCCCAAAGCGTCACGGACGTACGGACGTACGGAAGTACGGACGTACGGACGTACGTAAGTACGGAAGTACGGACACCATGAATGCTATATACCGCCCACTTTTCAAGTGGGTGGTATAAAAAACATTGTTGCATCCCTATGAGTAGAAGCACTTGTTGGCTGTCGTATTCGATGAGAACTGAACATACTGAATCGGGTTCGCAAATATACTTTTGCACTTTGCGGTGTGAGAACATCAAGGGGAGCAACTCATCTGTTTATCTTCGATATTGCTTGAGCAAAATACAAAATGTCAATCTCTCGCTTCGCTTGTCACTCCGATGGAGACATCGTTCGCAAACGGATTGAACTCATGCCTAAATCCACCGTCAAATCAAATAATACTACCACACGGCTTTTTAGAGAGTATTTGTCAGAGAAAGACTTTGATACTGAATTTGAATTGTATGACAGGGCTCACCTGAACACAATTCACCAAAGTGAAAAACTTCTCCATGTGTGACCTGGTTTATAAACGATTCGGAAATAGACTCGGTCTATTTATAGTTTTTCTGTGACGTTTTTTCGCTGTTTGGTTCAAAACCTGAGGCTCAGTGTGGGGTTTAAACTTTGTCGCCTGTGTCTTAATGTGGGATCATATTTTACATCTCAGCATTATTTCTGTGTTAGGAGGCGGGACAAAATGGTTATCTCGGGCAACATCCAGGGTACACAGAGATTTAATACCTGGATGTCTCCTTTTCAACCATTTGGCTTGCGCCTCATGGTTGAAAACCGACATCCAGGTATTAAAACTCCATGTACCCTGGCTGTTGCCCGAGATAACTTATATTATTACATTAACTCATCAATCACATAAATCTGACCACTTTCAATTTGGCAAACTCAACTCCATAGCAATGATATTCAGCTATAAATTTTAGTGACAGATGCAACCACAGACTGAAAGTGTCCCATACTGTGGTGATAATTGGCACTATTCCCGATTTTTTGCCACAAACTGATCAGTGCTCACAATTGACTGGTTTATCAGCAGAAATGTGGCAAAAGCTGCAATGGGTGTTATCAGTATTCTCTACATGATTCAACTTCACCCCAAGTTTTCTGTTGTTCCACTGAGTTCATGATGATCACATAATGAAACAACAGAAAACTTGAGGTGAAGTAGAATAAAATAAACTGATCTGCCATGTCTTTTTCTGAGCCTGACTGTCAAATAGCTGTTCCTGATCATTTTCATCATCTTCTTTGAATAATGTGCCAATTTTGTTGTTAGAGTACAAAGCAAACTAATTTAGTGTCTGACTGATAAATCTCTTGTGTGAAGAAAATCACATTTTTCCCAATTTGCACTTGGCCATTTTCTAACCTTCCATGTGACCAAACTGAACCAGAAAACCTTGAACAATCAGACTTTTTGTAAGTTTGTCTTGGCTTCACTGGGGCATACTTTTCAAACAGAGAGCCGATTAAAGTGTTTTGGAACCCCACCAATGTTTACACCTTGACTTTCAGACTAACACCTTCAGTTTTTCTGAATATAGCAAGGACATGTAATGTCACTCTCATGGTGTGTTCAGTGTATGCTATCATCCTTTCGATAGGTAATTTATAAAGATTTCTTTGCAACTGGCAACAAGAGAGATCACTACAAAGGTCAAGAACATGTACATCTGTTAGTTGCAAATCATTTTCAATTGTCATTATTAACTGGAGGTGTGCATCAGAGATGCAGGCGTCAAGTTGTGGTTACTTTCTTCATGCACACTCTGTTGAAAAACTGAAATGTTATCGCGTTGAGATCAAAACTCGTAAAAATTTAAGAGCTCAAAATTCGTATAAATGGACTAATTAACGCCGAGAAATCATACCGGGCCAGTTATCGAATGCGCATGAGATATTATGGCAAAAATTAGTCAAATTGGAGAATGTTTGTTCAAGTTGTAGCGCTAATGAGCTCAAAGTTCATAAAAATTGATGAATTAAGGCCTATGACACCAACAAAAAAATGGGCCAATCCAGTTTACGAACTTGCTTGAGATATTATTACAAAGGACCTGTATGGCAAATATTTGTCGAATCGAAGAACGTTTGCTCAAGTTATTGTGCTAACGAGCTCAAAATTTGTAACAATTACCTAATTAAGGGCCATAACTCTACAACCAAAACTCGGGCCAGGTCAGAACTTTTAGAGATATTATTGAAAAAGACCTGTATGGCAAATATTAGTCAAAACTGAGAACTTTTGTTCAAGTTATTGCCCTAACAGTGCGAGGATGCCCGGATTCCCAGACAAGGATGCCCTTCCGGACGCACACCAACCATTGCCAAACCATTGGTCTTGGTTGTTAACACAACTCGACCAAAAATCAAGGGGGTGGCCATACTAACTATAGGGTTTGTTTATATGTTACTACAGATTAGTTTACTCAAATACATTATGTTTTGTATTCACTTGGAACCTGATACAAGTTTTCAAATTTGAAAGGTGATAAGCGATGACAAATCCCAACAGTTAGATCTTGCCGAGATCTTCATCTGATCGAATGATGTATATCTATCACTCTAATGTTAGTCTACGTCCTTGCAAATAATGATGAGACCTGTGACCTTCAACATAAGGCACATGTATACCTGACCTTGACCTCAAAGTTACGGACCCACCTTTGTCCTCCAACTGTCCGTATAATTGTTTGTAGACCGATGATTGCAGTCCTAATAGTTTCTGAATTATGGCCGAGAAATGATTTGTGACCTTCAACATTTGGTACTTAAGTATGACCCTGACCTTGATGATATGCAAGCAGATATTATACAAACACACCTTCTGACGTTCCTTAACTTTTGCACAAAGTTTGATAATTGTAGTTTGATTAGTTTCTGTGGTATGGGTGAGGCATGAATATCAACAGATATTAAGTGTGACCTTGAAATTTGACTCGGACCTTGAAGTTTCGGACACAGAAATGGTGTGTGACACATCCTCCAATTGTCCTTTATAATTGTACGAAGTTTGATGATCACAGCCACAAGTTTCTGAGTTATGATTGAGACAGGACTTGTAACCTTCAAGTCAAGACAGTTATACAGGTGGAGGAAGCCAGAGTACCCATAGAGAGCCACAAGGCAAAGGCAATCAACTGTCAGACTCTTCAATGTACTAACTCAGCACCAGCAGGGTCAGCATTGGTTAGACACAAGTGCACCATCAACGTGCAGTACACCTTAGTACACAGCAAAACCATGCCCCCACGTGGGCAATCAGGATTAAGTGCCTTGTCCAAGGACAAAATGCAGTTATTCCTGAAGGGTATTGAACCATAGACCTTTTTGGTTTTAAGTCCAATGCTGCACCCACTCTCACACCACATTCCCATTTCTATGTTTTGGTGAAGACATGAATATCAACAGATTTTATGTGTGATCTTGAAATATGATCTTGTCCTTGATGTTACGAACCCAACTATGGTGTGTGTAACACATCTTCCCATTGTCCTTTATAATTGTGTGAAGTTTTGATTATTGGAGGCCAAATAGTTTTTGAGTTACTGGCTCAAAAACACAAATCACACTTCAATCACTATATGCAACCCACCCTAAATCGTGGGGCATAAAAAACTAGTGTCAGTGACACTGCATCTTAACTTGACTTTAGGCTGGATTTATCAGATTTATGTCATAATCACCTAAATTACCTAAATTATGTTTTTTTAACTAAATTGTTCAATAATTATTTACTTTTTACTGTCTACCAGAAAAAAAAATTTGAAAAGAAAAAAATATTGAGCCTTGTCATTCTTTCTAGCATATTGTGATAGAAATACATGTATGACATTCCCATCTACTCATCATACTAAATCATCGTGCAAAGTTTCACAAAAATTGATCCATAAAGGCCTTCCAAAGAGTGTGTTGACAAAATCCAAAATAGCTACCATGGTGGTCGTTCTTCTCTGCTCATTATACTAAGTCATCATGCTGAAAGAAAATTCATACAAAAATACGAACTGCAAGGTATTCTGAAGAAATCCAAGATGGCAGCAGTGTGGTCATAATGAGCGACCAACTGTTACCAAAATACAATGGTTTCATCTACTCAAAATAAATCACTCTGAAATCTCAAAAAAACTGATCCATAAATCCTACCTGCAGCCTGAACTGAAAAAAAAACCAATCTGCTGCAGCTGTCTGCTGTGGCAGATATTGTGGGCTGCCAACCGTGACAATAATAGTAGGTTCTCATTTAGATATTAACCTGAAGACATATATGGAATTTGGTGATGATAATGACAGCCATTAAGGGGCCCCAACCATTACAACAAGAGGTCCCAGGGGGCCTGAGGGTGCTCACCTGACACCTGACATGGTAGCCTAAAGTTCAATCCAGGGAATTGATTTCAACAAGTTGCATCTGCCCCTCCTAAGAAAAGCTTATACCAAATATCCAAAGATTCTGACCAGTGGATGTAAAAAAAAAAGATTTTTAAAGAATATTTCTCATATTGAACTAAGTAATAATTCGGGCTCCTACAGGGAGCCCAAATAAATATGAACCCAGGGACTTGGCTTGAACAAACTTGAATCTCACCTCCAGTGGGATGCTGTATACCAAATATCAAAACATTCTGACTGCTGAATCTGCAGAAGATTTTTAAAGAAAATTCCTCATTTTGAACTAAGTTATAATTCGGGTTCCCACAGTGAGCCCAAATATGAACCCAGGGACTTACCTTCAACAAACTTGAATCTCACACCCCTAAGGATACTGCATGCCAAATATCAAAACATTCCGACTGCTGAATCTAAAGAAGATTTTAAAGAAAATTCCTCATTTTGGACTAAGTTATAATTCGGGCTCCCACAGTGAGCCCAAATATGAACCCAGGGGCTTGGCTTGAACAAACTTGAACCTCACCTCCCTAAGCATGCTGCATACCAAATATCAAAAGATTCTTATTGGTAGATCTGAAGAAGATTTTTAAAGAATATTCCTCATACTGCACTAATTTAAACATTTGGGCTCCCATAGAGAGCACAAATATGGACTTAGGGATTTGGTTTCAATAAACATACGAAGCAATCTTCCAAAGATGTTGTATGTGAAATTTGAAAGCCTTTGGAGCAGTGGTTTGGGAGAAAAGTAGTCAAATGTTTTTCCCCATTACCCAAAGTGTTAAACTAGATCGAGTTATTTGTGCGCAAAGCACACAATGGTGTATCCCCGCATTTCCTTAGCAACACCTCAGCATAGTTTTAACGTTTCGAATTAATACCCAAGGAGCCTTTCGATGAAAACTGATTTTCTAACGATAAAAGTGGTTCCACTGGAACCACATGGGGCCAAATCAAAATTCCGAAACCTTCAAGCACATCTAGTGATGCTACCTGAACACTTTAGCATAGTTTAAACGTTTCAAATTAAATACCCTAGGAGCCTTTCGAAGAAAACTGATTTTCCAACGATAAAAGTGGTTCCACTGGAATCACCAGGGGCAAAATCAAAATTCCGAACCTTCATGCACATCTAGAGATGTTACCTGAACACCTTAGCATAGTTTTAACGCTTCGAATTAAATACCCTAGGAGCCTTTCGATGAAAACTGATTTTCTAATGATAAAAGTGGTTCCACTGGAACCACCTGGAGCCAAATCAAAATTCCGAAACCTTCATGCACATCTAGAGATGTTACCTGAACACATTATCATCGTTTAAACATTTCTAATTAAATACCCTAGGAGTCTTTCGATGAAAACTGATTTTCTAACGATAAAAGTGGTTCCACTGGCACCACCGGGGGCAAAATCAAAATTCTGAAACCTTCATGCACATCTAGAGATGTTACCTGAACACATTAGCATACTTTAAGCATTTCAAATTAAATACCCTAGGAGCCTTTCGATAAAAACTGATTTTCTAATGATAAAAGTGGTTCCACTGGAACCACCTTGGGCCAACACAAAATTCTGAAACCTTCATGCACATCTAGAGTTGCTACCTGAACACATTAGCATAGTTTAAACGTTTCGAATTAAATACCCTAGAAGCCTTTCAGGGTGTGACGGATGGACGGACGGATGGATGGATGGACGGACGGACGGACGTACGGAGATCACGACTATATTCCCGCATTTTTGAAAATGCGGGGATAAAAATGCTGACTCAGCACTTTTTAAAAAGTCCCCAAAAAGTACCCCATGATAAAACCGATAGCAATTTTTTTGACCATTCCATTCTGTTGGTCCTAAGGAAGCTTCACACCAAACAAGAATTCTCAGTGCCATGTAGTTTTGGAGATACGGGCATTTTAAGGTTTTTCTATTTTTAGCTCTTGCAGTTCCCATGGGGCGACGGGAACATTTTTTGGGGAATAAATTAAGTACTTATGACCCAATAAGCCTTCATGTCAAATTTGGTTCAAATCTGCCACTTGGTTTGGAAAATGGAAATTTTGGGCGGGGCAAAAATTCTTGCCTCTCCCATAACGAAGGCAAATAAAGCTCCTCTCCTCTCTTGAACAAATCTGAGTCTACACCTCAAAAGGAAGAGGGTGCACATCAAATATTAAGTCTCTGCTACTGCAGGTTCATGGGAAGAAGATTTTTTAAGATTTAAGCACACTTTTTGGGCGTGGCCCTACCGAGGGGCGAGGCAACTTGATTTGAACAAAATCAAAATGCGATGTCATAACAAACTATTATATCAAATATCAATTAAATTGGTTCAGCGGTTTGGGAGGAGAAGATGCAAATACCATGTTCACGGATGACGGATGACAGACGACGAACGACAAGTGATCACTATAGCTCCCCTGACTGAAAGTCAGGTGAGCTAAAAATAGGACGTTCTTATCTACTTACCATACTAAGTCCCCAGCTAAATTTCATGAAAATGATAAATTTAAAGTAATTTGTATATTTTTTATACTTACCAATGGCCCAGACTTGGCTGGTGCAAACTCGATATTATCCAGGGCCAAACACAAATTTTGAACCCCCTCCAATCCCCCAAAATTGCATACAAATTCAAAAATTAAAAGTCCTATCTGGTCCTCCATACTTTTGTGTACTGCGCATGCGTGGTAACCAGGAAGGTACTGAAATTGGCGCCAAGCATAATTCTTTCTAGTTGTGCCTGCTAAATGTCATAAATCAGCGGGGAGGTATGAGTGCCCACTCATGGGAGGGCCATCCCCATCAGGGCCATTGGTAAGTATAAAAAAAATATATACAAATGACTTTAAATTTATCATATTTTACACTAAAACCAATGGCCCAGACTTTGCTGAATTGTAAAAAGGCTGGAGGGCCCAGGACTTAGAGGAAATACAATATCTCTATTACTCCAATTTAAAGAATAGCTCCTACAGAAGAATAGGAGATGACAGAGGAATTACATATGTCTTTCTCTTGTTAAAAAAAGAGAATGACATAACACCATCAATATACAGGAGTAATACACAATAAATTCTCCATTTAATGCCAACACAACCTGTTATGCTAAATCGGTGAAGGAAACCAATTATAAAGCTAGACAATCAAACAACTCAATAGAGTTCAAGGGGACCTGTGCATAGGAATCCCGTAATTAAGTCTGATTGGTACGCCTAACCGGTTTCGTTCTGATTGGAGAACTCGTCAGAGGCAAAGGTAACTACTTGTGGCTCAGCCTTATATACTATCTCGGCTCAGTGTGGCGGATGCCGAGTGATGACGTGTTTGGCAAAAGCATGGGGTGTTTGTGTGGGCCTGTAATGAGTTTGGTGAGAGGTACATACAAAATCAGTATATCGAATGACGTCATCCTATTGTTTCCATTGTTGAGTGAAAAAACCCGAATGTGGGGTAAAGGGAGGTAACAATAGTGGGATTAACACTCTGTAGTAGATCTAAACATTACCTATGATTGTGAATTTTGCAGGTGGTAACAGAGAAATGTGATGATAAGGCTCAAGTAGTCGGAGCAGGAGTAGCTGTGAGTGAAGAGATAGGTACAGACTAAAAAGGAAAGGAGCGATAGAGTATCATAGGATACAGACATCAGCGTTTGTGACAAGAAACTGAGGATATGGGGTGGAAATGAAATAAAATGAACTGATATACTGACTGTATTGTTTCTGTGTTATTATTTGATTTTTCCTTTTACCTGAGCTGTAAGGAGTTCAGTTCTAAAATGAGGAGCGATCTGGTCAGTAAAATTCTATTCTACCAAGCCTCATTCCTCGAATAATGTGCGTCCTCCAACCTATCACCAACTGGACTTCAACCCACAGTACACCTGGCAGACATCATACACACACAAGACACGCCCATTGCCATTCACTTCAATGGCCAAAACCTTTCATTTTCCGACATTCGCTACCGTATTATACAGGTACTATACTCCGACCCGGAATCTCCGAAAAGTTAAAAAATTTGTAGTAATTTATATATTTTTTATACTTACCAATGACCCAGACATAGCTGGTGCTAACTCTTAAAATATAGGGCCAAACACAAATTTTGCCCCCCAATCCCCAAAATTTGCATCTAAAACTAAAGAAAACCTGTCCTGAAAGGCCCTCCACACTTCGCCCCTACTGCGCATGCGCAGTGTCAAGGACGTTCCGAAATTGGCGCCATTAATCATTCTAATAACCAGTGCCTGGTAAGCGCTATGTACTCAGCGGGGAGGCAAGAGTTCCCAACTCCTGGGAGGGCCATCCCCGTCTGGGTCATTGGTAAGTATAAAAAATATATAAATTACTATAAATTTTTTAACATTTTTATACTGTACCAATGACCCAGACATAGCTGAATAGTAAAAAGGCTGGAGGGCCAAGGACATAGAGCAAAATGGAATACGCTCAATAAAATAAAATAGAGTCATCCCCTGTAGGGAAAAAGAAGTAATAGGCCTTACATGTATCTTTCTTATTTATGATAAATCAGAAAGATACAACACCTTCCAAAATTGAGCTTCATACATCCATGTACTCTATTAATATCCAATATAATCCTTATACTAATAATTTTTAAAGTAAGCCAATAAATAAAGTAAGTCTAGAGAATAGAGACTCTTATACTCCTAAAAGTGTCTGAGGATTGCATAATCATGTCCGTTGACATATGCAATATTCAAAAGCTATACTTTAAAAACTAAGACTAGAATGAATTTTAAAAACCTAAACTTCTCACTAAACAACCATCCCAATAACAGCTCAGAATTACTAACTCCAGAGGAGGTATCCCCTTGTTTTCATAGTAAAACAGGTGACCCAAGGGAACACCCTCCCCCCCCCCCCCCTTTTTCTTGCCCTGGGTCAAATAGCCCAGAGCGAAGAGGGCAGCCGAACGGAGACACTGCCGAAACAGACAGCCTACCAAGCTATAGTAGCAACTGTTAAGTGAATGACATTCTGAGCAGTAGATAATAGACCTAACAATAGAGGCCTCCAGAAATGGACTCGATATTTCTAAGATAAAATTCATGAATGTGGATGGCTGAGCGCAATGAGCGGCCTTCAAAAATCTATAATAGCGACACTATTAATGTAAGCCCAAGAAGTAGAAGAACTCTTACTTCATGAGCCGAAATCTTAAGCACAACTGCTAAGTCAATGATATACCATAAGCAGTACCGATAGTTAATAGAATCCATTAACAATAAAATGGAGCGTAACGTCCTTCTACTAGACATCAAAAACAGAAGAAGCTTACGCCCTTTGTAATAAACAGATATCTGTTTATAAATACATAAACTGTACCCGGAAAGAGTAAAGGCCTATGCCCATACGAAGACGGAAGGACCTTAAAATAATAGGTTCCGGATAATAGGAGCCTAACTCTTATGCAACAATCCAACCTAAATAGTAACGGAAGTATTGATTCCGAAACTATGAAAGTGAAAATCATCCATCGATAGTGCATGAAACTCACTGACTCTACAGTAAAAGAGAAACCAACAGAATTACTGTCTAAAAGGTCAGAATTTGAAAACTACTGTTTCCAGAGGCTCAAATGATTACTTAGCTAAATAAGAACCGAAGTTAAAATCCGTATAGGAATTTAATCTAAAGATTCTAAGTCTATTTATCAAAAAGTTACTAACTGACTTAGATAAAGAGACAAAAGACTCAATTGTAAACTATCGTAGAGTGCATAGGTATGAGGTAACATAAACCTATAACCTAAATAATAACAGGCTGCAGTAGATCTTGTGAAACAAGTATACTAAAAAATAGCAATGAGTAGTATGGAGGGATCAACAATATGAACATAATGATCCCTACACCACGACGGAAGAGCCTCCACTTTAGCCGCATAGAATAGCAAAGAAGAGGATCTCCTATAGTAAGAAATCGCGTCCAAAGCTCGTCCAGTACAGTGCTTACAATGCAATACGGACCACACAACGGAATACATGAAGGTTGCGACCTTGCTGGTTGTGATAAAGATGACACGATTTACCCAGTGAAAAAGATCCTCACATAGAGGAAGATTTCACGTTAAGACCCACAGTAGACAAGAGAGTAAATTACTCATGATCTCTGTGAAGATAGAGATGCTATCAACAGAAATGTATTGTGGTTGTTTATCTTAGCAATACCTGCTAAAACAACAGCGCCGGAGGATACGCGTATCCTATCATTCCGTCCTATAGATCAATAGAGCGTTAACAATATTAGCTCAGAGATCTGGACAAGCCAACACATACGTCTGCAATTGATTAGCAAGCTGTGTCATAAATAAATCATCATTGGGCGCTCCCATAGATAGCAAATCTGATTGAATACTTGTTTGTTGAGAGTCCATTCTGACAGCAACAAGCGACCCGTAAGAGAACGGGAGTCCGATAAAACATTCAGACGACCCGGAATATGACGGACCAAAACTGAACTTGGTGTACTATAACCAACAGATGGATTCTTTCCATTAAATTGAATAACGGAAACGAAAGAGTGCCTCCCTGGTTCCGGAGATACGCCACTACTGTCGAATTAAAGGACAGGAATTTGGGCATGCGTTTCTGAATAATGTTCATGCAATGACATAAAGCAAGCCAAAAAAACATTATTCCGCGGAAGTTAAACTGATTGCTAAAAGACTGCGGAACCCAAAGACCCTGGCACTTCGAATCCGTAGGGATCAGTATTATATCCCAATCTGTTTGACTGGCAACCGTCATAACAGCCACACTCGGGTCCGGCAACTGCGGCGGCACTCTCTGAGTCAACCACCGAATGTTTGCCCCAGTCTGAATCTCTTGTAACACTAGATAGACAAGAGAACGTATAAATCAAGCAATTCATGGATTGCCGAAAAGTTGCCGTCGAAGAGAAGCTCCTCCGAGAACGAAGCGACTCTGAGAGAGTTCTTAACCTTACTATCCACACGTGTGGATGTAGCTAGGGCTGCGTCACGTCTAACTAACTCCAATCAGCCACTGAAGGGCGGAGTTATACGTGAACAAACTACTGCCCTCAAAAGAAATTACATTGAGAATAATATCCCGTAAATCTTTTCTTGAAGACGTAATGATAACGCCTCAGTAAGGCGGATTACGTATAATAAAGCGTCTAAGTTAAGTCTACTATACATAATGTCGTTCCCAACATTGAAATTGGAAAAGACATAAACGGCGAAAAAGAATATATGCAGTCTTTAATCACACCGTCTAGATGCATATGAACTCTCGGTATGCCCTGCTCTGCCAAAATAAACTATTTATATAAATCATAAAATGGCAGAAATGAGCAACGCGGACAAGAAACTAAACTATCATGCTTAGTAGCAGGCTTGTATATATATATATATATAGCGTCGAAAAATAAAACACATGTTGTAATGACAATATTGGACTGCGTCGGTAAGTCAGGGACAATGTCCCTGAACCGATCGAAAAATCCGAGTCCAATGACGCTATAAGTCTCTTATCCAAGATCGCAGCAATGAAGTCCGAAATAATAATCACTGGAAGATAATGCCAGAAGATATGAAAGGCATCTTCCGATACTACTAAAGGGAAAACTCGAAATCTTTCGAATCCCTTTCGCCATCCTGTCGGACCCTATAAAGCGTTCGGTCGTCCGTAGCTGATGCAACTGCGGACCGCACCGACCCAGCGCCGTCGGATAATTCCTGATTCCACCGAGAAACTGTCAATTGCTGGGATGCTGCGAAACAACTGTGCTAACTCGGATAGCACGTCCGTCACTGAGGCCTGAGGAGAAGCGGTCTTACGATGCATTGCCGCTGGAAGCTCCGTGATCGTTACCCCGTGCATACTACCAATATGCGAGCGAACGGAGTGTATAGGCCTCGTGTCCCTTGGCTACCGGATGGCGCGACCTATTCGCCGTGGAATCACTGAATGCCGAAACTGATCGGATACTCGAGGTCACGTAGCCAATGTGCGGTCGTGTGCCCTGCTGTGAGGATGAGGAAGCATTAAAGACAGTCTCTCGGACTGTCAATATAACGGAGCGTCCCGACCAACAGACATATGCTCCGAATGTAAAATATCTGAACCACAACATGCGGTCCCCTATGTTGTTGGGCGAGAGAGGGACCTCTCTCGCTCACAGCCCGGACGGACCTGGACAAGCCAGGAACCGGACTAACAGGCTTCCTCCGATCTGTCCTCAATCTGCCGTCACTGGGTGAGTACTAAAGTAATTAAAGTGCTCGCATCACCCAAATCTCCTTCCTAGACCGCAACGGACGAACCCGGCAGCCGAACCATTCGATGAATGTACGCTACACCGGGTGAGCTAGCGAATGTCACTCCGTAGGCGATAGACATATTCCATGAGCACTCTTCATTAACTATGACGACAGAGGCACACTTTTGAAAGACATCTCCATAACTCTTCGAACAAGAAACCAGAAATGCTTGGATAGCAAGCATAAAATAATAATATATATAGCGTCGTTCAATAATTCGAAAGTTTGTGTGACATTATTGGACTATGTCGGAACTGAGGGACGATGTCCCTGAACCGAACCAAAAATTTCTAAGTCCACCGACGCTATCAGTTTCTTATCCGGCATCGCAGCATTCTGGTCCGACGAAAGAAGCTGTAGAAGACCAAGTCAGATGACATACACAACAGCATATGTTGTTCCGAAAGGGAAAGCTCGAAATCCTCCGAATCCCTTTCGGTATCCCGTCGGACCGGATGAAACTTTCGGACGTCCGTACCCGCTTCCGCGGAGCGTCCCGACCCAGCATCGTCGGATAAAATATATGCGACAGATTCAGTTGATGCTGGGATGCTGCGATAACTGTGCTATTAAGGAAAGCACGTCCGTTCCCGAGGCCTGTGCAGTAGCGGTCTTACGATGCATTGCCGCCGGAAGCTCCGTGTACGTTGACTCCCGCACACTTCCTATGCGAACGTCCGGAGTCTGCAGGCCTCGTGTCCCTGGCTACCGGATGGTGTGACCTGGTCGCCGAAGAATCCTTGATCGGCGAAGCTGGTAATATATCGGCGGTCACGCAGCCAAGGTGCGGTCGTGTGCGCTGACGAGAAGAGGAAGCCTTAGCAGTCTCAGCGGACTGCCTATACAACGGAGCGTCCCGAGCGACGGACGTATGCTCCGCTTGCGACACATTTTGTACCACAACATCTGGGGCCAGATGTTGTTGAACGAGAGAGGGGCCTCTCTCGCTTGCCGTCCGGATGGACAGGAACGAGCTATGAACCGGACTAAAAGGCTTCCTGCGTTCTCCCTCCGATCCGCCGTCACTGGGTGTGCATTAAGTTAATTTATAGTGCTCGCATCACCCCAAAATTCCTTCTAGACCGCAATGGACGAACCCGGCTGCCGAACCATTCGGTGAATGTACGCTACACCGGGCGAGCTAGCGGACGTCAAAGGCCGTCGAACCTACTAGGGTCCTCTTAGGCAATTGGCGTATTTACATGAGCACTTTTCCGCTAGCCCTTCATTAATTGTGACGACGGAGGCACACTGTTGGAAGACATCACAGATACATCACCCTAATCTTGATCGTCTGAAATAGAAATTGATAAAGTAGAGTGACCCTGCGGGGAAAGGACCGGAGTGTCCAAATCCCCAACAACATACCGTGACATACGCTTCTCATATTGTCATCGAAATCATACGATACAGAACAGGAGTTAATGCGAGTACACTGACCACATATAGAATGATAATAAAGTCAGAGGAAGACTTCCTCTTAAAACAATTGATCAATATCCTTTCAATGTGAAAAGAAAACAAGTCCTGGTACTCGCACTAACCCCTGGCAATCAAAATACATAATAATAATATGATCCATTAATATAGAAAAAATAATTGAAATCAAAATATTTTGAAAAAATATTTTTTCAGAACAGCCCAAGTTTCTGAAAAGTAACGTTGAGCCCCAATGGATCCCAAGCCTAAGTGTGGACAAAAATTTTTAAAATATTTTAAACAATTTATTCAACACTTACGAACAATAATAATGTATCTAGTTATGATTAAAATAACATAAAGATATTATTTATCAGAAATCCCCCCCTCACACAGAGGGCTGTTGTAAATGTAAACAATGAGTGTAAAAACACTAAAATAAGACTCCAGGCACCCAGGCCCGAAATCAGTTACCTAAAATACACTATCTGATGCAAAACAGAGACTTCCAGGGAAGAAACTGCAGAACATCAGATGGTAGATGCAGAACACAACGCCGAATTCATTCTGTTATACAGCTAAAACTCCCAAGAAATTTTAGTAATAATAATTACAGAAACTATGCCAAAAGCATGGGAGAATAGCAAGGGGGAACTTAAAGGACAGGGAGAGAGGAAAACACTTAAAAAAACAGTGTAACTAAATAATCAGAATGACAACAAAATGGCTGCTGCCTTGAAAATAGGTAACTTAACATAATTTCATTAAAAAATTTTAAGTTACAGCCCTGATAATATTCTGTCACACATTCTTTTCCTCTCCTCCTTCTCTATCCTCCTTAGAATCACCATTTCACTAATATTTATGTGTCTGGCATCATTTAAACTGAGATTTATAAGCACAAAGATCAGTCAGATGTTAACTGATGAAGGGCCAAACTTAGAATGATTAATGGCGCCAATTTCGGAACGTCCTTGACACTGCGCATGCGCAGTAGGGGCGAAGTGTGGAGGGCCTTTCAGGACATGTTTTCTTTAGTTTTAGATGCAAATTTTGGGGATTGGGGGGCAAAATTTGTGTTTGGCCCTATATTTTAAGAGTTAGCACCAGCTATGTCTGGGTCATTGGTACAGTATAAAAATATACGGACCAGCGCCGAATTAGTGAAGTACATTGGATCTTCACACTAAAAACACTACAACCATTTGGCCTGAACAGAAAGGAGTTTTAATTAAGTGGTATATATTTTTCAATTATAAAGCTAGTTTAGAGAATGAGATGCTTTATACTCATTTAAAAATGTCCGAGGATTGTATATAAAGGGTCATATGACACGACATATACATATGCTTCACAATGAGCTACACTTTAAAAACAATACATAAATGAGACATAATTGTTGCTTCACACCGAGCTACACATTAAAACTACCCAGCACAGATGCTGGACTATTGTCACTGAAGGAGGTATTCCCTTGCTTTTCACTATAAAGCCAGATGATACTAAGGGAAAAACTGTCCCCCACCCCCCCCCCCCCCTTCCCCTTGTTCTGAAGGAAGAGTCCTCAGAATGAAGAGGGCAGCGGAATGGCGCCACTGCTCGAGCAGACTGCCTAAGACATCTAGGAGATGTAATATTAATGGATGACATTCTGTACCACAGAAAAAGGACCCAAGGATCTAAAGTCACTGGATATAGACTCTAAATTTCTAAGGTAAAATTTAGTAAATGAAGATGGTTGCGTCCAGTAGGCTGCCTTCATTAAATCAGTAATGGCAATACTATTTGAATAAGCCCAAGAAGAAGACAGTGCTCTAACCTCATGCGCTGAAATCTTATTGACAGAACGTTGATCTGAAGATAGATTCTCATAAGCAATTCGTATTGCTAATTGAATCCACCTAGCAACTGAATGAACAGAAATATAATTTCTCTTAGGCATTAGAGAAAGAAAAAATCTCTTTGTTCCCTTTCTAATAAAGCTAGATCGACGTTTATAAATACGCATCGCTCTCACTGGACACAACATTGGCTGGGACGTCTGAGGACAGTAAAGCCCTAATAATAATAGGCTCTGGCCACTTATCTGATTCGCAGCCAAGAATCCCACTTCCGTAGTATTACCCACACTACAGAAATGGGAATCTTCAACAGGTAATGCATGAAGCTTGCTAACTCTTCTAGCAGAGTCAAAGGCTAAGAGAAATGCCAATTTATAAGTCAGGAATTTGAATTCTACATCATCTAATGGCTCAACAGGAGCTTCTTGAAGCTTCAAGAGAACCCAAGCCAAATTCCATTTAGGGAATTAATCTGAGGGTTCTAGGTCTAGGTCTATTGATAGAGAAATTCTTCTAACTAGCTTGGATAAAGACGGATCGGAGCCAATAGCCAAGTTATCATGATGAGCATATGTGTCTGATAACATAGACCTATAGCCCTTAATAGTAACAGGCCGCAGTTTTAATTCGTCAAACAGGTAGACAAGAAAATTGGCAATTTGAGGTACAGATGGATTACAGATATCCACCGATTGATCCGCACACCAACGAAAGAAAACTCTCCACTTCACTGCATAATTAAACGAAGAGGAGGTCCTCCAATAGTTAGAAATTGCAACCACTGCTCGTCCTGTAAACTGCTTTCCATGAAAGAGGGGCCGCACAACGGAAATACATGAAGGTTAAGACCTTCCGGGTTGTAATGTAGTGCGCGGGACTTCCCCTGATATAGAAGGTCCTTGATAGGAAGAAGCTTCAGAGGAAAGTCCCATAACAGACACCTGACAAGATTGATCCAAGGCTTCTGAGCTGACAGAGGTGCTACTAGTAGAATTTTGCAATGAGACTGTTTGAGTTTTAACAGAATAGGAGGAAATGCATATCCTACTATTCCATTCCATGAGACTGATAGAGCATCTACTGCATACGCTCGATGATCCGGACACGGCAACACGAACGTCAGAAGCCGATCGTTCAGGTTCGTGGCAAAGAGATCTATCATGGGACGATCCCACTGCAAATCTGCCTGAATATTCATTTGTTGAGAGTCCACTCCGATGGCAACAGATGGCCTTTCCTTGAGAGCGAGTCTGCTAATACGTTCAGACGACTCGGAATATGACGGACTGAGAGATGAATGTGATGACTCAGAGCAAATAGGAGAATTTTCTCTGTCAATTCGAATAGAGGAATTAAATGAGTGCCACCCTGGTTCCTGAGATATGCCACTACTGTGGAATTGTCCAACAGAATCTGAACATGGACATTTGATACATGAGCAATCCAATGTTTTAATGCTAGCCAAATAGACATCATCTCTTTGATGTTTATGTGCTTTTCTAGGAACCAAAGCTCCCAAAGATCCTGACACTTCAGGTCTGCAGGAATCAGGGATGCGCCCCAACCCATCAGACATGAGTCCGTCATAACAGTGAAGACCAGATCCGGTACTTGAAGCCTAACTCCTGGAGTCAGCCACTGGAGATCTGCCCAAATCTGCACCCTTTGTTTTACCAGGTCTGTTAAAACAATCAGGGTTTCAAGCGAATACGTCTTGACACTCCAGTTCTGAGTAAAGAAAATCTGGAGAGGATGCGTGCATAAGCGACCTAGCGGAATCAGGTCTGCCACCACTCCACAAAGTCCCATCAGTCGCATAAACTCCCTCGCTGACACAGTGAACGACTTTAGACAAAAGCGAGCATAACAACTGACTAACATTGCTCTGGTTATTACCGGCAGATGCACCAGATTGTTGTGAGTTTCGAAGCTCATTATCAAGTGAATGAAGGACTTGGACGGAGCTAAATCCGACGTCTTTTCATTTACAATGAAACCGAGACGTCGGAATAACAGAAGCAGACTCTGCACATCGTTTGAAGTGTGATTTTGTCGTCGTATCTCTGAAGAATGTCGTCTAAGTAAGCTGACATTACTACTAGAGCTGTCTCGGTGTCGGTTTTTTCGGTGCGATTTTCGGTGTATAAGAACACCGAAAATCGAACCGAAGCAATTTTTAAAAAATCGCGAAAGTCAATGTTATACCCATAATGTAATTTTCTGTTTCTGTTGTGCGTTTGCAACATGGAGCGACGTGCCACTCGCATAAAAGAAAGTCAGCAAGTTACAATTTTTTCTCTCAATATTTTCATAATTCATAATAGACATCCAATTAACATAAGAGCACATGGTCAATAGTCAATACGCACACTTGATTGATAGTCGAGTGTCCCTGCTGCTAATTGTGCAAATCCCTCAGTCCCGATAATCTTCCAATCTGTGTGCCATTTTCTGTTCAATTACTGGACTTTTGTTTCAAGAGTTTGCAGCAGGAACACTCAACTGTAAATCGAGTGTGCATATTCAGCACGTGCTCTTATGTTAATTAGATGTTTACACGTGAAACATGAACTAACACTGTGGATTTAAATGCTCTTAATTTCATCACGTTGATTGATAGAATATTCAATACACATCATGACATGCATAGATTATTAGATTAATGCCTGATGTTCATAAAGGTACTGTGTTTTTTTCAATATTTTACAAAAAAGTGTTTTTATGGACTTGAAACGAGGCCCACTTTTCTCAAAACAGTGCTAAAAGTTACTGAAACCTCACTCGCGCACGATTTTCAAACTCGAAAGACTGAATGAGGCACATGTGTTATTAACATCGACATCGACATCGAGGTTTTTTGTCCAAAAAAATTGAAAATCGACATCGAAGTTAAATTTCAACACCGAGACAGCTCTAATTACTATTGCCGAATGAGCTCGGAAGTATGACATGACCGAGTTCATTATTCGAGTGAAAGCCCAAGGGGCCAGATTCAGACCGAAGCACATTGCTCTGAACTGGTAAACCCTCCATTGGACGGCAAAGCGCAGATATTTTCTGAAAGCCAGATGGACCAAGATGTGAAAGTACGCGTCCTTTAGGTCTATGCTTGCCACAAAATCGTTCACTCGAATGCTCGCTTTTACCAACCGAATGGTTTCCATGTAGAACTTTGGAGCTAATATTAATTTGTTTATCCAGCTGAAGTCTATCACCGGTCAGAACGAGCCATCTGGTTTCGGCACAAGAAACAGGTGACTGTAAAATCCCGGAGAATTTGGATTTTCTACGACTTCTATTGCTTCCTTTACTAAGAGAGATTGAACTTCTGCAAGAAGAGACTCCCTTTTTGAAGGATTCGCCGGAAGATCTGTCCAACGCAGACTTCTTGTAAGTGGAGGTTTTGATCGGAATGATAGCCGAAGACCCGTTCTGACTACATTCCTTACCCACTGATCTTCCGTTATCTCCATCCAGTCTCTCGCAAAGTCTGATAACCTTCCGCCAACTGGAGAGCAATAGAGGTCTAGACCATCACCTGTATGATTTTCGGGGCTTTAGGGAAGAGAAACTACATCCTCCCCATGAAGCACCTTGCGCCGTCGGCTTAGGGGCATCTGACTTAAAAGTCTCTGTAAGACTTATGCCCCTTTCCAGAGTCGCTATACTGACGGTTTCCCGAGTATCCGTATGAGGGTTTCATAGAACCCCGCGAGTAGCCCCTTTTTGATGACTGCGAATTGGAGCGTCAACGCCTACCACGTCCAGCAGACAACTGCTGCTGGGAAACTGACCTGAGCAACAAAGTGCTGGTAGATTTTTTGTCATACGCAAATGATAGCTGGTCATCAAACAAGGTATGGCTGGAAACCGGAGCAACTCTGAGAGAGCTTTTCACTCTATCGACTATTAATGATGATGATGCTGAGGCTCCATCACGTCTTATCAACTCCATATTAGCCACCGAAAGGGCGGAGTGATATGTGTCATACATAACTACCCTAGAAATAACTCTGAGTGATGGATTAATGTCGTCAAATTCTTTTCCACTAAGACATTGAGCCAGAGCCCTGGAGATATGGTCTGCGTAGGACAGGGCGTCCAGAACCGCCCGACTAGAATCAATGGAAGATTCCAACACTTCGGAGCAGACGTTGAATAATGCAGGTAGCGAGATATCTAGATCCAAAGCCCACACATCCAGATGCAGAGGAGCTCTCTGGTAACGTGGTCCAGGAAACGGTATATGGATAGAAGATGAAGATAAGAAACCGCTTTTCCTTTTTGAATTCACTAGGCTAAAGATTGTGTCATCAATCTGGCTGAAGGCCTTTGACACATGAACAGATTGACCCGGGAAGGAAAGAACATCATCTTTCCTCTGCAGGGTGTCCCTATCTAGGGACGATAGCGGTTTCTGCCTAGATGACGCAGCTTGTTGACCAGATGGAACAAGATCTGGAAGAAACTGATGAATAAAATTCATAGCTTCCATGTGTTGTTCTGAAAGGGACGGAGAATCTTCCTCCGGCTCCCTTTCACCATCCGACTGGTCCAGCTGTGAACTCCATCTGAAAGAACAGAAGACCGGACCAACCCAGCACCATCTGACAGCTCACTACCCGAGTCTGTTGGCGGCCGAACCTGTGTTTGCTGGGAAACAGCGCAATCTGCGACAGCAGGTCCGTAAGTGAGGCTTGCGGAGCAGCGGTCTTGTTTTTTCACCGCATGCTGCTCGCAGGGCGGAGATCTGTCCCCAGATCTCTTCGACGAACGTCCAGCATAATCAAGCCTCGAACCACTAGCTATCGGAAGGACCGACTTCGGTGGCAAAGACTGGGAGCATCTTCGTGAAACAGCTTGAACATCCGAAGTCAGACAGCTAGTGAGCGATCTAATGTGCTGTGTCGGAGCCAAGGAAGAAGCCATAACTGGCACCGACCCCGGCTGCAGTGCTGAAGGAACATCCCACATGGCCAGCAAGGACGTTAGCTCTGACTCAGTGAAGTTTCTCGCAATGGCAACAGTCGACAGTCGATCCCGACTGTTGACGGGAACAGAGAAGTCTCTCACATTCACAATCTGGCCCCAGATCTCGCCAAGCGTCGCGAAGAGAAACTTGCAGGCTTCTTCCCTTTTGCCATCGTCGCTGGGTGAGCTTTTATTTTTGAGGTGCTGGTTCTACCCAAATCTACACTTTCCTCGACCACTACAGACTTACCCGGGTAACGGCGTACCGCTTCACCAGTCGAGCTAGCTGCTTGTACAGGAATAAGAGGCCTTATCTTTGTTTGATATTCATGAGCACCTTTGCAGCTAGCTCTGTTTGCTCATCAGAGTGCAACAACGGCAGCACATTATGGATGGGTGTCGATATACCATCACCATGTTCTTGTTCCTCTGAAAAAGAAACTGAAAAGCTAGAATTAGCCTGCGGTGACAGTTCTGGCATCGGAACTTCACCACACACGACATAGCGCGACACCCACTTCCAACGTTTGGAATCCCAAAGTACACAAGTAGCACATGTATCAGTAGGAGTGCAGCGACTACAAGTAAGACAACAAGCATGTAAATCTGAGGCAGACTTCCTCGACTTACACTTTGAGCAGAAAGTTTTCATAATTAATATTTCAGGCCAAAATCAAAGTCCACTGCACTCCTGTAAATATAACAAAAAATGATACATTATAAGGATACAATAAGTTAGCAATCAAAATTATTTCGAAATAAATAAAAAACATTTTTTCCAAAAATTTTTTTAAAAACGCCTAAGTAAGGCGTCCCGATAGAGCCTAAGTGTGGACAAACACTATATAATCAAAGCTACACTACTGGAATACTAAATGAAATGTATCCTACTATAATTACAATAACTGTGCTATACTAAATATTGAAGTAAAAGATATTAAAGGCGTTGTTAAATGAAAACAACATCAACAGGAAAAACCGGAAACTAAACAACAGGCAGAAAACAGGCCCAAAGTCAGTAACCGATCAATTACTAACTGATGCAAAGCAAGATCTTCATAGGAAGAAAAAACAATGCATCTGGTAGAAGATGCAATACTACAAATGTTCTGACACCCTTAGGGTGGGGATGTAACCATGGGGATAAACGGAATAAACATTCCGTAAAACACGTTAAACTCCCAAGAAATTTAATAAAAAATTTCGATAAAAAAGCTAAAATAGCTTGGGAGTTTAACAGAAGGGTTCATGGAAGGAGATGGAAGGAACATTTAACAAACAGTAGGTTTTATCATTAGCAAGAATGATGACGTTCAGGCGTATATCCCAAAATTGGGAAACATAAATAATTTTACATAATTATTTTAAAGTTACAGCCCTGGACGTTCAAAACCACCAGTTTCCTTCCAGCATCTTGTTTCAGCACTGAATCCACCATAACCATTAATGATTTGTGACTGGCATCTTCAAAAAAGAGATTTTAAAGCACAGATTCAGTTCAGATGTTTACTAACTTGGGCCAAACAAAGGAATGATAGTTGATGCCAATTTTGGTGCCTTCCTGGTTACCGCGCAATGCGCACATGCACAGTGCACTAAAGTACGGAGGACCAGATAGGACTTTTAATTTTCAGATTTGTATGCAAATTTTGGGGATTGGGGGGTTCAAATTTGTGTTTGGCCCTGGATAATATCGAGTTTGCACCAGCTAAGTCTGGGCCATAGGTTTTAGTATAAAAATATTGTTGCATAAATGCAATCTGCAGCATGTGCTGAAGAAATCAAAGATGGCTGGTTAATATAGTTCATTCACATCTAGGCATGAACCTTAACATGCATATGAAGTTTGAGATAATTGGAAAAGAACAGTGGGTTGCAGCCCATGCTGAAAGAATTGCAGACAGACATATAGGCTAACAAACATCTGGATGTACCATGCTAATAGGTTACCTTGATTTTGTCAAGTTAAGCTAAAGAGAAATATCACAAAGACATACCAAGAATGTAATACCATCAGCACCTTTCTCTCAATCATTATGATAGAACAGTGTTCACTCTGTTGTTCCTGAATTAACAAAATCTCAGGTCTCAAGGCCTGATGGTAATCTACCACCCGCAGTGGTTTTAAAACCTTGCATCTAGGAAAATATAACAAAATGATAGAATATGAATAATCACCTGATATATCTCTGTCCAAAATCGCCGTTTTAATTTCTTTTTGGTCTTCCTCAGCTGTGTACTATTTTTAATCATATCTAAATGAGTTAAAACTCCCATAATTCTCGGAAACCCATGCACCTGACAAATGTTCAGAAATTCAAATGTTTCCATTTCAAAGCCAAAACTTGCATCTACCAGTAACAGAATCTACAATAAATTAGAATAAAATAAGTAATGAGACACATGACTTAAACTTAGTCGAGATTTTAATAAAAAAGGGACTGAAATATTTTTTGGGGTAGCACAGTTGAGTGCAGAGAATGTTTTTGAAAGACAGAGTTCCTGAACCTTTCGTTAACAGAAATTCATGACACCAAAGTGGAATGACCTTTAGAAGTCCAAGCTGCTTTTGATCGAGAATCTCCTGCACCTGACAATGTGCCCCAATAAATATTACTCCGCCTGAGTCTGCATTGAAGCTCAGACCAAAATCACCATGCCCATTTAATTGAGTAGCTCTAACCCAATCTTCCGATACCAAATAAGCTAGGCAGTCAGACATATTTATTGACACTGGCTGCACTCATCTAAGGTATGATCTTCAGGTGGATTTGTGGGAACTGATCTACAATGTACAGTACAGGAGGCATGAAACACTCTACACTTCACCCAAGGAAATATTTTCCTAAGTCTGTGAAAAAGTATAAAAACATCGGTAAAATTTCAGCCACGGTTCTCTTTGTCCATTCATAACTTAGCATCCAGATGCCAATTGACTGAAATTTTAACTATGCGCTTTTTGCTCCACGTTCTCTCATAGATTTCAATTCAAGCTGCCATGGGTGGTTTCATGGTATTTATTTATTTACTGGCCACATATTTCTGAACAAAGGCAGAAGGATGACCGCAAGTCAAGTTTAGACAATCGTTTATACCCATTTTGCCCATTTTAGAAGACTTCACCCTCAAGCATTGGTAGCTGTGTCCTATTTTACCAGTAAAACAGAGCTTCTTTGCCACAGTTAACAAGCACTAATTCACTCCCTGGGGTTCACAGTACTGTATTCGTTCATCAGAACCTAGTGTCTAAGCTATGTCTAGATGTTCACTTTGCAGATTATGTTGTGTTCCCTTTTGTAGAATTGGTAAGCAGCGGATTCTAATATGCTCATATATTCTATTCCCCTTCTGTCCAATATATAATTCAAAGCAACCCACACATTATTACAGGATCTACAGTCCATACTTGCATTCACAAAAATCTTTGCCCTGGCTGTTAGAACAATGTATTTAAATATGGGCACAAACCATGCCATGGGTCAACATATTACTCTTTTTGGAAATCCCTTTATACATGTATCTTGAACTTGGCTTGAGTTAATGTTTTTTTCTTTTCAAGATCTAGTTACATGGAGAGATCAACAGACAGGATATGATAAAAGATAACATCTTATGTGCCACGAGTGGACCATACAGAATCGAACAAGCAGTTTATGGAGAGGCTGTGATTTTACGCTATATGCATGAAGCTAGGCCTAAATATTCCAAACTGGGAATTAAGGGGAGGGAGCATCCTAACTCCTATATCTGCCACTGGTGTTTAACCATTGTTAGTGATGTTGATACCTAACAGAAACTATTTGGTAGATGTGTATGTTACAACAATGCTGAAAAAAGTTTGAGACATTCAACTTGTTGGCATGTTTTATCATTTTAATTGTTTTAGTATTGCAACTACTTGTGGAACAAGTTTTTTATGTTGCATTTTTCGTTTTAATGTGTTTTAATTTCGTGGATTCTGTACATTCATTCTTATGAAATAGGCCATAGATGGAATATTTTTACGTTGTCATTTTACATTCATTCTTTTATAAAGGAAAGATTAATTATTTAGTTATATGAAAAATGACTATTTTTAAATGGACTATTATGTTATAGCATGTTGAACTGGGGTGTTTTTTGTTAAACTAAGGATATAAAATAGGATTTGTGCTCGCTGCAGGCAAAGCAAACTAGGGCGAATTGGAATGCAGGACCTGTGATCCTATGAGGCGATTGACTCAAAGAACAAAAAATTAAAAATCCTTTTTGAACAACATTAACCCTTGAAACAAAAATCATAAATCATTAATGATTACTTAAAATGACAGGCCAAATTATTTATTTATTGGTGCTGAAGGTCACTTTCAGAATCTAAGGCTATATCATGAACAAACATGGGTATTAAGTAAAGTTTAGACAATTGTTTATACCTATGCTACACACTTTAGAGGACTTTCGCTCCAGGCAGTGATTACTATGTCCTATTTTACCAGTAAAGCAGAACTTGTTTACCATAGTAAACAAAGCACTGCTCCACTTCCTGGGGCACACATGGGGGGAGGGTGGGGGTTTGGTTGGTCATCATTGATCAGGTCAGCAAAGGTACATATCTAGATTAGGATCAAAACATGAAGCAGTGTTTTTCAACTGCATTTGTCTCAGAATAGAATATGCAGAATTACAGTTAAGAATTGCACAACATTACCATTTGCACACATGGAGCAATTGGTATTCTAAATGAAATTTCTATTATTTAGAATGCTTTTTGACACAGAAGTAATATATCGCAAGAAACTAAAGGCAATTTACCATAAAACAGTCAAGTAAAATCGACTGATCTGTTGTAAATTTGTGTTTTAATTTTTGGCTCATATGTTTTTCATTGCAAGCAATCAAAGTTAAAATCAAAGGGAGCCTGAATATTAACCCAGACAATCGATTTCGACAAACCTGAATTTGCCCCACCCTAGAGATTCCGACTTGTGGATCTGAAGAAGATTTTTAAAGAAATTTCCTCATATTGCACTAAGTTAAAATTTTGGCTACCATAAGGAGCACAAATATTAACCCAGAGACCCAATTTGAACGAACTTGAATCTGACCCCCCCCCCCCCCCCCCCCCCCCCCCAGATGTTGTATACCAAATATGATTTGAACAAATTTGAATCTGATCCCTCTAGAGATGTTGTATACCAAATATGAGAGCATTCTGACTGGTGGATCTGAAGAAGATTTCTAAAGATTTTCCCCCATATTGCACTAAGTTAAAATTCGGGCTTCCATAGGAAACTCAAATATTAATCAAGGGACTTGATTTGAACAATCGTGAATATGACCTTCATAACAATGATGTATACCAATCATTAAAAGATTCTGACGGGTGATTTTGAAAAAGGAGATTTTTAAAGATTATCCCACTTTCGCCCCAAGTTAAAAATTCGGGCTCCTGTAATGAGCCCAAATATGCACTAAGGCGCTCCATTTTAAGAAAAGAAACTTGTATCTGACTCCCCTATGGATTCTGTATACCAAATATCAAAAGATTTTGATCAGGGATTCTGGAGAAAGAAAATTTCAAAAAAAATTTTGCAAATAACCTGCCTCAGCATTTTTTGTGATGTGACCCACACCCCATTCCCCCCCCCCAACCCCTCCCCTACTGAACACTTGACACAACCGATGACAATTTTTTTCTACTATTCAAATTCTACTAGTCCTAAGGATGCTTCATACTAAACAACAGTTCTCTGTTCAGTGTGGTTGGGGAAATATAAGCGTTTGAAAATATTTCTATTTTCAGCTCCTGGGGTTCCCACAGGGACACAGGAAATTTCTTTTGCATCAGTCAAGTACTTATAACTCAATAATACCACATACCAAATGTGGTTCAAATTGAACCATCAGTTCAGAAAATAGAAATTTTGGGCGGGACCAAAAACTTACCTCTTCTCCCATTATGAAGGCAAATATTTCTCCACAAATTTTGTTGGAACAAACTTGAATCTCGGCCTATAAACAAAGCCACAAGCGAAATTTCAAATCATTGCAGCTGCTGGTTCATGAGAAGAAGATTTTTTAAGATATTGGTATCCTGTGGGGTTCCCACAGGGAACAGTGGGAGGAGCAACTTCATTCTAACAAATCTAAATTGCCATGGGCAGGGTTCCTACACCTACCAAGAAAAAAAAATCCATACTTTTTCCAGACTTCTTCCAGACCCTCCTCTATTTTTTCCATACCCTTCGCAGCCATCGCAGTTTTTTTGTAACTTCTTGGGGGACCAGATAAATCAAAAATGTATCTTACAAAACACTCACATGTACATGCAATGTGTTGGAGTTTAACACCCCCCCCCCCCCACCCTCCCCCCCACCCCACTGCCAGTTCTCTTGCGTTTTACCCCCAATTACCACAACTAATGAAACAAAACTATTAAAATTCTTTAGTAACAAGTCAATCAACAACAGCTACTTTTGACTGTGCAGCGTTTTTCTTTTGTTTTGTTATTGGTTTTTTTTAGCGTTTTCGATCTAAAATAGTATGTTTTCTGGAGGCCTTATGTCTTGTTAATGCCACTTACCGTGTATCGGAGACGTCAAAAGACTTGTTACAAAGAGACATTTTTTTTTTTGCCTCTTTGTTTTAAATTTCGTGTTCCCGCTAATCCAGTGTGTGTATTTGGGATTTACCAACCACGTTTCTGAAAACAAACATTTCCTAATTTCCTTTCACTTTAATTTGTTGACGGTATTGCACAATCGCTCAACTTGGCAGATCAAACTTTCAAGTTTGTGTATTGTTTTTCTTTACGTTAATAACATAAACATGTTATCAGTGGGCACAGCCATTTTGATCACAGAAATATACGGATCGATTAATGGTCGTTAATGCTCGTATCAGATCGGTTATTTCCGTGTTGGGTTACAAAGGCCTAAATTTTACAAGTTTCGAAATTTGATTCAAAACGAAATAAAACCTAAAATAAAGAGAAATTTAGTAAGAAATTTGAATTTCATGAACAGCAAAAGTGATTCTGAATATATTTAATTCAATTTCCATACTTTTTCCATACTATTTATATGAAAACGTCATTTTCCATACTTTTTCCAGGCCTGGAAAACGTTTTTAAAAATTCCATACTTTTTCCAGACTTGCGTACGAACCCTGCATGGGGCAAAAAACATTTACCCGAAATATTGATTAAACTGATCCAGTGGTTATGGAGAAGTCCAAAACATAATTTTAACGGATGCTGGATGGAAAAATGATTAGGTAAGTTCAGCATGACTATGTCAAGGTCAGCTAAAAATGAACACTAAGGTATTCCTTTCTACAGCATCATGTAAATACGTCAACACAACATAATGAAAGCTACATGTTTCAGTCTTGTAGCTGCATTTGACATAAAATATGATGTCACATCATTGAAGCAGTCATGCAATGGAATATCATCCGGCTGATATCAGATCACAGCTGTAGAATTATACTATTATGTGGTAGGAGATTAGGGCTACTTCAATTCATAACGCAAGATTCTAACTTTACGTATCAGGTGGTCGGCCACTTCTGAAATCTCTTAAACTAACAAGCTAGGTAAACAAGAAGGATGCCAATGCCCTATAGCTCACCAACATTCCTCTTTGATAGTAACTTTGGCAAACACAAGAACTGTATCAAACAGGCTCATAACATGCGACAAAGCTGACCTAAACACAACCTCTAAAAAGTAAAACACAGAAACTGACATAAACACTAAGTTAAACATGAAATTCTGAGCTAAACAGAAAACTAAACGTAAGAAAAAATAAATAAAAAAGTTAAGAGAATGATTGAAAACACATAGGGTGAGGGTTAAATAGTGGTAGAATGATAATAAGCACCATACAGAAGCAATATAAAGGCCATGAGATGAAAAGGGTGTCGACAGCTGCCCTGAATAGAAATGTTAACACACTGAAAATGTCTTAGTGTGAGAGCTAAACAGAAAACTCAACGTACAAAAGTTGAAGAGAAATTTGAATTGAAATTCAGTGGACAAGGGTGAAACCATGGTACAATGATAATGAAGAATATATATGAGGAATATAAGCACCATGAGAAGAGAAGGAACACAGCAGGTGACCAAAACACTAAGTCAAACATGAAATTCTGAGCTAAACAGAAAAGTAAGCATAACTAACAAATGTTAAGAAAAAGTTTAAAATGCACTGGGTGAAAATGAAATAATGGTAGAATGATAAATAAGCACCATATGGAAGCAATATAAAGGCCATGGTATGAAAAGGGTGTCGGCAGCTGACCTGAACAAAAACTTATAACACACTGAAAATGTCTGAGTGTGAGGTAAACTGGAAACTTAACATTAAAAATGGGATGAAAAATTTGAAGAAATTCACTGGACAAGGGTTAAACGATGCTAGAATGATAATGAGGAACATGTATGATGGAATATAAGCACCATGGGAAGAAAAGGAAAACAGCAACTGACTGAAACACAAACTTAAACATGAAATTCTGAGGTAAACAGAAAAGTAAACGTAACTGAATATGGTAAGAAAAAGGTTTAAAACACACTGGGTGAGGGTTAAATAGTGGTAGAATAATAATAAGCACTGTAAAGGCCATGGGATGAAAAGGGTGTCAGCAGTCGATGTAAACAAAATATTTAACCCACTGAAAATGTTGAAGTGTGAGCTAAACAGAAAACTAAACATTCAAAATTGGAAGGAAAACTTTAAGAAATTCACTGGCCAAGGGTTAAACTATGGTAGAATGATAATGAAGAAGATTTATGATGAATATAAGCACCATGAGAAGAGAAGGAACACAGCAGGTGAGCTAAACACTAAGTTAAACATGAAATCCTGAGCTAAACAGAAAACTAAACACAACTAAAAATGTCAAGAAAAATGTTTAAAATTCAGAGTATGAGGGGTTAATCATGGAACAATGATACTGAGGAACATGTATGATGAATATAAATGCCATGGGAAGAGATGGAGCACAGCCGCTGACCTAAACACAAAGTTAAACATGAAATTCTGAGCTAAACAGAAATGTAAACGAAACTAAATAATGTTAAGAGAAACGTTTTAAACACACTGGGTGAGGGTTAAATAGTGGTAGAATGATAATAAGCACCATTATAAAGGCCGTGGGATGAAAAGGGTGTCAGCAGTCAATGTAAATAAAAAATTTAACCCACTGAAAATGTCGAAGTGTGAGCTAAACAGAAAACTAAACGTTCAAAATTGGAAGAAAAATTTTAAGAAATTCACTGGACAAGGGTTAAACCATGGTGGAATGCTAATGAAGAAGAAGTATGATGAATATAAGCACCATGGGAAGAGAAGGAACACAGCAGGTGAGCTAAACACTAAGTTAAACATGAAATTCCAAGCTAAACAGAAAACTAAACACAACTAAAAATGTCAAGAAAAATGATTAAAATGCAGAGTATGAGGGGTTAATCATGGAACAATGATACTGAGGAACATGTATGATGAATATAAGTGCCATGGGAAGAGAAGGAGCATAGCAGCTGACCTAAACACTTAAACATGAAATTCTGAGCTAAACAGAAAACTAAAAGCAACTAAAAATGTCAAAAGAAAAATGTTTAAAATGGCAGGGTATGAGGGGGTTAAATCATAGTAGAATGATAATAATCATCATATAGCAGCATGATAAAGTCCATGATATGGAAATAGGGCGAGTAAGTGACCTAAACAGAAGCTTTAACATTATTGGACATGTACGCTGATGCAAACGCTGATGCCAACACAGACGCCGACCCATTGAGCCATGCCATAAGCTCAACACAACTAAAGTTGATGAGCTAAAAATGAAACTAATCAATCTAATGGAGGTGGGGGTGGGGGGGGGGGAGAGTTAACCTGTTGCAAAAACACTGACATGTCCACTCTTCAAACAAAATCATGTTTGCTCCTGAAGAAAATTGTTGAAAATCATCATAAACGATGAGAGTCCTGTCCAAAACATATGAAAATTATGTAGAAACCCATATTAAATCAAAGTTCAAGAGAGATAACCTGGTTAAAATTGTCGCAGATTAAAAAGTTTGGAATATGCACATGTTCACTTAGTAGAGATGATGTTTGAAAGGTTTCATCAAAATCGGTTCATTAATGTAGGAGGAGTTGCGCACACAAGAATTTGTTCGGATGGAAAGACATAATAAATCTAAGTCAAAGGGAGAAAACCTGGTTAAAATTGTCGCAGATCAAAAATCTTGGAATATGCGCATGTTCACTTAGTAGTGATGATGTCTGAAAAGTTTTGTCCAAATTGATTGATAAATGTAGGAGGAGTTGCACGCACAAGAATTTCATGTAGAAACCCATAATAAATCTAAGTTAAAGGGAGATAACCTAGTTAAAATTGCCACAGCTCAAAAATTTTGGAATATGCGCATGTTCACTTAGTAGTGATGATGTCTTGTAAACTTTCGTCCAAATTGATTGATAAATGTAGGAGGAGTTGCGCACACAAGCATTTCATGCCGAAACCCATATTAAATCAAAGTTCAAGAGAGATAACCTGGTTAAAATTGTCGCAGATCAAAAAGTTTGGAATATGCACATGTTCACTTAGTAGAGATGATGTTTGAAAGGTTTCATCAAAATCGGTTCATTAATGTAGGAGGAGTTGCGCACACAAGAATTTGTTCGAACGGAAAAACATAATAAATCTAAGTCAAAGGGAGATAACCTGGTTAAAATTGTCACAGATCAAAAATCTTGGAATATGCGCATGTTCAATTAGTAGTGATGATGTCTGAAAAGTTTTGTCCAAATTGATTGATAAATGTAGGAGGAGTTGCGCACACAAGAATTTCATGTCCGGAAAGACGTACGGACGGACGGACGTACAGGGCGATTCCTATATAGCCCCCACTTCTTCGAAGCGGGGGTATAATTAACACTTTGAAATAAGAATAATAGTTGTTAAGTAGAAGATTTACCAAGTCTGCAACTTTTGCGATGTCAATCATACTGTTTATATCATTGTTACACTCAATGAAAGTCAACCTTCTCTGTTTACCTGAAAGTAATGAAAGCACCTGGTTCAACCTTTTCAACATTTCTAAAGAATGACTGATTCAATGACAAATGACTCATCAGTGGTTGAGTGCTAGAAGCCACTATCATGGCTCTACTGAAAAGTGCTAAAAGCAAGTTTCAAGGTTTATGTGTGCATTTTTAGTAAGTAGCAACAGCCCTCTCCAATAAATTGTTCTGAAACCATTATTTTTTAATAAAATCTTGCTAACTGAGGTGCTCTCGCTGGTAGTATGGTATTTTGAATGACAATTTATATGCCCATCTCGACATTACACCAGAGATACATGTAAAAACATTGAATGGGAGGTGCAGCCTGTAGAACGTGCTAATGGAACTGTAGGCAATTCATATGCCAAATCCAAGATGGACACAGGCATCTGGCGGCCATGTTTTTCAACAAAATTCAAAAAAATTCAATAGTGCCCATCTAGATATTACATCTAAGCTATGTATGAAATTTGAAAAAGATCAGGTGAGGTATGCGGCCTGTAGGGTGTGCTAATGGAATTATAGACAGTTTATATGCCAAATCCAAGCTGGCCACTGGCAGTCATGTTTTGCAACAAAATTCCAAAAAAATTGATAGTTCCCATCCAGACATTACCTCAAAACAACATATGAAATTTGTAAGTTGTCACTCACTAATAATGCTCTTAATCCTGATTGCCTATGTGGGGCCATAGTGCAGGGTGGTGCTGTGTACTAAGGCGTATTGCACATCGATGGTGCACTTGTCTTCAAGCAATGCTAACCCTGCTTGTGCGGAGTAAGTATCAGGTGAGAGATGTGGCCTGTAGGGTGTGCTAAAGGAATTGTGGACAGACAGATGTACGGACGTAAGTATATGTATTGCATATATATATATACGGATTGCATCCCATCCCAATAGTTTATACCTGACAACGTTGAGCTAAAAACCAAATGCCTTGGGGGGTGGGGAGGTGGGGGGGGGGGGATCTTAGGTGCTCAGGTGACAAAATTGTTTATAGAATGAGTTAAGGACACATTCATCATCTATGGCTAGTTAACAGAACAAACGAATGAATTCATGTAAATATTTTATAACACGGTTGTCCATGTCAGTTTTCCCAGTATTCAGATGCCAGCACAGAAATAACACCCAGATTGCCAATATTTCCTGTGATGCTAAAAATGGTAATTTTTCCATAACCTGCAATTCCAAATCTCTATTTCCCTATTTTTCAGTTTCCAGCAAATCATGCTTTCAAACCTCCATGTGTCAACGATGTATTTTTAACTGTGCAAAAGAAGGAGAAGGGTCCTTTGGTTGAATTGTTTTATTTTTTGCTTTGACTTATTGATTACCAAAAAAATTTATTACCTACCCCACTCCCCCCCCAAAAAAAGAATTCACCAAACATCACCTCACTTGACAACTTCCCCCACCCCACATTTCCTGATACCCTGGGGTTCACCCAAAATGATTCACAACAGATTTTATTGCAGAAACAATTGGACCCCTTCCCACCCACCCAAAACCATGGGAGTCAACTGGACTCCCAACTGAAGAAACGTTAATCCACCCACATATACATCAGACTTAATTTGATCACACTCAGCCCCCACAAACACTGACAGAATTCGTTTAAACAAGCATATAGTTAATTCTTCATAGAGTTCTATGTTAAATTCAAAACCTCATTTGTGCCCTCCAAATTCACTTGGTTCTATGCCTTGCACTAGTGTTGGGAGGTTATGAAGTTTTTTCAACAGTTTCAGTTTCTACCATTTTTAAAAAAAAAAAAAAAAAAAAGTTGATTGACTTTGGTTTTGGTTTCATTTTTTTTTTTTAAAATATTCAAGTATTAAAATTATAAAGTTTGTTTTTGTTTCCCCAAATATCAGTTTTAATGTATGTTCAAAGTGCAAGTACCTTTCCCTCTCTCAAAATTATGCAATTACACATAGCGCAATGAAGTGAGCCATTAATGTAGAAGATAATGAAGATTGCACTCAAGAGTCCTGGATATACAGTTGAATAGCACTGGCAGTCCCCCATCCAGCCCCAGCCCCCACCATGAGGAAAATGCCGTGGTAGCATGCTGTAGATAAAAAAAATTGCTGAGGATGTAATGTTGTAAAACGTCAGGACAAAAAAAAATACCTCGGGGTAACCCGAAGGACCCTAAAAAATTATGCTGACCTTAAACATTTCATTAAGTAAAAGTAGCTTATTTAGTTCATTCTAACTCTACATTTCCATCTGACTTCAAGTGTGAATTTTAAACCTATTTTGGAGTTCAAGCTTTCAGAGTTACATGTAGAAATAAATATATCGGTCAGTATAAATGCAGGGCAAGTGGCAAGTTCCAGTTCAGCAAAGGAAACTCCATTTGATAAAATGATGAACATTTTACAAATCCAATGTTGCACCATTGGTGTTGAAGGTCATGAATATTTATGAATACCATGTTGAATTTCGTGTATTGACACTGAAAGCCCCACATCTTGGCTGTCTTGAAAATGTTATTGGTGCAGGTGTAGTGTACAACAGTTTTTTTTAAAATTCCATTCAAACGTATACATAGAAATTATTGACAGTAGCCAGCAGATGCATGGATATTGCATTTAAGTGAAGTGTGTGGTCATTTTGGTAATTTGACATTTGTTTTATTTTTGTCAGAAAACAAATGCCGCTTTCAGTGTCATGCTGAATGGGAGATATTTATCATTGGTCATTTCAAGGAAAATTTATTTAATTAACACACTGCACCATAGACATCAGATTATACATGATCTGATATCTATGAATTACACAAAGTGACAACATTCGAGATTGCGCAGTTAAATAACTGTGCATGTCACAACTGCCGGTTGTCTCACATTCAGGTCGGTCAGTGTTTTTAAATAACCAACACAGAGTTGTATTTTCAGTTAACCTCCCAACACTACCTTGCACAAAATGAACTTTAATCTAAGGGTAAAAGTAATGCAATTACCAAATATCAAAAGACTTGCCAGGTGGATTTGAGGAAGATCTTTCAAGAATAATCCTCATATTGGACAGAGTTAACATCTGGGTTCCATAAGGAGCCCAAATCTGAATGCAGGGACTTGATTTGATCAAACTTGAACATGAAGACAAAAGGATGCTGAATACCAAATATCAACAGATTTTCATAAGTGGATCTGCAGAAGATTTTAAAATAATATACCTCATATTAAACTAACCTAAAAATGGAGTTTCTCAAAAGCAGTTCAAATATGAACCCACAGATTTGATTTGAACAGATTTGAATCTGATCCCCCAAGGATGCTGTATACTAAATCAGTCAAGATTCTGACTGGTGGATCAGAATATGACGACTTTTTAAAAACTTTTCCTCATATCGAGAACTTCTGCCCCAGGCATTGGTTCCATATCCTATTTTACACTTAAATAGAACTTGTTTACTGCTGTAAACAAGCACTGCTCCACTCTCAAGGATTCCCATGAGGAAAAGATTTTTAAACTATATTCCTCATATAGAACTATGTTAAAATTTGGACTATTCTAGAGATCCCAAATATACACCCACAGACTTGATTTGAACAAACTTGAATCTGATCCTCCTAAGGATAGAATCTGATCCCCCTAAGGATATTGTATACCAAATATCAAAAGATACTGATTAGTGGTTCTGGAGAGAAAGATTTTTTAATTTTTAAAAACATGCTCATTCAGCTTTTTCTCAAGTTAAAATCAGGGCTCCTGTATAGAGCCCAAATATGAAGCCAGGGACTTGATTTGAGCAAACTTGATTTTAATGCCCTTAAAGATGTTGTGTACCAAGTGTCAAACATTCTGATTGGTGGTTCTTGAGATGATTTTTGTAATTTTTTAACTGGTTGAGTGCAGGGACCAGCCTAGGGGGGAATTTTAGGGAGACTTCAAGTCTCCCTCCAGAAAAAATAGGGAGACTGCAGAGTCATGTAGGGAGACTTCATAGGCAAGTGGGGAAAATTAAGAATATTTATGTACCACCCCCGCCGGCCCTTCATATTTTCAATTTGCGGTCCTCCATTAAAGTACAAATAATCCAGGTCCAGTTGTCTATGATGCATCTGTGCCAGGTTAAAAAATCACAATGTAATTATTGACTGAAAATCCCCCACTGCTACCTTCTCCTTCATGACCCCTCACCTCTTCTTCATGTCAATCCCCCATCACCCTCCTGTGGTTGCCTTTCAACAAAGTCTACTAAGCTAATAATTTCCCAAGTCTGAAAGTGTGAACAGGACCAGATGTAAGAAGGTTGCTTGGGAGGTACTTTGTTAGTTAATAAACAAAATACATTCTGGGGTCGAGTATTTTGTAAAAGAAATGTCATTCCGCATCATTTTTATGGCATTCCAGTGTCATTCCGCGTCATTTCATGTCATTCCGATGTTTAGGAGGACCCTTTTTCAAGATCGTCCACATGCACACTTGTGTCCTGTACAAAGCTTTTCTTGACATCACTAAAGCTTTTTTTCATGTGTTTCAATTCCATTCGTGTTTTTTCTGGGAATAGACAGCCCAACAGTTAACAGTCATCAGCAAATCGAAATGAAAAATAATGTGTTATAAAATACGTCCGTTGTGTATACATTTTCGGCATCCTAAGCGACGTAACCTACTTTCAAACTGGGTTGTTTTGTTGAGTCGCGTAAGGCACCTATTTTCGTTTCGACACTTGAAGCTCCAACTGGAACGCAACAAAAGAGAAATAAAAAAATCCGCCAAAAGCGACAATGAACAATTGATTGTCGTGTGATTTCAAATAAATGGACGTTTATTTGACGAATTAAAATGCCCATTTATCACACTCGAGCACATTCGATTTTTGAAAATACTCGTTTTCATGTAAACCTCGCATCTCTCAGTTCAGCCTTTTCTCATTTTGGCCAATTTTTAGAGGGCGACTTGTAATCGCCCCGACTATTTTTCTAGGCGACTTTGGGCTTAGAAGGGCGACATAATCGCCCTAGTCGCCCTCACGGCTGGTCCCTGGTTGAGTGCTGGAAGCCACTATCAGGGCTTTCAAAATGAAAGTGTCAATGACACTGTAGCTTAACTTGTGTGTTGTGTTTGATGAAAAGGATAATGTTCAATGTTTATGAAAGGATTATGAAATAAGACAAGAATTGTGATAATTGGGAATATGTTCATTTCTGTTCCCTGTGTGCTATGTTTATGATAAAAATAATATGAGGTGTACACTGTACTAAAGAGATGAGGGGTGGGTTAATATGACCTCACAGTTAATGTATGTGTCCCTCACAGTTAACGTATATCAACAAAAGTTACAGTGAAATTATTCCAAAACGAGTCATCCTATCAAGTTACATTAAAATCCCCTCATAAATATGGCCTGTAGACTGTGCTGAAGGTTTTCGGGCTTTGGGCCCCTGTAGCCGTCAGTTTCCCAATTGGGTCCAAAGGGGACGTTCTCATCTAGACATTATATGAAGTCAATCTACGAAGTTACAATGAAATCCCTTAATAAATATGACCTGTAGACTGTGCTAAAGGTTTTTGGGCTTTGGGCTCTGGCAGCCATCATGGTTGAATGATCGCAATCAAAAGGGGACATTCTCATCTGGACACTATTTGGAGTCATCCTACCAAGCTACAATGAAATCCCTTCATAATTATGACCTGTAGACTGTTCTAAAGGTTTTCGGGCTTTGGGCCCCTGAAGCCGTCCCAGTTGCCTAATCGTGTCCAAAAGAGGACGTTCTCATCTAGACATTATATGAAGTTAACCTACCAAGTTACAATGAAATCCCTTCATAAATATGACCTGTAGACTGTGCTAAAGGTTTTCGGGCTTCGGGCTCGGGCAGCCATCAGGGTTGAATGATCTCAACCAAAGGGGACAATCTCATCTGGGCATCATCTGGAGTGATCTTGCGAAGTTACAATGAAATCCCTTCATAAATATGACCTTGTAGACTGTGCTCAAGGTTTTTGGGTTTCAGGCACCTGTAGCCATCACAGCTGACCAATCACGACCATAAGGGGATGTCATCATCTAGGCATTATATGGAGTCAACCTAACAGGTTACAATGAAATCCTTCTATAAATATAACCTTTTGCCTATGCTAAAGGTTTTTGGGCTCGGGCACCCATCAAGGCTGAATGATCACGGCCAAAATGGGACGTTCTCATCTAGACATTATTTGGAGTCATCCTACCAAGTTACAATGAAATCCCTTCATAAATATGACCTGTAGACAGTGCAAAAGGTTTTCGGACTTCGGGCACCTTTAGCCATCAAAGTTGCCCAATCATGTCCAAAAAGGGACGTTCTCATCTAGACATTATATGAAGTCAACCTACCAAGTTACAATGAAATCCCTTCATAAATATGACCTGTAGACTGTGCTTAAGGTTTTCGGGCTTCAGGCTCGGGCAGTCATCATGGTTGAATGATCGCAACCAAAGGGGACAATCTCATCTGGGTATCATCTGGAGTAATCCTGCGAAGTTACAATGAAATCCCTTCATAAATATGACCTGTAGACTGTGCTCAAGGTTTTCGGGCACCTGTAGCCATCACAGTTGACCAATCATGACCAAAAGGGGATGTCATAAATCATTCTATGAATATAACCTTTTGCCTATGCTAAAGGTTTTTGGGCTCGGGCACCCATCAAGGCTGAATGATCATGGCCAAAATGGGACATTCTCATGTAGACATTATTTGGAGTCATCCTACCAAGTTACAATGAAATCCCTTCATAAATATGACCTGTAGACAGTGCAAAAGGTTTTCGGGCTTCGGGCACCTTTAGCCATCAAAGTTGCCCAATCATGTCCAAAAGGGGACGTTCTCGTCTAGACATTATATGAAGTCAACCTACCAAGTTACAATGAAATCTCTTCATAAATATGACCTGTAGACTGTGCTTAAGGTTTTCGGGCTTCGGGCTCGGGCAGCCATCATGGATGAATGATCGCAGCCAAAGGGGACAATCTCATCTGGGCATCATCTGGAGTGATCCTGCGAAGTTACAATGAAATCCCTTCATAAATATGACCTGTAGACTGTGCTCAAGGTTTTTGGGCTTCGGGCACTAGTAGCCATCACAACTGACCAATCACGACCAAAAGGGGATGTCATCATCTAGGCATTACATGGAGTCAACCTAACAGGTTACAATGAAATCCTTCCATAAATATGACCTTTTGCCTATGCTAAAGGTTTTTGGGCTCGGGCACCCATCAAGGCTGAATGATCATGGCCAAAATGGGACTTTCTCATCTAGACATTATTTGGAGCCATCCTACCAAGTTACAATGAAATCCCCTCATAAATATGACCTGTAGACTGTGCTAAAGGTTTTCAGGCTTTGGGCACCTTTAGGCTCGGGCAGCCATCATGGTTGAAAGATCGCAACCAAAGGGGACAATCTCATCTGGGCATCATCTGGAGTAATCCTGCGAAGTTACAATGAAATTCCTTCATAAATATGACCTGTAGACTGTGCTCAAGGTTTTCGGGCACCTGTAGCCATCACAGTTGACAAATCACGACCAAAAGGGGATGTCATCATCTAGGCATTATATGGAGTCAACCTTACAGGTTACAATGAAATCCTTCTATAAATATAACCTTTTGCCTATGCTAAAGGTTTTTGGGCTCGGGCACCCATCAAGGCTGAATGATCATGGCCAAAATGGGACTTTCTCATCTAGACATTATTTGGAGTCATCCTACCAAGTTACAATGAAATCCCCTCATAAATATGACCTGTAGACTGTGCTAAAGGTTTTCAAGCTTTGGGCACCTTTAGCCATCACAGTAGGCCAATCATGTCCAAAAGGGGACGTTCTCATCTAGACATTATATGAAGTTAACCTACCAAGTTACAATGAAATCCCTTCATAAATATGACCTGTAGACTGTGCTAAAGGTTTTCAGGCTCGGGCAGCCATCATGGCTGAATGATCGCAACCACAGGGGACAATCTCATCTGGGCATCATCTGGAGTGATCCTAAGAAGTTACAATGAAATCCCTTCATAAATATGACCTGTAGACTGTGCTCAAGGTTTTTGGGCTTCGGGCACTAGTAGCCATCACAACTGACCAATCACGACCAAAAGGGGATGTCATCATCTAGGCATTACATGGAGTCAACCTAACAGGTTACAATGAAATCCTTCCATAAATATGACCTTTTGCCTTTGCTAAAGGTTTTTGGGCTCGGGCACCCATCAAGGCTGCATGATCGCGATCAAAATGGGACTTTCTCATCTAGACATTATTTGGAGTCATCCTACCATTTTGCAATGAAATCCCTTCATAAATATGACCTCTAGACTGTGCTAAAGGTTTTCGGGCTTTGGGCCCCTGTAGCCGTCACAGTTGCCCAATCATGCCCAAAAGGTGACTTTCTCATCTAGACATTGTATGAAGTCAACCCACCAAGTTACAATAAAATTCCTCAATAAATATGACCTGTAGACTGTGGTAAAGATTTCCGGGTTTTGGGCTCGGGCAGTCGTCAGGGTTGGCAGATCATGCCCAAATGGGGAAATTCTCATCTAGACATCATAAGGAGGCATCCTACCAAGTTACAATGAAATCCCTCCACATTAAATATGACCTGCAGACTGTGCTAAAAGTTTTTGGGTTTCGGGCTTGGGCAGCCATCACGGTTCATAGATCATGCCCAAAAGGGGACGTTCTCATCTAGGCATTATACAGAGGCATCCTACCAAGTTACAATGAAATCCCTTCATAAATACGACCTGTAGACTGTGCTATTGGTTTTCGGGTTTTGGGCTCGGGCAGCCATACCGGTTGCCCGATCGCGACCAAAAGGGGACGTTCTCATCTAGACATGACCCCAAACCTGCATATGAAATTTCGTGACGATCAGACAAGAACTGCGGGGTGTAGCCCATGCTAAAGGAAAATGTGAACAGACGTCTCAGACTCACAGACTCACTCACAGACTAACAGACTTCCGCACACGTGATGGCAATAGCTTATCTTGACTATGTCAAGTTAAGCTAAAAATGAGGGCACTAGAGAAAAAGGCAACATTTTCCTTGTCTATGTTTCCTATCCAGTTAAATGCAAATGATATTTTGTTTATATAAACTTGTTTTATCACAAATTATTGGAGAGTGCCTGTGGGCACTCTCCAATAATTTTAATAAAACAAATTTTGACTAACAAATTCAGACCACCAAAACTAATCTAGCCCTCAACCAGTAAAAATATGCTGACTGAGCATTTTTTGATTCCCCACACACCCATGACAAAACCAACTGCCTTTTTTTTTCATTTGATCCTACTCGTCCCAAGGATGCTTCATACCAAATAACCATTCTCTGCTCCTTGCGGTTTGGAAATTATGGGAATTTCAAATTATTTCTATTTTCAACTTCTGGAGTTCCCACAGGGACAAAGAAACTTTTTTTTGTGTGTGAATCAAGTACTTATCACCCAATAATATCACATACTAAATTAGGTTAAAATTGACCCATCAGTTCTGAGAATAGAAATTCTGGTCAGGGCCAAAATGTTGCCTCACCCATTACCACAGCAAATACTACTGTTGATTGAACAAACTTTATACTACACCTCAAAAAGAAGCTCAAGTACCAAATCTGAAGTTATGGTAGGTACTCTTAGCCTCATGTGAACATTTTTCAACACTTTGCGCTCTATCTCCCACCCCATCCCTATGGGGTGGAGCAACTAGGTTTGAACAAAATCAAAATATGTCGTAATAAGCAATCACCTGAAATTTCAAGGAACTGGTCTAAAGGTTTTGGAGAAGTTGTGAATACCATGATCACGGTCCACAGATGATGGACAGTCAAAGAGTGACTACTATAGCTCACCCTGCCTTTTCGCAGATGAACTTAAAACAAGAGCCCTCTCGGCCAAGATAGCTCTGCAAAGGGCGACTACTTTCAGGGGCAGCCATATAGGGTAACATTTGATCCCCAATCTCTGATTCTGATAACCCTTTACCTGACACGGATAGCAGACATCATCATTTTTTTGTCTCAAAAACATAGCTTATGGCCCTTCATTGGAACAAGTTTGTTGAGCTTGTTCAATGAAGGCTCATTAGCTTTGTTTATTAGACAAAAATTATTATTAGACAGAAAACATAATAAAATTTGGCAAATACATTGGTGTTACTTTGAACAGGTAGTCTGTGACCTTCACGTTGATGGATACAGACCTTATTATGATTGATGGCACACTGCCTAGTGACAATACATACTGTTATAAAGTTCTGTTAAAAAATATCCAGTGGTAAAGAAATTATGGCTCGGACAAACAAAATGTTGACATTTTCCTGAGTGTTACCTTTACCATGTTGACTGTGACCTTGACCTTGATGGATACAGACCTTATTGTGATTGATGGCACACTGCCTATTGACAATACATACTGTTATAAAGTTTTGTTAAAAAATATCCAGTGGTAAAGAAATTATGGCTCGGACAAACAAAATGTTGATGCCAGACGACAGACGACCGGATGGACAACTTGATATCAGAAAATATCTGCTGATTTGTCAGGCGGAGCTAAAAAGAGAGATGGTAGAAATCACTTTGAATAATAATTTAATGTTCTACCAGTTAACTGGTAGCATGCTGGAAGCCCATAAGTGGGCTTATACTGAAGTGTGGGTATCTTAGCTTAACAGGTTCATATTCTGTGGATGTGCTCCATATTATCTTTGAAGAGAAATTATTTAGTTAGATTAGCCTTCTTACAATCCAAGTAACAAGATATGAGAACAAATTTTAAAACTAAAAATAATTCAGCACTCTACCAGTTAATAAAAGTACACTTTTCCAAATTATTTCACCTCTAAACAAGAAAGATGTACTAGTAGCTTAGCAGCGATTTCAGTCATGTCTTGGGTGCCTATACTGGAAATTTGACTGTTGCCTGAAAGTTTTCCTCATGAATGCAGATTGGACCACCTGTTCTGAGATGAGAAAGGTTGACAGAGTTGGAATTATGCCTTTACAGGTTAAGCGATGTGAGCTGGTTTACAAAATTCAATTTGTAGAGTGTTTACTATATATGCATCGTTGAAACAAACTGGATGATTTGCCTTGCCTATTATCATTATAAAAATCCCATCAAAATCATATATAAAAGTGCACTGCCAGGCGGTGGATCAATATACGGCCGCCTATGAAGAAATTGCGCTAGTGAAGAAATTTTTAGTTGAACAAAGGTCAATAATTCCTTCAAAAATAATTGTACATTCCTGGCTTACGACCCATTAAAGTTGAATACATTGTTTTCAAGTTATTGCGTGGAGAATCAAGTCACCAAAACTCCCAGATGGTTGCCATGGCAGCCATATTGGACATGCCAGAATGCTGGTTATCGAAAGGAACCATCCTCTAGTCATGACTAATCAACAATAAAAAACAGTATCTGTTGGATGTATTGTTTTCAAGTTATCATGTGGGCAAATAGACTTTAACGAATGGATGGTCAGACAGACAGACAGACAGACAGACAGACAGACAGACAGACAGACAGACAGACAGACAGACAGACAGACAGACAGAGACAGACAGACAGACAGACAGACAGACAGACAAATGGATGGACGGACGGACAAACAAATGGATGGACGGACGGACAATGATGCTGGTTATCGAAAGGAACCATCCTCTAGTCATGACTAATCAACCATAAAAAAACAGTATCTGTTGGATTATCAAATGGACAATCAAAATTCCCTAAAAATCCAAGATGGCTGCCATGGTGGCCATCTTGGATATGCGAGAATGCTGGTTATCTATAGGAACCATCCTCTAGTCATGATTAATCAACATAAAAAAAGCAGCATCTGTTGGATCTATAGTTTTCAAGTTATCGAGTGGACAATCAAAAGTCCCTGAAAATCCAAGATGGCTGCCATGGTGGCCATATTGGATATGCCAGAATACTGGTTATCGAAAGGAACCATCCTCTCGTCATGACTTATCAACCATAAAAAAATAGTATCTGTTGGATGTATTGTTTTCAAGTTATCGCGTGGAAAAACAAAAGCTAATGGACAGATGGACGGACGTTCTAACAATTGGCAGTTATGTGGCTATTTTTATGGGACAACAATAAAATGCATGTCCATTATATTAAAACAAGTAATTTTGGGGAAAATTTTTGGGGTGGTAGCAAACCCTGACCCTACCCTTTACTGACCCTAACCCTACCCCCCCCCCCCCCTCCCACACACTCCCAATTCCAAACCCCACCCTAGACTAATGAAAATTCAATATATTCCAAGTCTGTATTAACTAAAATGCATGTCCATTGTATTAAAATAACTTTTTGGGTGAAATATTTTTGGGGTGGTAGCAAACCCTAACCCTACCCTTGACTGACCGTAACCCCGCCCCACCCCAACTCTGAACCCCACCCTAGAATAATGACATTTAACTATGTGACTAGTCACATAAATTGCGGTAGTCACTTAACCCCCATTTCTACCAACAAATAGCCACCTAAACCTCATGTCTGCCCAGAAAGACGGATGGACATTGCCATACCATAATGCGGCCCGCTCATATGAGCAGCCGTATAACAAGAGGCCCCAAGGTGCCTGAGAGCACTCACCTGACACTGACAACTATCAACCGAGGGTCCTGATTTGAACAAACTTGCATCTGCCCCATTAAGAAAACCATATACCAAATATCAAAACATTCTGACCGGTGGATCTGAAAACATTTTTTTTTTTAATATTCCTCATATTGAACTAATTTATAATTTGGGCTCCGATAGGGAGCCCAAATATGAACCCAGAGACTTGTCTTGAACAAACGTGAATCTCACCCCCTAAGGATGCTGCATACCAAATATACAAATATTCTTACTGGTGGATGTGAAGAAGAAGATTTTTAAAGAATGTTCCTCATATTGAACTAAGCAGGAGCGCGGTGGCTCAGTGGGTAGAGGTGCAGGCTGCAAGCCAAGAGGTCCTCAGTTCGAATCCCACCTGTGGCAACTGCGTTGTGTCCTTGGGCAAGACACTACATCTCCATTGCCCACATGGGGGCATGGCGGCATTGTGTACTAAGGCGTACTGCACGTTGATGGTGCACTTCAACCAATGCTAACCCTGCTTGTGTGGAGTTCGTCGGTTGGGGAGCTGACAGTTGCTTGCCGTTGCTCAGTAGTTCTCTCTGGGTACTCTGTTTTCCTCCACCCGTAAAACTGTTGCGGTCATAATTAGCCATCGTGCATAAATATGTGACCTAAAACACCAATAAATAAATAAATATTTAACTAAGTTAAAATTCAGTCTCCCACAGGTAGCCCAAATATGAACTCAGAAAACTTGAATCACACTGCCCTAAGGATGCTGTATACCAAATATCAAAACATTCCGACTGCTGGATCTCAACAAGAAGATTTTAAAGAAAATTCCTCATATTGAACTAAGTTATAATTCAAGCTCCTACAGGGAGCCCAACTATGAACACAGAGATTTGGCTTGAACAAAAGTGAATCTCACTCCCCTAAGGATGCTGCAAAAGATTCTGATTGGTGGATCTGAAGAAGATTTTTAAATAATATTCCTCACACTGCACTAATTTAAACATTTGGGCTCCCATAGAGAGCCCAAATATTGACCCAGGGATTTGATTTCAAAAAAACATGTGAAACAATATTCCAAAGATGTTATATGTGAAATTTTAAAGCTTTTGGAGCAGTGGTTTGGGAGAAGAGTCTTAAATGTTTTCCCCATTAACCACAGTGTTAAAAAATGCTGACTCAGCATTTTTTTCAAAGTCCCGAAAAAGTGCCCTATGTAAAACCGAAAGCAATTTGTTTGGACCATTCCATTCTGTTGGTCCTAAGGAAGCTTCACACCAAATAAGAATTCTCAGAGCCATGTAGTTTTGGAGATGTGGGCGTTTGAATTTTTTTCTATTTTTAGCTCCTGTGGTTCCCAGGGGGCATTTTGAAAAACTTTTTTGACATAAAGTACTTATGACCCATTAATACTTCATATCAAATTTGGTTCTAATCGACCTCTCGGTTTGGAAAATAGAAATTTTGGGTGGGGCAAAAATTCTTGTCCCTCCCGTAATGACAAATATTGCCCCTCAAACTTCTCTTTACAAACTTGAGTCTACACCTCAAAAGGACGCTGTATACCAAATATCAAGTCACTGCTACAGCTGGTTCACGAGAAGAAGATTTTTAAAATGAAAGTGTCAATGACATTGTAGCTCAACTTGACAAACTTGAACTTAGTAAGTTATAAATGAAATGGCAATATTGAAGATCATTGGTACCAATGTTATTTTTTTTGCCAGTGGCAACATTTTTTGACAGAAACCGAAGAAAATCGATAGCACCCATCTAGAGGCATCCCCAAACAAGCATGCCAGGTTTCAAAGCAATCCGATCATAAATGTGCACTGTAGGGTGTGCAAAAGGAAAATATTGTGGTCTGACTAGACTAAGTTCTAAGAATGTTGGCCACGGCAACATTTTTTGACGGAAATTGAAGAAAATCGATAGCTCCCATCTAGAGGTCTCCCCAAACAAGCATACCAGGTTTCAAAGCAATCAAATCATAAATGTGCCCTGTATGGTGTGCCAAAGGGAAATATTGTGGTCTGACTAAACTGAGTTCTAAAAAAATTGGCCGCGGCAACATTTTTTGACGGAAATTGAAGAAAATCGATAGCTCCCATCTAGAGGTCACCCCAAACAAGCATGCCAGGTTTCAAAGCAATCCGATCATAAATGTACCCTGCAGGGTGTGCCAAAGGGAAATATTGAGTCTTCTGACTCAACTAAGTTCTAAGAACGTTGGCCGCAGCAACATTTTGTGACAGAAATTGAAGAAAGTTAAAAAATTTATAGTAATTTATATATTTTTTATACTTACCAATGACCCAGACTTAGCTGGTGCTAACTCCACAAAAACCAGGGCCAAACACAAATTTTGCCCCCCAATCCCCAAAATTTGCATCCAAAACAAAAAGAAATCATGTCCTAAAGGACCTCCATAGTACGACTCTACTGCGCATGCGCAGTGACGCAGTCGTCCCGAAATTGGCGCCAAATATCATTCTTACTGGCAGTGCCTGGTCAGCGCTATGTACTCAGCGGGGAGGCAAGAGTTCCCAACTCAGGGAGGGCCATCCCCGTCTGGGTCATTGGTAAGTATAAAAAATATATAAATTACTATAAATTTTTTAACATTTTTATACTGTACCAATGACCCAGACTTAGCTGAATAGTAAACAGGCTGGAGGGCCTAGGACATAGAGGAAAATCCAATAAGCTCAATTATAAAATAAAGAGGTAACCCCTTAAGGAGAAAAGGAGTATTAGGCTTTACATGTATCTTTCTTATTTAATATTTAAATTAGAAAGATACACTACCCTTAATAATTGAGCACAATAACATTCATGTTCTCTATTAACATCCAGTATAACCCTTATACTAATTATTTTTAAAGCAAGCCAATAAATAAAGTAGTCCAGAGAATTGAGACTCTTTATAATCATATAAAAGTGTCCGAGTATTGTATATTAAAGCCCGTTTGACACTTGACATATACAAATGCTTCACACCGAGCTACACTTTAAAAATAAGACATGAATGAAATTAAACATTAATATTACACTTTAAAACCATCCCGGAAGCGACTCAGAAATACTGTCTTGGAGGAGGCATTCCCTTGCTTTTCACTATAAAGCAGGTGACCTAAGGGAACACCCGCCCCCCCCCCCCTTCCCCTTGCCCTGGGTCAAATAGCCCAGAGCGAAGAGGGCAGTCGGACGGAGTCACTGCCGGAACAGAAAGCCTGCATAACTATAGTTGCAACTGTTTAGTGGACGACATTCTGAGCAACAGATAACGGACCTAAACAATGCAGGTCTCCAGAAATGGACTCAATATTTCTGAGATAAAAATTAGTAAATGTGGATGGCTGAGACCAATAAGCAGCCTTCATTAAATCTGTAATAGCAACACTATTAGCATAAGCCCAGGAAGTAGAAAGAGCTCTTACTTCATGAGCAGAAATCTTAAGCACAGACTGCTGAGAAGAAGATAAATCTTCATACGCAGTACGGATAGTTAACTGAATCCATCTAGCAATAGAATGGACTGAAATGTCCTTTCTATTAGGCATCAAAGACAGAAAGAAACGTTTCCGTCCCTTTCTGATGAACTGAGATCTCTGTTTATAGATACGTAGTGCTCTAACAGGACAGAGTAAAGGCCTACGCCCGTCTGAAGACGGAAGAGCCTTAATAACAATAGGTTCCGGATATTTATTAGGAGCCTGATTCTTAGCTAAAAAACCGACATTAGTAGTGAAGGTGATAGTGTTCCCAACACTACGATAATGAGAATCATCCACCGATAGTGCATGAAGCTCACTGACTCTTCTGGCAGAAGAGAAAGCTAAGAGAAAAGCTGTCTTATAAGATAAGAATTTGAAATCTACTGTCCCAAGAGGTTCAAATGGCTTTTCCTTCAATTTAAGGAGAACCCAAGCTAAATTCCACTTAGGAATTAATCTAAGAGTTCTGGGTCTATTTATCGAAAAGTTTCTAACCAATTTCGATAAAGAGACATTAGATCCAATTTGTAAACTATCATGATGTGCATAGGTATCAGATAACATAGATCTATAACCCTTTATAGTAACAGGTTGCAGTTTGATTTCGTCAAACAAGTATACTAGAAAGTTAGCAATGTCTGGTATAGAGGGATCAAATATATCAACAGAATGATCCCTACACCAACGACGGAAAACCTTCCACTTAGCCGCATAGTTTAGCGAAGAGGAGGTCCTCCTACAGTTAGAAATCGCGTCCACTGCTCGTCCTGTAAAGTGCTTGCCATGCAAGAAGGACCGCACAACGGAAAAACGTGAAGGTTGAGACCTTGCGGGTTGTGATGTAGTTGGCGCGATTTCCCCTGCCAAAGAAGATCCTCTCGTGGAGGGAGCTTCCGCGGTAGGTCCCACAACAGACACCTGAGTAGATTTATCCACGGTCTCTGTGGCGACAGAGATGCTACCAACAGAATCTTGCATTGAGATTGTTTTATCTTTAGCAATACTTGTTGAATTAACGGCGCTGGAGGATACGCATATCCTATCATTCCGTCCCAAGGGATCGACAGAGCGTCTACTGCAAATGCTCTTGGATCCGGACACGGGGACACATACGTTTGCAACTGATTGTTGAGATGTGTCGCAAATAAGTCTATCATTGGCCGTTCCCATTGGTAGCAAATCTGATTGAATACTTGTTTGTTGAGAGTCCACTCCGACGGCAACAAGCGACCCTTTCGTGAAAGGGAGTCTGCTAGCACATTCAGACGACCCGGTATGTGACGGACCGAAAGAAGAACGTGATGTTCCAACGCAAACAGAAGGATTCTTTCCGTTAGATTGAACAACGGAACTGAATGAGTGCCTCCCTGATTCCGTATATACGCCACTACTGTCGTATTGTCGGATAGGATTTGGACATGAGCATCGTGAATAATGTCCATCCAGTGACGTAACGCAAGCCAAATTGACATCATTCCTTGATGTTTATGTGCTTGCACAGGAATTGCGGATCCCAAAGACCCTGGCATCTCGAATCCGTTGGGATTAATGATGCACCCCAACCTGTTTGACTGGCATCCGTCATAATGGTAAAACTCGGATCCGGCAACTGCAGCGGAACTCCTTGAGTTAACCACTGAATGTTTGCCCAAGTCTGAATCTCTTGTTTCACTTGATCTGACAAGAGAACGTCTACATCGAGCGAATGAATTTTCACACTCCAATTCTGAGTCAGGAAAATTTGAAGAGGCCGTGTGCGTAGCCGTCCCATCGGAATGAGATCCGCGGCGGCTCCGCACAGACCTATCAGTCTCATAAATTCTCTCGCCGTGACTTTGTCTGTATTCAGACAATAGCAAGCGTAACAACTGACTAATTTCGCTCTGGTTAACGGCAGACGAACGAGATTGTTGTGCGTCTCGAAGCTCATTCCCAGATGAGTGAATGACTTGGACGGCACCAGATCCGACTTCTCCTCGTTTACTATGAAACCGAGACGTCGGAGCAATAGAAGAAGATTCTGAACATCGTTCTGAAGCGTTAACTCGTTGCCGTACCTCTGAAGAATGTCGTCCAGGTAGGTCGACGTTACCGCAGACGAATGAGCTCGGAAGTAGATCATTACCGAGTTCATTACCCGAGTGAAAGCCCAGGGTGCTAGATTCAATCCGAAGCACATGGCCCGGAACTGATACACCACTCCTAGGACTGCGAAGCGTAGATACTTTCGGAATGTCGGATGTACCATGACGTGAAAGTACGCATCTTTGAGATCTATGCTCGTTGCATAATCGTTCACCCAAATACTCGCTCTGACCGATCGAATCGTCTCCATATAAAACTTCTTTTATCCAGCTCAAATCTATGACTGGACGGAACGAGCCGTCTGGTTTCGGAACCAGAAACAGATGGCTGTAGAATCCCAGCGATTCCTGGTTTTCTACGACCTCTACCGCGTTCTTCATTAAAAGAGACTGCACCTCTGATAGCAGAGCGTCTCTTTTCTGAGGGTTTGACGGAAGATGAGTCCACTTAGGACTTCGAGTTAATGGAGGCTTTCGTTTGAAGGATATCTTTAGACCTTCCGAAGTCACTCCTCTCACCCACGGGTCGTCCGTAATCGACGCCCACTCTTGAGAAAAACTCGACAACCTTCCGCCAACCAGAACGCGATAGAGGTTTAAGCCATCACCTCCTGGATCTGCGAGGCCTGCGGTAGGAGAAACCACGTCTTCCACGACCCGCACCTCGCCTCGTCGACCTCGGGGCGTCCGACCGATTGTCCCGGCCTGAAGGACGTCCCGAACGAAAGTCACTATCCTGACGGTCTCTCGAATAAGAGCTAGAGGACGCACCGGAACCTCTATAGGAACCTCTCTTGGGCGGATAAGACCCAGAAGTGCCCGCCTTATTCGTGTCTGTTGTATCCGACCTTTTAGGAGCGGATCTAAACAACAGAGAATCACTAGCTTTCTTTTTAATATTATCATAAATAGCGGAAAGCTTGCCGTCAAAGAGAAGATCTCCTGAGACCGAAGCGACTCTAAGAGAGTTCTTCACCTTAGAATCCACTAGTGTGGATGTAGACAGGGCTGCGTCACGTCTAACCAACTCCAGATTTGCCACTGAAAGGGCGGAGTTACACGTGGAATAAGCTACTGCCCTTGAAAGAAGTCTTAAGGAGGATTGTATATCCTGAAACTCTTCCCCTTGAAGACGCAGTGATAACGCCTTAGTAAGGTGATCTGCGTAAGATAAGGCATCTAAATTGGCTCTGTTAGACGCAATAGCTGTTTCCAACACTGCGGTTGGAATAGAAGCTGACGACGGTAATGATAGCTCTAAGTCTTCCGCCTCGTCGTCCATACGCAGAGGAACTCTCGGTATACCCTGACCTGCCGTGTCGAATTTATTCCTTGCATTAATGAAAGGCAGGTTGAGAGTATTTGCGGACAAGAAGCCTGCTTTCCCCGTCCTGGAAGCAAGTTTAAAAATAGCGTCGTTCAATAATTCAAATGTTCTTGCAACATTATTGGACTGCGACGGAAACTCGGGAGCGATGTCCCTGAACCGCTCGAAAAAATCAGAGTCCAATGACGCTATAATTCTCCTGTCCGGAAGCGCAGCAGTCTGGCCCGACGGAACAACTTGAGGAAGAAAGTGCCGGATGAAGTCCACGGCAGCTTTGTGTTGTTCCGAAAGGGATAGCTCCAATTCATCCGTATCCCTTTCACCATCCGGTCGGACCTCCCGATGTTCCCGGTCGTCCGCCCCCGATGCTTCGGCGGAGCGTACCGACCCAGCGCCGTCGGATAATTCTCGATCCGACACCGTTTCTGTCGGCTGCTGGGATGCTGCGATAAGCTGTGCTATCTGCACTAGAATGTCCGACGTCGAGACCTGCGGAGGAGCGGTCTTTCGCTGCTTCGCCGAGGGCAGCTCCGCATCAGATGGCTCCCGCATACTTTTCCTATGCGAACGTCCGGAGTCCATCGGTCTCGAATCCCTAGCTGCCGGATGGTGTGACCTGGTCGCCGAAGAATCCTTCATCGGCGAAGCTGGCAAAATATCGGTGGTCACGCAGCCAAGGTGCGGTCGTGTGCGCCGACGAGAAGAGGAAGCCTTAACAGTCTCTGCGGACTGCTTATACAACGGAGCGTCCCGAGCGACGGACGTATGCTCCGCTAAAGACACATTTTGTACCACAACATCTGGTCCCAGATGTTGTTGTACGAGAGAGGGGCCTCTCTTGCTCGCAGCCCGGCTGGACCTGGACGAGCTAGGAACCGGACTAAAAGGCTTCCTCCGTTCTCGTTCACTATCCGCCGTCACTGGGTGTGCATCTATTATTTTTATAGTGCTCGCATCACCCAAAATTTCCTCTTAGACCGCATCGGACGAACCCGGCTGCCGAACCATTCGGTGAATGGACGCTACACCGGGCGAGCTAGCGGACGACATTTGTCTAATCTCCATGAGCACTTTTGCCGCTAGCTCTGTATTTATTTGTGACGACGGACGCACACTTGAAGAAGATAACATGGAAACATCACCCTGTTCTGGTTCCTCTGAAATAGAAACTGAGAGAGTAGAGTGACCTTGTGGAGAAAGAGCCGGCATCGCTCTTTCTCCAGAAACAACATATCGTGACACACGTTTCCAATGTTTCTCATCCCAATGTTCACATACAGGACAGGGATTAATGCGAGAACACTGACTACAATTAATGCAATAATCATGAAAGTCAGAGGAAGATTTCTTCCTATTACAATTTGAACAAAGTCCCTTCATTGTGAAAGAACAACAATAAGTCCTAGTTACTCGCAAAAACCCCTGACACAAAGATACATAATAACATGATCCATTAATAAATGAAAAAACAATTGCAAAACAAAATAATTTTGAAAAAATATTTTTTCAGAGAAGCCCAAGTTGCTGAAAAGTAACATTGAGCCCCGATGGATCCGATGGCAAAGTGTGGTCAAAAATTTTAAAATTATATAAAATAATTAATGAGACACTTTCGGATAATATAAATGTATCTTATAATGAGATAAACTACCACAAAGGCAAACAGCCCCCCTCAAAAAAGGCTGTTGCCAATGAAAACAAACAGTGTAAACACAGTAGAAAACATGACTCCAGGCACTGAAAAAACTGGCCCGGAATCAGTCATCAATTACACTCTATCTGATGCAAAACAGAGACTCCCAGGGGAGAATCTGCAGAACATCAGATGGAAGATGCAGAACACAAACGTTATACACCCATGGGTGAAAACGTAACTATGGGGAAAATAACAGAAAACATTCTGTAACCAAGCAACTCTCCCAGGGAATTTTTAGAAATGAAACTTCTCAAAAATATGCCAAAAGCATGGGAGAATTGCAAGGGGGGACTTTAGAAGGTTAGGGGAGAGGAAACACTGAATAAGCAGTGCAACAATTAGCAAGAATGACAACAAGAGGCGTTTGCCTCGAAAATAGGCAACTTAACATAATTTCAACAAAAAATTTTAAGTACAGCCCTGATTATTTTTTGCCACTTCTTTTTTCCTCTCCTCCTTCTATCCTCCTTAGAATCACATTTTCTCCAAGAATTACGTGTCTGGCATCCTTTAAACTGAGATTTACAAGCACAAAGATCAGTGAGATGTTGACTGATGAAGGGCCAAACAGAGAATGATATTTGGCGCCAATTTCGGGACGACTGCGTCACTGCGCATGCGCAGTAGAGTCGTACTATGGAGGTCCTTTAGGACATGATTTCTTTTTGTTTTGGATGCAAATTTTGGGGATTGGGGGGCAAAATTTGTGTTTGGCCCTGGTTTTTGTGGAGTTAGCACCAGCTAAGTCTGGGTCATTGGTACAGTATAAAAATATCGATAGCTCCCATCTAGAGGTCTCCCCAAACAAGCATACCAGGTTTCAAAGCAATCTGATCATAAATGTGCCCTGTAGGGTGTGCCAAAGGGAAATATTGAGGTCTGACTAAACTAAGTTCTACGAACGTTGGCCGTGGCAACATTTTTTACCGGAAATTGAAGAAAGTTAAAAAAATTTATAGTAATTTATATATTTTTTATACTTACCAATGACCCAGACATAGCTGGTGCTAACTCTTAATGAAAGTGTCAATGACACTGTAGCTCAACTTGTCAAGACAAAGACATGTACATGTATAGTATGTGACACAGCAATGACAAACATCTAGGTAATGACCTGATAACAAAGGTACATATAAAGTATTGTAACGGTCTGTACATGAATACTGACCGTTGCCTGTAACAAATGTATAGGTAAAGTATTGTAAAGGTGGGTGACAGTCAGATGCTGAACTAGAAATGAAAGAGTCAATGACACTGTAGCTCAACTTGACAAACTTGAACTTGGTAAGTTATAAATGAAATGGCAAAATTGAAGATCATTGGGACCAATGTCAGTTTTTTTGCCAGTGGCAACATTTTTTGACAGAAACCGAAGAAAATCGATAGCTCCCATCTAGAGGTCACCGTAAATAAGCATACCAGGTTTCAAAGCAATCTAATCATAAATGAGCCCTGTAGGGTGAGCCAAAGGGAAATATTGTGGTCTGACTAAACTAAGTTCTAAGAATGTTGGCCGCGGCAACATTTTTTGACAGAAATTGAAGAAAATCGATAGCTCCCATCTAGAGGTCACCCCAAACAAGCATGCCAGGTTTCAAAGCAATCCGATCATAAATGTACCCTGTAGGGTGTGCCAAAGGGAAATATCGAGTCTTCTGACTAAACCAAGTTCTAAGAACGTTGGCCACGGCAACATTTTTTGATGGAAATTGAAGAAAAATGACAGGTCCCATCTAGAGGTCTCCCCAAACAAGCATACCAGGTTTCAAAGCAATCAAATCATAAATGTGCCCTGTAGGGTGTGCCAAAGGGAAATATTGTGGTCTGACTAAACTGAGTTCTAAAAACATTGGCCGCGGCAACATTTTTTGATGGAAATTGAAGAAAATCGATAGCTCCCATCTAGATGTCACCCCAAACAAGCATGCCAGGTTTCAAAGCAATCCGATCATAAATGTACCCTGTAGGGTGTGCCAAAGGGAAATATTGAGTCTTCTAACTAAACTAAGTTCTAAGAACGTTGGCCGCGGCAACATTTTTTGACAGAAATTGAAGAAAATCGATAGCTCCCATCTAGAGGTCTCCCCAAACAAGCATACCAGGTTTCAAAGCAATCTAATCATAAATGGGCCCTGTAGGGTGTGCCAAAGGGAAATATTGAGGTCTGACTGAACAAAGTTCTACAAACGTTGGCCGTGGCAACATTTTTTGCCGGAAATTGAAGAAAATCGACAGCTCCCATCTAGAGGTCACCCTAAATAAGCATACCAGGTTTCAAAGCAATCAAATCATAAATGTGTCCTGTAGGGTGTGCCAAAGGGAAATATTGTGGTTTGACTAAACTAAGTTCTAAGAACGTTGGCCGCGGCAACATTTTTTGACAGAAATTGAAGAAAATCGATAGCTCCCATCTAGAGATCTCCCCAAACAAGCATACCAGGTTTCAAAGCAATCTGATCGTAAATGTACCCTGTAGGGTGTGCCAAAGGGAAATATTAAGGTCTGACTAAACTAAGTTCTACGAACATTGGCCGTGGCAACATTTTTTGCCGGAAATTGAAGAAAATCGATAGCTCCCATCTAGAGGTCACCCTAAATAAGCGTATCAGGTTTCAAAGCAATCAAATCATAAATGTGCCCTGTAGGGTGTGCCAAAGGGAAATATTGTGGTTTGACTAAACTAAGTTCTAAGAACGTTGGCCGCGGCAACATTTTTTGCCGGAAATTGAAGAAAATCGATAGCTCCCATCTAGAGGTCACCCGAAACAAGCATAAGAAGTTTCAAAGTAATCTGATCATAAATGCGACCTGTGAGGTGTGCCAAAGGAAATTGTGGACGTACGTACGTACGTACGTACGCCGACGGACGAGAAGTGATGGCAATAGCTCAGCTTGACTTTGTCAAGTTGAGCTAAAAATCTTTGAGTCCCAGACTGGGTCTGACTGAACCCCAAAATATTTGTTCTCATAGCACAGTGATAACAAAGGCACCCCAAAACACACTCGTTCCTGTCCCAAGGTGAAAACAAAAGTATGCAAGAAGTTTTGTGAAGATCAGTTCATAAATACGAGCTGTATAGAACTTGTGACAAAAAACTGATTGGACCTAATTTCGGTACAAAATGGCCACTGGCAGCCATCTTGAATTTTGGACCGTACCCAGAAACACTCATTCTCATCCCAAGGAGATAACAAAGGTACCCAAGAAGTTTTGTGAAGATCGGTTCATAAATACAGCCTCTACCCTGAGCCGTATTGACATGTGTGCTTACATTGTGTAAGTAGCACTGAATAAATCAAAGTTCATCTAATTTGCATAATTTCAGCACGAAAAAAAACCCCTTACAATATGTGATGTATTCCATGTTACTAAACATTCATACAAAAATTTATTCAAATCAGAACTTTCATACAGAAGTTCTATACAAAAGACTGATTGCACTAATTTTGGTACAAAATGGCTGCTGGTGGCCATCTTGAATTTCGGACCACACCCAAAAACACTCGCTCTCATCCCACGGTGATAACAAAGGTACCCAAGAAGTTTCGTAGAGATTGGTTCATAAATATGGCCTCTAGTCTGAGCTGTATAGAAGATGTGTACAAAAAACTGATTAGACCTAATTTCGGTACAAAATGGCCACTGGCAGCCATCTTGAATTTTAGACCGCACCCAGAAACACTCGTTCTTGTCCCAAGGTGATAACAAAGGTACCCAAGACATTTTGTGAAGATCAGTTCATAAATACAGACTCTAGTCTGAGCCGTATTGACATGTGTACTTACTGTGTGTAAGTCGCACTGAAAAAATCAAAGTTCATCTAATTTGCATAATTTCTGCACGAGAAAAAAACCCGTATTATATGTGATGCATCCCATGGTACTAAACATTCATACAAAATAATTATTCAAATCAGGGCTTTCATAAGGAAGTTCTGTGCAAAAATCTGATTGCACCTAATTTTGTACAAAATGGCTGCCATCGGCCATCTTGAATTTCGGACCGGACCCAAAAACACTTGTTCTCGTCCCACGGTGATACCAAAGGTACCCAAGAAGTTTTGTAAAGATCGGTTCATAAATACGGCCTCTAGCCCGAGCCGTATTGGCATTTGCACTTACAGTGCTGAAAGTAACCCCAAAAAACATCAAAATTAGTCTAATTTGCACAATTTACGTACGAGAAAAAAACCCGTATTATATGTGATGTATCCCATGGTACTAAACATTCATACAAAAAATTATTCAAATCAGAGCTTTCATATGGAAGTTCTGTACAAAAAACAGATTTCTGCATCGTCGGTACAAAATGGTGGCTGGCAGCCATCTTGAATTTCGGACCGCACCCAAAAACACTCGTTCTCGTCCCACGGTCATAACAAAGGTACCCAAGAAGTTTCGTAAAGATCGGTTCATAAATACGGCCTCTAGCCCAAGCCATAGCAGCTTGGCATTTACAGCTCTGAAAGTAACACTATATAAATCAAAGTCAGTCTAATTTGCATAATTTACGCACGAGAAAAAAACCCGTATTATATGTGATGTATCCCATGGTACTAAACATTTATACAAAACTTTGTTCAAATCAGAACTTTCATACAGAAGTTCTGTACAAAAAACTGATTTTTGCATCATCGGTACAAAATGGCCACTGGCAGCCATCCTGAATTTCGGACAACACCTAAAAACACTCATTCCCGTCCCAGGGTCATAACAAAGGTACACAAGAAGTTTCGTAAAGATCGGTTCATAAATACGACCTCTAGCCCGAGCCATAGCCAATTGTTGATGTACGGACAGACGGACAGACGGCCAGACGGACAGACGGATGGACGGACGGACAGATGGACAGACGGACGACGGGCCATGACAATAGCTCAAATTTGACTTCGTCAAAGTTGAGCTAAAAATCTAGGGCCAAACACAAATTTTGCCCCCCAATCCCCAAAATTTGCATCTAAAACCAAAGAAATCATGTCCTAAATGGTCCTCCATACTTTGCCTCCACTGCGCATGCACAGTGTCAAGGAGGTCTCAAAATTGGCGCCAATTATCATTCTTACAAGCAGAGCCTGTCAGCGCTATGTACTCAGCGAGGAGGTATGAGTTCCCAACTCCTGGGAGGGCCATCCCCGTCTGGGTCATTGGTAAGTATAAAAAATATATAAATTACTATAAATTTTTTAACATTTTTATACTGTACCAATGACCCAGACATAGCAGAATAGTAAAAAGGCTGGAGGGCCTAGGACATAGAGGAAAATCCAATAAGCTCAACTATATAAAATAGAGTCATCCCCTCGAGGAGAAAAGGAGTATTAGGCTTTACATGAATCTTTCTTATTTTATGATAAATTAGAAAGACACAACACCCTCCATAACTGAGCATAATAACATTCATGTTCTCTATTAACATCCAGTATAACCCTTTATACTAATTATTTTTAAAGTAAGCCAATAAATAAAGTTAGTCAAGAGAATTGAGACTCTTTATATTCTCGTAAAAGTGTCCGAGGATTGTATATTAACGCCCGTTTGATACGTGACATATACAAATGCTTCACACCGAGCTGCACTTTAAAAATATGACATGAATGAATTTTTAAACATTAACTTTACACTTTAAAACCATCCCGGTAACAACTCAGAATTACTGACTCCGGAGGAGGTATCCCCTTGCTTTTCACTATAAAGCAGGTGACCTAAGGGAACACCCTCCCCCCCCCACCCCCCACCCCCCCTTCCCCTTGGTCAAATAGCCCAGAGCGAAGAGGGCAGCAGGACGGAGTCACTGCCGGAACAGAAAACCTGCATAACTATAGTTGCAACTGTTTAGTGGACGACATTCTGAGCAACAGATAACGGACCTAAACAATGTAGGTCTCCAGAAATGGACTCAATATTTCTGAGATAAAAATTTGTGAATGTGGATGGCTGAGACCAATATGCAGTCTTCATTAAATCTGTAATAGCAACACTATTTGCGTAAGCCCAAGATGTAGAAAGAGCTCTTACTTCATGAGCCGAAATCTTAAGCACAGACTGCTGAGTTGAAGATGGATTATCATAAGCTGTACGGACAGTTAATTGAATCCATCTAGCAATAGAATGGACCGTAATGTCCTTTCTATTAGGCATCAGAGACAGAAAGAAGAGTTTTCGTCCCTTTCTGATAAACTGAGATCTTTGTTTATAAATACGTAAAGCTCTAACTGGACAGAGTAAAGGCCTATGCCCGTCTGAAGACGGAAGGGCCTTAATAAAAATAGGTTCCGGATATTTATTAGGAGCCTGATTCTTAGCCAAAAATCCAACATTAGTAGTAAAGGTAATAGTGTTCCCGACACTACGATAGTGAGAATCGTCCACCAATAGTGCATGAAGCTCACTGACTCTTCTAGCAGAAGAGAAAGCTAAGAGAAATGCTGTCTTATAAGACAAGAATTTGAAATCTACTGTCTCAAGAGGCTCAAATGGCTTTTCTTTTAGTTTAAGAAGAACCCAAGCTAAATTCCATTTAGGAATTAATCTAAGAGTTCTGGGTCTATTTATCGAAAAGTTTCTAACTAATTTAGATAAAGAGACATTAGATCCAATTTGTAAACTATCATGGTGTGCATAGGTATCAGATAACATAGACCTATAACCTTTAATAGTAACAGGCTGCAGTTTGATCTCGTCAAACAAGTATACTAGAAAGTTTGCAATGTCTGGTATGGAGGGATCAAAAATATCAACAGAATGATCCCTACACCAAAGACGAAAGACCTTCCACTTAGCCGCATAGTTTAGCGAAGAGGAGGTCCTCCTACAGTTAGAAATCGCGTCCACTGCTCGTCCTGTAAAATGCTTGCCGTGCAAGAAGGACCGCACAACGGAAATATGTGAAGGTTGAGACCTTGCGGGTTGTGATGAAGTTGACGCGATTTCCCCTGCGAAAGAAGATCCTCTCGTGGAGGAAGTTTTCGCGGTAAGTCCCACAGCAGACACCTGAGTAGATTATCTGTGGAGACAGAGATGCTACCAACAGAATTTTGCATTGTGATTGTTTTATCTTTAGCAATATTTGCTGAATCAACGGCGCTGGAGGATACGCATATCCTATCATTCCGTCCCACGAGATCGATAGAGCATCTACTGCATATGCTCGGGGATCCGGACATGGTGACACATACGTCTGCAACTGATTGTTGAGTTGTGTCGCAAATAAGTCTATCATTGGCCGTTCCCATTGGTAGCAAATCTGATTGAATACCTGTTTGTTGAGAGTTTATTCTGATGGCAACAAGCGACCCTTCCATGAAAGGGCGTCTGCTAATACATTCAGACGACCCGGAATATGACGGGCCGAAAGTAGAACTTGGTGTTCTAGAACAAACAGAAGGATTCTTTCTGTTAAATTGAATAACGGAACGGAATGAGTGCCTCCCTGGTTCCGGATATACGCTACTACTGTCGTATTGTCGGACAGGATTTGGACATGCGCTTTCTGAATAATGTTCATCCAATGACGTAATGCAAGCCAAATTGACATCATTTCCTTGATGTTTATGTGCTTGCCTAGAAACTGTGGATCCCAAAGACCCTGGAACTTCGAATCCGTTGGGATCAATGTTGCACCCCAACCTGTTTGACTGGCATCCGTCATAAGCGTAAAAGTCGGATCCGGCAACTGCAGTGGAACTCCCTGAGTCAACCACTGAATGTTTGCCCAAGTCTGAATCTCTTGTTTCACTTGATTTGACAAGAGAACGTCTATATCGAGCGATAAATCTTTACACTCCAATTCTGAGTCAAGAAAATTTGGAGAGGACGAGTGCGTAACCGCTCCATCGGAATGAGATCCGCAGCGGCTCCGCACAGACCTATCAGTCTCATGAACTCCCTCGCTGTGACTTTGTCTGAGTGAAGACAATAGCGAGCGTAACAACTGATTAATTTCGCTCTGGTTAATGGCAGACGAACGAGATTGTTGTGCGTCTCAAAGCTCATTCCCAGATGAGTGAATGACTTGGACGGCACCAGATCCGACTTCTCCTCGTTTATTATAAAACCGAGATGTCGGAATAATAGAAGCAGATTCTGCACATCGTTCTAAAGCGTTAACTCGTTGCCGTACCTCTGAAGAATGTCGTCCAGGTAGGCCGACGTTACCGCAGACGAATGAGCTCGGAAATGTATCATTACCGAGTTCATTATTCGAGTGAAAGCCCAGGGCACTAGGTTCAAACCGAAGCACATCGCCCGAAACTGATATACAACTCCTAGGACTGCGAAGCGTAGATACTTTCTGAATGTCGGATGTACCATGACGTGAAAGTACGCATCCTTGAGATCTATGCTTGTAGCATAGTCGTTGACCCGAATACTCGCTCTGACTGATCGAATTGTCTCCATATAGAACTTCGGAGTGACGATCAGCTTGTTTATCCAGCTCAGATCTATGACTGGACGGAACGAGCCGTCTGGTTTCGGAACCAGAAACAGATGGCTGTAGAAACCCGGTGATTCCTGGTCTTCTACGACCTCTACCGCGTTCTTTGTCAGAAGAGACTGTACTTCTGATAAAAGAGCATCTCTTTTCTGCGGATTTGACGGAAGGTGAGTCCATTTTGGACTTCGAGTTAATGGAGGCTTTCGTTTGAAGGATATTCTTAGACCTTCCGAAATTACCCCTCGGACCCAGGGGTCGTCCATAATCGATGCCCACTCGTTTATAAAACTCGATAATCTTCCGCCTACCGGAACACGACAGAGGTTCAAACCATCACCTCCTGGACCTGCGAGGCCTGTGGAAGGAGAAACTACGTCCTCCACGACCCGCACCTTGTCCCGTCGACCTCGGGACGTCTGACCGGTTGTCTCGGCCAGAATAACGTCCTGTACGTGAGTCGCTACCTTGACGGTCTCTAGAATAAGACCTAGAGGACGTATAACAACCTCTATAGGAACTTCTCTTGGGCGTGCTTGTCCCAGAAGTGCCTGTCTTACTCTTTTCTGCTGTATCCGACTTTTTGGAAGTGGAATTGAATAGCAGAGAATCCGAAGCTTTCTTAGTTATCTTATCATAGATTGCTGAAAGCTTGCCGTCGAAGAGAAGCTCTCCAGAGACCGAAGCGACTCTGTGAGAGTTCTTCACCTTACTATCCATGCGCGTGGATGTAGCTAGGGCTGCGTCACGTCTAACCAACTCCAGGTTCGCCACTGAAAGGGCGGAGTTATACGTGGAATAAGCTACTGCCCTTGAAAGAAGTCTTAATGAGGATTGTATATCCTGGAATTCTTTCCCTTGAAGATGCAATGATAACGCCTTAGTAAGGTGGTCTGTGTATGATAAAGCATCTAAGCTAACTCTGTTAGACATAATTGTCGTTTCCAACGTCGTGGTTGGAATTGACATAGACGACGGTATAGACAATTCCAAGTCTTCAGCCTCGTCGTCTAGACGCAGAGGAACTCTCGGTATGCCCTGTCCTGCCGTTTCGAATTTATTCCTTGAATTGATGAAAGGCAGATTTAGAGCATTTGTGGACAAGAAACCAGCCTTGCCTGTTTTGGTAGCAAGCTTATAAATAGCGTCGTTCAATAATTCAAATGTTCTTGTGACATTATTGGACTGTGTCGGAAACTCAGGGACGATGTCCCTGAACCGATCAAAAAATTCTGTGTCCAATGACGCTATCAGTCTCTTATCCGGTATCGCAGCATTCTGGTCCGACGGAACAACTTGTGGAAGGTAATGCCGGATGAAATCTACGGCAGCTTTATGTTGTTCCGAAAGGGATAGCTCCAAATCCCTTTCGCCATCCTGTCGGACCCTATGATGTTCTCGGTCGTCCGTACCTGATGCATCAGCGGAGCGTACCGACCCAGCGTCGTCGGATAATTCTTGATCCGACAGAGATTCTGTCGTTTGCTGGGATGCTGCGATAAGTTGTGCTATTTGGGATAGCACATCCATCACTGAGGCCTGTGGAGCAGCGGTCTTACGTTGCTTTGCCACTGGAAGCTCCGTGAACATTGACTCCTGCATACTTCTCTTATGCAAACGTCCAGAGTCTACAGGCCTCGTGTCCCTGGCTACCGGATGGCGTGACCTGGTCGCCGTGGAATCCCTGATTGGCAAAGCTGGCTGGATATCCGTGGTCACGTAGCCAAGGTGCGGTCGTGTGCGCTGCTGTGAGGATGAGGAAGCCTTCTCGACAGTCTCTCCGGACTGTCTATATAACGGAGCGTCCCGAGCTGCGGACGTATTCTCCGAATGCAAAACGTTTTGTACCACAACATCTGGACCCAGATGTTGTTGTACGAGAGAGGGGCCTCTCTCGCTCGCAGCCCGGATGGACCTGGACGAGATAGGAACCGGACTAATAGGCTTCCTCCGTTCTCTCCTCTGATCCGCCATCACTGGGTGTGCACTTTGTTTATTTATAGTGCTCGCATCACCCAAATCTCCTTCCTGGACCGCAACAGACGAACCCGGCTGCCGAACCATTCGATGAATGGACGCTACACCGGGCGAGCTAGCGGACGTCAATGCCGTCGATCCTACTAGGGACCTCTTAGGCAATTGATGTATTTCCGTGAGCACTTTTGCCGCTAGCTCTTCATTTAATTGTGACGACGGAGGCACACTTTTGGAAGACGTCACGGAAACATCACCCTGTTCTTGTTCCTCTGAAATAGAGATTGATAAACTAGAGTGACCCTGCGGAGAAAGGACCGGCATGGCCTTTTCCCTGCTAACAACATACCGTGACACACGTTTCCAATGTTTGTCATCCCAATTGACACATACTGAACAGGAGTTAGTGCGAGTACACTGACTACAATTAATACAATGATTATGAAAGTCAGAGGAAGATTTCCTCTTATTACAATTTGAACAATATCCTTTCACTGTGAAAAGAATACAAAAAGTCCTAGTACTCGCACCAACCCCTGAAAACAAAGATACATAATAACATGATCCATTAACATAGAAAAAATAATTGAAATCAAAAAAATTTTTTGAAAAAATATTTTTTCAGAAAAGCCCAAGTTTCTGAAAAGTAACATTGAGCCCCAATGGATCCCAAGCCTAAGTGTGGACAAAAATTTTTAAAATATTTTAAAAAATTAATGCAACACTTACGAATAATAATAATGTATCTTGTTATGATTAAACTAATACAAAGACAAGAAATCCCCATCCACAGAGACTGTTGTCAATGTAAACAAGAAGTGTTTTAACACCAGAAACATGACTCCAGGCACTGATAACCATGGCTCGAAATCAGTTACCAATAATACACTATCTGATGCAAAACAGAGACTTCCAGGGAAGAAACTGCAGAACATGGTAGATGCAGAACACTACGCCTAAACACCCATGGGTGAGAACGTAAACATGGGGAAAAGAACAGAATTAATTCTGTTACCCAGCTAAAACTCCCAAGAAATTTTAGTAATAATATTACAGAAAATATGCCAAAAGCATGGGAGAATAGCAAGGGGGGACTTAAAGGAAAGGGAGAGAGGAAACACTGAACAAGCAGTGTAACTTTATAGCAAGAATGACAACAACAGGCCCATGCCTCGAAATTAGGCAACTTAACATAATTTCGTAAAAAAATTTTAAGTTACAGCCCTGATTATTTTCTGTCACTCATTTTTCCTCTCCTCCTTCTATTTCATCTTTAGATCCACCATTTCTCTAATATTTATGTGTCTGGCATCATTTAAACTGAGATTTACAAGCACAAATATCAGTCAGATGTGAACTGATGAAGGGCCAAAGAAAGAATGATAATTGGCACCAATTTCGAGACCTCCTTGACACTGCGCATGCGCAGTGGAGGCAAAGTATGGAGGACCATTTAGGACATGATTTCTTTGGTTTTAGATGCAAATTTTGGGGATTGGGGGGCAAAATTTGTGTTTGGCCCTAGATTTTTAAGAGTTAGCACCAGCTATGTCTGGGTTATTCGTACAGTATAAAAATATCGATAGCTCCCATCTAGAGGTCACCCTAAATAAGCATACCAGGTTTCAAAGCAATCAAATCATAAATGTGCCCTGTAGGGTGTGCCAAAGGGAAATATTGTGGTTTGACTAAACTAAGTTCTAAGAACGTTGGCCACGGCAACATTTTTTGACGGAAATTGAAGAAAATCGATAGCTCCCATCTAGAGGTCACCCCAAACAAGCATACCGAGTTTCAAAGTAATCTGATCATAAATGCGACCTCTGAGGTGTGCCAAAGGAAATTGTGGACGTACGTACGTATGCCAACGGACGAGAAGTGATGGCAATAGCTCAGCTTCACTTTGTCAAGTTGAGCTAAAAATGCTGATTCACCACTTTTTCAAAGTCCCCAAAAAGTACCTCATGATAAAACCAATAGCAATTTTTTTTTTTCACCATTCCATTCTGTTGGTCCTAAGAATTCCCAGAGCCGTGTAGTTTTGGAGATATGGGCGTTTTAATTTTTTCTATTTTTAACACCTGCGGTTCCCATGGGGCAACAGGAAAATTTTTTTTGGCATAAATTAAGTACGTACGACCCAATAAGCCCTCATATCAAATTTGGTTCAAATCTGCCTCTCGGCAAAAATTCTTGCCCCTCCCATAACGAAGGCAAATATAGCTCCTCAAACTTCTCTTGAACAAATCTGAGTCTACACCTCAAAAGGAAGCTGCACACCAAATATCAAGTCTCTGCTACTGCTGGTTCATGAGAAGAATTTTTAAGATTTCAAACTATTATCTCAAATATCAATTAAATTGGTTCAGCAGTTTGGGAGGAGAAAACGCAAACACAATGTTCACAGACAACGGACGATGGTGAGTGATCACTATACAGTACGTGGAGAGTGTATTATCATTAAATCAACCACAGAGTGGAGATTCCACCTGAGCAATAATTGCAAATTTATTGCAAAGCATAACCATCACAGGCAAATTTCCAGCCAATGGACCTCCGGGTTAAACCCGGAGGTCCATTGGCAGAAACATTGCTTGTTTTACGTCCACATGTACAAAATTTGAAAGTGATTCTTTAGGGGATAACTCCACTCTGCAGGTGATTTAGTTACAATCCACTCTCCACGTACTGTAGCTCCCCTGACAAAGTCAGACAAGCTAAAAACGGACGGATGGACTGACAACCCATTTAGATAATACAACTGTTTTTTTCAAATGGGTGTATAAAAATAGAACTGTAAATGCATTCCAAGTACAATGGCCAGCAATGAAATCGCACCATTCGATGAGATACACAGGAAGTGGTAGGTGACTAAGATGATAAATTGACGAAAATACAAAAGAAATTGTAAGGTAATTTAGCAATAATGTTATTCCACAGCCTGATGAGGCAATGAGTAGAGCTGGGAGATTGTGGGATTTACACTGCAGTTGTGGTTTCAGTTTTTTAAATCAAAAAACCTTGGTTGCGGTTTCAGTTGTCCTTGATCATCTAGAAACTATCTATCAGATCAGCCCTATAATTATATCTTCCACTAACAACTAACAACGCATCTTCTGTTGATGGTATCAGTTGAATAAATAATCATAACATATCTATGCCTGTGATGTTGTAAAATGCCAAACAAAACAAGAGGCCCCAGGGGGCCAGAGGGCACAAACCTGACATGGTAGCCTAAATATCAACCCAGAGAATTGATTTCAACAAGTTGCATCTGCTCCTCCTGAGAAAAGCTTATACCAGATATCCAAAGATTCTGACCAGTGGATCTAAAAGAAAAAAAGATTTTTAAAGAATATTCCTCATATTGAACTAAGTAATAATTCGGGCTCCCACAGGGAGCCCATATATGAACCCATATATATTTAACAAACTTGAATCTCACCGTGACCCCCTAAGGATGCTGCACACCAAATATCAAAACATTCCGACTGCTTGATCCAAAGAAGAAGATTTTTAAAGAAAATTCCTCATTTTGAACTAAGTTACAATTCGAGCTCCCACAGTGAGTCCAAATATGGACCTAGGGACATGGCTTGAACAAACTTGAATCTCACCCCCCTAAGGATGCTGCATACCAAATATAAAAATATTCCGACTGCTGGATATGAAGAAGATTTTTAAAGAAAATTCCTCAATTTGAACTAAGTTATCATTCGAGCTCCCACAGTGAGCCCAAATATGGACCTAGGGACATGGCTTGAACAAACTTGAATCTCACCCCTCCCTAAGTAAGGACGCTACATACCAAATATCAAAACATTCCGAATGCTGGACCTGAAGAAGATTTCTAAAGAAAATTCCTCATTTTAAACTAAGTTATAATTCGGGCTACCACAGTGAGCCCAAATATGAACCCAGGGACTTGGCTTGAACAAACTTGAATCTCACCCCACTAAGCATGGTGCATACCCAATATCAAAAGATTCTGCCTGCTGGATCTTGAGAAGAAGATTTTCAAAGAAATTTGCCTGAAATGCACACTCAGTTCAAATTTGGGCTTCTACACTTGAGCCGAACAAATCTGAATCAGATCCACCCCCACAAAGTTGCATATCAAATATCAAAAGATTCTGCCTGCTGGATCTGGAGAAGAAGATTTTTTAAGAAATTTGCCTGAAATGCACTAAGTTCGAATTCAGGCTTCTATAGTGAGCCCAAATATGAAACTAAGGAGCCGATTTGAACAAACTTGTATCAGATCTACCCCACAATGTTGAATACCAAATATCAAAAGATTCTGCCTGCTGGATCTGGAGAAGAAGATTTTTTAAGAAATTTGCCTGAAATGCACTAGTTCGAAATCGGGCTCCTATACTGAGCCCAAATATGAACCCAGGGGGCCGATTTGAACAAACTTGAATCAGATCCACCCTACAATGTTGCATACCAAATATCAAAAGATTCTGCCTGCTGGATCTGGAGAAGATTTTTTAATGTTTTTCCCATTGCCTACAGTGTTAAAAAGTGCTGACTCAGCACTTTTTAAAAGTCCTGAAAAAAGTACCTTGTGATCAAACCAATAGGGATTTTTTTTAACCATTCTATTCTACTGGATAAAAGTAAGGTTTATACAAAATAAGAATTCTCTGTGCCGTGTAGTTTGGGAGATATGGCAGTTTTAAGGTTTTTCCTATTTTTAGCTCCCGAGGTTCCCACGGGGTAATGAGAAAAAAGTTTTTGCATCAATCAACTATTTATGACCCATTATCATGTCATATCAAATTTGGTTCAAATCGACCTTACGGTTCTGAAAATAGAAATTTTAGGCGTGGCCAAAAATTTTGCCCCTCCCATAACAAAGGCAAATAAGGCCCGACAATCTTCTCTTGAACAAACTTGATTCTAAACCTCAAAAGGACTCTGTATACCACATATCAAGTCTCTGCTACTGGTGTTTCATTAGAAGAAGATTTTTTAAAAATTTGGCTATTTTTTCCCCACCCCTCTGCTCAATATGAGCCGAAACCTAATTTGCATAAAAATCAAAATGCCCCTATATAACCACTACTTACGTGAAATTTAATTAAAATGTGGCCAGTGGTTTAGGAGAAAGAGGCTCAAACACCACCTTCACGCAGGACAACGGACGACGGACAGACGGACGACAAATGAAGAGTGATCAGAAAAGCTCACCCTGACTTTCAGTCAGGTGAGCTAAAAAACAATGAAAGTGTCAATGACACTGTAGTTCAACTTGTCAAGACAAAGACATGTACATGTATAGTATGTGACACAGCAATGACAAACATCTAGGTAATGACCTGATAACAAAGGTACATATAAAGTATTGTAACAGTCTGTACATAAATACTGACCGTAGCCTGTAACAAATGCATAGGTAAAGTATTGTAAAGGTGGGTGACAGTCAGATGCTAAACTAGAAAAGAAATCTTTGAGTCCTAGAGTGGGTCTGACTGAACCCCAAAATATTTGTTCTCATAGCACAGTGATAACAAAGGCACCCCAAAACACACTCATTCCTGTCCCAAGGTGAAAACAAAGGTACCCAAGAAGTTTCGTGAAGATCAGTTCACAAATATGAGCTGTGTAGAAGTTGTGACAAAAAACTGATTGGACCTAATTTCGGTACAAAATGGCCACTGGCAGCCATCTTGAATCTTGGACCGCACCAAGAAACACTCGTTCTCATCCCAAGGTGATAACAAAGGTACCCAAGAAGTTTTGTGAAGATCGGTTCATAAATACAGCCTCTAGCCCGAGCCGTATTGACATGTGCACTTACAGTGTATAAGTAGCACTGACTAAATCAAAGTTCATCTAATTTGCATAATTTCTGCATGAGAAAAAAACCTGTACTATATGTGATGTATTCCATGTTACTAAACATTCATACAAAAATATATTCAAATCAGAACTTTCATACAGAAGTTCTGTACAAAAGACTGATTGCACTAATTTTGGTACAAAATGGCTGCTATTGCTGAAGGCAATTATACACCAACTGCAGTGCTGGACCGATGAAGAATAAATGAATTAAAAATAAAGTAAGTACCAAACTCTGTAAAAAAATGTGGGCAACTTTTTTATATGTGCAGAAGTAGTTTGTCCTACGGTTCCTTTCATTGAAATCCATCCACTCATTGGTAACATATTGCTGCAGATGGACAGACGGATGGTCCGACAGATGAACAGATGGACTCACACATGCAAAGATGGACAGATGCACAGACGCATGTCATCAAGTATACTCCCGTAGTCTTCGAGAGTGGGGGTATAATATTTATTATTTATTGGTGTTTAAAGTCACATATTTCTGCACAATGGCTAATCATGACCACGACAATTTTATCGGTGGAGGAAGCCGGAGTACCCGGAGAGAACCACCGAGCAACAGCGAGCAACTGTCAGCTCTCCAACATACTAACTCCACACAAGCAGGGTTAGCATTGGTTGAAGACAGGTGCACCATCGACGTGCAGTACGCCTTAGTACACAGCGTCACCGTGCCCCCACATGGGCAATGGGGGTAAAGTGTCTTGCCCAAGGACACAACGCAATTGCCGCAAGTGGGATTCAAACCGAGGACCTGTCAGCTTGCAGCCTGCGCCTCTACCTACTGAGCCACCGCGCCCCCACAGTGGGGGTATAAATATAGGGAAGTTACACAAATTATAGACACTGAAACAAAAGCACTAAAAACTATCCAAAAATAGCCATCTGAGGTGTTGTAGATCACCAAACCGTGCAATCTTTACAAAATAAAAGGTGAGACTTGTGCATATTTTATTTATGCAACTCTGAAGTATATTTTTGAAAGGATCATCAACAGAAGGCTATTGACTGATTCTGACTTCTTATGCATCCTTTCGATAAATGTTACCCTAAATATTTAGCGCATTGATGAATGGCCTTCATTCAAACACTTACGGTGACATGTTGATGTTTCTAGTGGTCAAAGGCACATTAAATAGAAGCAACTAGAGAATTGTAATTTGTTGGACAAATTACGGGCTTTCCCAACTTTCCAATGTGAAAATGCAGACTACATATAGCAAAGCAAAGTGCTTGAAATTATCCATTTCCAAAATGAGAGACAAAAAGCATCCAAAGATGGCTATTTTTGGCATTCTATAACGGTACTCTTATTCTCACCCTCATGTGCTTGGGGGTTAAATCTTAAGATTAAAAAGTAAACAGTAACTTTCTTCTACAATCATTGTTACATCTATCCATACCAAAATAATTGCTACAACAACCTTGCAATTCGAGGAAATGAGTACAGATGTTTGCAAAATTCACTGAAAATCATTTTTTGTCGGACAATACTATTCTTTACGTGGCCAAAGTATATGCTGGGTTAAGTCCCAAAGCATAACTAACAGCAGCGGATTTGTTCATTTGTTCATTCAGCATCTCTACCTAGAGCAAAACAAAGAGTTTAAAATTAACCCTTTCCAAAATGACAGGAAAATTTAAACGAAGTTAGCTAATTTTAGCATTTTCGAATGGAACTATTGTGCTTGAGGGTTAAAGATGAGATTAAAAACTAAACAGTAACTTTCTTCTGCAAGCATTGTTGCATCTATGCATACAAAACTAATTGTTACATCAACATTGTAATTAGAGAAATTAGTGCTTGAAGTTAGTCAACCTCGAAGATAAAATGCTCTATTCATATCATTTGTGGCCACAAGGGGTTAATTTAAAAATATTTGTGTGGTGATTTTATTGTATCATATTATGCTCTAAATGTGTGAACACCAATCACAGACTGAGTGTCTGATAAGAGACATGGAGGAATCTTGAATCTTGGTATTTGAATGAACATGTTCAAGTTGAGGGTACTCCAAGTCAAGGCACGACAGCTGGGTGAGGGTTAAAACTTGGAATAAAACATATAACAGCAAAATTGTTCTTGGATGAATGCCCTATCGTCTCATGGAAAAGGTTTTGAGAAAATATGGTTCCAGTGCTAAGAAACTGCATGCAAGAGTTGGCGAAAATAACAATTATTCCGACTGTACCCTTATGGGAAGTCTCAAATCCTCCAAGGGTTAAACTTTTAATAATAATATATAAAACAAAATTTGTCACACTTTGACTGCTGCATGCAGCTATAGAAAACATTCAGAGCTCAATCAATTAAAAAAGGAGTAAATCGTCACCTAAACTTACCAAATTCTGAAAAAAGAGTTTTTTTGGATGGTACCTACTTTTATGCAACCAGAATGGGATAGGGTTAAACTTTACAACCAAATTTACAACAGCAAATATGCTCGGTAGTCAATTGTGAATACGTACATGAAAAGTGTTTGAAATTAACCCTTTCCAAAATGATAGAAAAAGCAATCAAAGTTGGCTAATTTTGGCATTTTCAAACAGTACTCTTATTCTCGCCTTCATTGTGCTTGAGGGTTAAATCTGATATTAAAAAGTAAACAGCAGCTTTCTTCCACAATCATTGTTGCATCTATCCATACCAAAGTAATTGTTGCAACAACCTTGTAATTATTAGAGAATTTTGCCCTTGAAGTTGGTCAATTTTGAAGAAAAAAATCTATATTCATGTCATTTTTGGCCCATGGGGGTTAATGTTGAAAGATTTGAGTGGTGATTGTGGTGCATCACATTATGCTTTAAATGTGTGGAAAATCTGAACTAAATAACTGTAAACAATTTTGAGTCTCTCGAAAAATGTTAAAATTTTTCAAGTTTTGGCAGAATATTTTGAAAATACGCGTTTTCACAGACATGACAATACCGCATTTCACTAGATTTTATGACATTATATAAGTGTGCCAAATTTGGTCAAAATCGTACAGCTTGTTTTTGAGCAGTGCAACAGACAAAATTCAGGCGGAAAAAATGAAAGTGTCAATGACACTGTAGCTTAACTTGTGTGTTGTGTTTGATGAAAAGGATAATGTTCAATGTTTATGAAAGGATTATGAAATAAGACACGAATTGTGATAATTGGGAATATGTTCATTTCTGTTCCCTGTATGCTATGTTTATGATAAAAATAATATGAGGTGTACACTGTTCTAAAGATCTGTGGGGTGGGTTAATATGACCTCACAGTTAATATACGTGGCCCTCACAGTTAACGTATATCAACAAAAGTTACCAAATTACAGTGAAATTATTCCAAAATGAGTCATCCTATCAAGTTACATTAAAATCCCTTCATAAATATGCACTGTAGACTGTGCTAAAGGTTTTCGGGCTTTGGGCCCCTGTAGCCGTCAGTTTCCCAATTGCGTCCAAAGGGGACATTCTCATCTAGACATTATATGAAGTCAATCTACCAAGTTACAATGAAATCCCTCCATAAATACGACCTGTAGACTGTGCTAAAGGTTTTGGGGCTTTGGGCTCTGGCAGCCATCATGGTTGAATGATCGCAACCAAAAGGGGACAATCTCATCTGGGCATCATCTGGAGTGATCCTACAAAGTTACAATGAAATCCCTTCATAAATATGACCTGTAGACTGTGCTCAAGGTTTTTGGGCTTCGGGCCCCTGAAGCCATCACAGTTGACCAATCATGACCAAAAGGGGATGTTATCATCTAGGCATTATATGGAGTCAAACTTACGGGTTACAGTGAAGTCCTTCCATAAATATGACCAATATTTAGACTATGCTAAAGGTTTTGGGGTTTTGGGTTCGGGCAGCCATCAAAGCTGAATGATCGCGACCAAAAGGGGACGTTCTCATCTAGACATTATTTAGAGTCATCCTACCAAGGTACAATGAAATCCCTTCATAAATATCACCTGTAGACTGTGCTAAAGATTTTCGGGCTTTGGGCCCTTGTAGCCAACACAGTTGCCTAATGGTGTCCAAAAGGGGCTGTTCTCATCTAGACATTACATAAATTCAACCTACCAAGTTACAATGAAATCCCTTCATAAATATGATCTGAAGACTGTGCTAAAGGTTTTTGGGCTTTAGGCTTGGGCAGCCATCATAGTTGAATGATCGCAACCAAAAGGGAACATTCTCATCTGGACATCATCTGGAGTGATCCCATGAAGTTACAATGAAATCCCTTTATAAATATGACCTGTAGACTGTGCTCAAGATTTTCGGGCTTCAGGCACCTGTTGACATCACAGTTGACCAACCACGAGCAAAAGGGGATGTCATCATCTAGGCATTATATGGAGTCAACCTAACAAGTTACAATGAAATCCTTCCATAAATACGACCTACAGACATGCTAAAGGTTTTTGGGCTCGGGCAGCCATCAAGGCTGAATGATCGTGACCAAAAGGGGACCTTCTCATCTGGACACTATCTGGAGTCATCCTACCAAGCTACAATAAAATCCCTTCATAATTATGACCTGTAGACTGTTCTAAATGTTTTCGGGCTTTGGGCCCCTGAAGCCGTCACAGTTGCCCAATCGTGTCCAAAAGGGGACGTTCTCATCTAGACATTATATGAAGTCAACCTTCCAAGTTACAATGAAATCCCTTCATAAATATGACCTTAGACTGTGGTAAAGGTTTTCGGGCTTCAGGCTCGGGCAGCCATCATGGTTGAATGATCGCAACCAAAGGAGACAATCTCATCTGGGCATCATCTGGAGTGATCCTGCGAAGTTACAATGAAATCCCTTCATAAATATGACCTGCAGACTGTGTTCAAGGTTTTCGGGCTTCGGGCACCTGTAGCCATCACAGTTGACCAATCACGACCAAAAGGGGACGTCATCATCTAGGCATTATATGGAGTCAACCTAACAATGTTACAATGAAATCCTTCTATAAATATAACCTTTCGCCTATGCTAAAGGTTTTTGGGCTCGGGACGTTCTCATCTAGACATTATTTGGAGTCAACCTACCAAGTTACAATGAAATCCCTTCATAAATATGACCTGTAGACAGTTCTAAAGGTTTTCGGGCTTCGGGCACCTTTAGCCATCAAAGTTGCCCAATCATGTCCAAAAGGGGATGTTCTCATCTAGACATTATATGAAGTCAACCTACCAAGTGACTATGAAATCCCTTCATAAATATGACTTGTAGACTGTGCTTAAGGTTTTCGGGCTTCGGGCTCGGGCAGCCATCATGGTTGAATGATCGCAACCAAAGGGGACAATCTCATCTGGGCATCATCTGGGGTGATCCTGTGAAGTTACAATAAAATTCCTTCATAAATATGACCTGTAGACTGTGCTCAAGGTTTTTGGGCTTCAGACACTTGTAGCCATCACAGCTGACCAATCATGACCAAAAGGGGATGTCATCATCTAGGCATTAAATGGAGTCAACCTAATAGGTTACAATGAAATCCTTCCATAAATATGACATTTTATCTATGCTAAAGGTTTTTGGGCTCGGGCACCCATCAAGGCTGAATGATCGCGATCAAAAGGGGACGTTCTCATCCAGACATTATTTGGAGTCATCCTACCAAGTTACAATGAAATCCCCTCATAAATATGACCTGTAGACTGTGCTAAAGGTTTTGGGGCTTCGGGCACCTTTAGCTGTCACAGTTGCCCAATCATGTCCAAAAGGGGACGTTCTCATCTAGACATTATATGAAGTTAACCTACCAGGTTACAATGAAATCCCTTCATAAATATGACCTGTAGACTGTGCTTAAGGTTTTCGGGCTCGGGCAGCCATCATGGGTGAATGATCGTGCGTTCTCATCTAGACATTATATGAAGTCAACCTACCAAGTTACAATGAAATCCCTTCATAAATATGACCTGTAAACTGTGCTAAAGGTTTTCGGGCTTCGGGCTCGGGCAGCCATCATGGGTGAATGATCGCAACCATGGGGGACAATCTCATCTGAGCATCATCTGGAGTGATCCTAAGAAGTTACAATGAAATCCCTTCATAAATATGACCTGTAGACTGTGCTCAAGGTTTTCGGGCTTCGGGCACTTGTAGCCATCACAACTGACCAATCACGACCGAAAGGGGATGCCATCATCTAGGCATTATATGGAGTCAACCTAACAGGTTAAATGAAATCCTTCCATAAATATGACCTTTTGCCTATGCTAAAGGTTTTTGGACTCGGGCACCCATCAAGGCTGCATGACCGCGATCAAAATGGGACGTTCTCATCTAGACATTATTTGGAGTCATCCTGCCAAGTTACAATGAAATCCCTTCATAAATATGACCTCTAGACTGTGCTAAAGGTTTTCGGGCTTCGGGCTCCCGTAGCCGTCACAGTTGCCCAATCACGTCCAAAGGGGGACTTTCTCATCTAGACATTGTATGAAGTCAACCCACCAAGTTACAATGAAATTCCTCAATAAATATAACCTGTAGACTGTGCTAAAGGTTTTCGGGTTTTGGGCTCGGGCAGTCGTCACGGTTGGCAGATCATGCCCAAATGGGGAAATTCTCATCTAGACATCATAAGGAGTCATCCTACCAAGTTACAATGAAATCCCTCCACATTAAACATGAACTGCAGACTATGCTAAAAGTTTTTGGGTTTCGGGCTTGGGCAGCCATCACGGTTGATAGATCATGCCCAAAAGGGGACGTTCTCATCTAGGCACTATACAGAGGCATCCTACCAAGTTACAATGAAATCCCTTCATAAATACGACCTGTAGACTGTGCTAATGGTTTTCGGGTTTTGGGCTCGGGCAGCCATACAGGTTGCCCGATCGTGACCAAAAAGGGACGTTCTCATCTAGACATGACCCCCAAACCTGCATATGAAATTTCGTGACGATCAGACAAGAACTACGGGGTGTAGCCCGTGCTAAAGGAAAATGTGAACAGACGTCACAGACTCACAGACTAACAGACTCACAGACTAACAGACTTCCGCACGCGTGATGGCAATAGCTTATCTTGACTATGTCAAGTTAAGCTAAAAATGACCATTTGGAAATTCTTGCTTAAAAACTGTAATTGCTATTACTGAAACAGGTTCTCGCCAGATCACCGAAGTTAAGCAACGTCGAGCCCAGTTAATCCTCGGATGGGTGACCGTCTGAGCGATCAATTTGGACTCCCGTGTTGTGTCCTTGGGCAAGGCACTTCACACCAATTGTCCACATGGGGGCACGATGACGCCGTGTACTAAGGCTTACTGCACGTCGATGGTGAGCATGTCTTCAACCAATCTAACCCTGCCTGTGCTGCAGTGCGGAGTTACGATGTTGGAGAGCTGACAGCTGCTCGTCATTGCTCGGTGGTTCTCTCCGGGTACTCTGGCTTCCTCCACCCCGTAAAACTGTCACGGTCATGATTAGCCATTATGCATAAGTATGTGACCTTAAATAAATTACTGAAGCAAAATGCCGACCGGTGGCCATTTTGATGACTGTCAAAATCCAAACGGCAGTCGGGGTCATTTTTGGTAGCTGCTAAAATCCAAAATTTAATAACCTATTCCTCCTGTCAATAAACACCACTGAATTATGTTTCATAAACAACTGGTCTTGATATTGAGTTTTGGTGATTATCTACTCCAAAATACAACATCCTCTTCTTCTTGTCCATAAACACAATTGTATTAAGTTTCGTAAGAACTGTCATTGAATTAATTGAGTTTGGGTGATTTGAATTAATTGAGTTTGGTGGCCATTTTGGATGGTTGTCACAATACAAAATATGACATCCAGTTCGTCTCGTCAATACACCATTGAATCAAATTTCATAACAATTGGCCTTGAAATTACTGAGCTATGACAAGTTTTGTTAGTCTATAGACATACAGATGACCAACAAAATGGCCAATGGTAGCCATTTCTTTTACATAAATCACATGAAGTCCTTCAAAAGTTATTTTAAAGCACAAAAAGATTCTAATCAGTGGATTTGAAGAATATTCCTCATAGTGCACTAAGTTTAATTTCAAGCTCCCTATGCATATGAAGCCCAAATATGAACCTGACATGAACAAATTTCAATCTTATTCGTCTGAGGATGTTGTATAGCAAATATCCAAAGACTCAAGAATCATAAGATGTTTTTAAAGAATATTCCTCATATTGCACTAAGTTAAAATCTGGACTCCAATGAAAAGGATAATGTTCAATGTTTATGAAAAGATTATGAAATAAGATAAGAATTGTGATAATTGAGAATATGTTAATTTCTGTTCCCTGTAGGCTGTATTTTCAATAAAAATAATTTGAGGCGTAGACTGTACTAAAGAATTGAGGGGTGGGTTAATGTGGCCCTCACAGTTAATGTATGTCAAACAAAATTACCAAGTTACAGTAAAATTATTCCAAAACGAGTCATCCTACCAAGTTACAATGAAATCCCTTCATAAATATGACCTGTAGACTGTGCTAAAGGTTTTCGGGCTTCGGGCCCCTGTAGCCATTACAGTTGCCCAATCACATCCAAAAGGGGACCTTCTCATCCAGACAATATATGAAGTCAACCCACCAAGTTACAATGAAATTCCTCAATAAATATGACCTGTAGACTGTGCTAAAGGTTTTCGGGTTTTGGGCTCGGGCAGTCGTCACAGTTGGCAGATCATGCCCAAATGGGGAAATTCTCATCTAGACATCATAAGGAGTCATCCTACCAAGTTACAATGAAATCCCACCATATTAAACATGACCTGCAGACTGTGCTAAAAGTTATGGGGTTTCGGGCTTGGGGAGCCATTACAGTTGACGGATCATGCCCAAAAGGGGACGTTCTCATCTAGACATTATACAGAGGCATCCTACCAAGTTACAATGAAATCCCTTCATAAATACGACCTGTAGACTGTGCTAATGGTTTTCGGGTTTCGGGCTCGGGCAGCCATACCGGTTGCCCGATCGCGACCAAAAGAGGACATTCTCATCTAGACATGACCCCAAACCTGCATATGAAATTTCGTGAAGATCAGACAAGAACTGCAGGGTGTAGCCCGTGCTAAACGAAAATGTGAACAGACTCAGACTCACACTCACAGACTAACAGACTAACAGACTTCCGCACGCGTGATGGCAATAGCTTATCTTGACTATGTCAAGTTAAGTTAAAAATGTCTACGATTCAGAGCAACAAACACAAAGCGTACAATGAGATATTGAACAAGAGCAATGCGAAGCATGGCATATGCCCCCTCCTACAATAACATGGATAGCATTATGCCATCAAAAGCATGACATGTGCCTGCATTAATCTGTTCTAATATAAACAAGCATGGCAAAAATTATTTCAATCCAACGTATGATGACAGAGCTAGAGCAGCAAATATGTTGGATGGACACATTTTTCAATCATCCCCTAAGTTAAACAAGGGCAAATAACACTATAAATGCTCATGCGAAGATATTAATTCTACTGTAGGATCCGTTCCCTCATGCTGAGGAACAAGCATGGTAAAAATTATTTGAATTCAACGTTTGATGACAGAGCTAGAGCAGCAAATATGTTGGACGGACACATTTTTCAATCATTTTTCAATAATAATCCCCCAAGTTAAACAAGGGAAAATAACTCTGTAAATGTTTATGCGAAAATGTTAATTCTGCTGTAGGATCCGTTCCCCCATGTGGACGGACAAACATGGCAAAAATTATTCGAATCCGACAAATAATGACTGTGCTAGAGCAGCAAATACGTTGGACGGTCACATTTACGTTTCGCACGAACGTACGAGGCAAAAACTATTTGAATCCGACAAATAATGACCATGCTAGAGAAGCAAATATGTTGGACGGACACATTTGCGTACGCAGCTCTCCACTAGATACCCCCTCTGACCAAGTCGGGGCATAATAGGGTTGCCTTGACGGCAGACGACAAACGACTTGTTCAACCCGATGGAATACACACAGTGGCTCTAGGTCATTATTCTACAAAAGTCGATAGACCCTAAAAAAAAAAATCAAGGAGGGAGTAATGCATAAGGACAAAGAACAAGTTATGAGAGAAAAAAAGTAATTGAACAATAAATAAAAAAATAAATTAAAAAAAAATTATGAACATATCCACAGATGGTGTCATAATACCTAATAAACCTCTGTCCAACACCCAGTTGAGAAAAGCTGTGGCATCTTTTCTCGAGATGCCTTACCTAACAATGGTAGCCGACCGAACAAATATGGAATTTTGAATCTGGACGATTTATTGAGTGAAGGCACACAATGGGTGGCGTGGTTCAAGAACGCTAGAAGAAATTATTATTTTGATAGCTTTGGGATCCCACCGCCCGAAGAATTAAAAACCTATTTGAAGTCTGACAGCATCAATTATAACACAGAACGAATACAATCTCCTGAACAAGTCATCTGTGGACACTTGTGTCTGTACGTTCTCAAGAGATGATTGATGGGGGATCATCTTCAAGACATCCTGAATGATTTGCATTAGAGATGTCTCAGGGACCATTGTTTTCAAAACCGCTGTTTTTTTTTTTTAAAACCGCCGCAAAGATTCGAAAATGATCAAGTTCCGAATCTAAGATTTCGACTACAGTTTCCTCGAGGGATCTCTCGAGGGTGCAAAAAAATTGTAACGTGCGACTGTTTTTTTTTACAAAATCATTTAACGATTCAAAAAATGATCGAGTTCCAACTCTAGGATTTTTACTATTGTTTCTCCGAGGGATCTCTTAAGGTGTGAAACGCATGAAGTCAAAATGGACTCTTACAATTTTTTCTTGAAAAACGTATTTCTAGTAAGTGACGCCTCAGGGCTTTCCATGTCTGATACGTTAAGATGTCACTTGCCACAAATAGCTTTGTGAACTCAAACCTAAGTCTTGTAACAGGAAAATGATACTCGAAAACTTAGAGGAATCTCGAAAAAATTTAAACTTCAAAACTCCATGTTTTTAGGTGAGTTCTGTAACGGGAAAATCATACTCGAAAACTCAGAGCAATCTCTCAAAATTTCTAATCAAAAAAAGTTGTTCAAAATTCATGGATAAGCACTCTCCTTTAATACCTACTCACGATCACACAACCAAGGGTATTTTTTTTTAATATTCCATTTTACTGGCCCTAAGGATACTTCATACTAAATAACAGTTGTTTGTTCTGTGCAGTTTGGAAAATAGGGATACTGGAAAATATTTCTATTTTTAGCACCTGGGGTTCCCGCAGGGATCTGGAAAATGATTTTTTGCATGAATCAAGTACTTGTGACTCAATAATACCATAATAATTATTCAAATTGGCTCATAGATTCAGAAAATATAAATTTTGGGCAGGCCAGAAATCTTGGCCCTCCCATTAAAAGGGAAAATATTGTCCTACGAACTTTGTTTGAATAAACTCTATTCTACGCCTCAAAAGGAATCTCAGTACCAAATATCAAGACTTTGTAGCCATTGGTTCATGAGATTTTTTTAAAAACTTGGGTGCATCCCCCCCCCACCCCCACCCTCCCTATCGGGCAGGGTAAGTTCATATTTCTTATTGGGGTTTTTTGACACTTTCGACAACCAGGGTCACCTTCGGTTGGATAGGTTCACAGGTGCAGGAAGCCGGAGTACCTGGAGACAACCACCATGCCGCAGTGATCAACTATCAGACCCTCCAACATACTGACTCCACACAAGCAGGGTTAGCATTGGCTGAAGACAAGTTCACCATCAACATGCAGTATGCCTTAGTACACAGCCCCACCGTGACCCGTGGGCAAGCAGGATTAAGTGCCTTGCCCCAAGGACACAATACAGTCACCCCTAATGGGGATCGAACCGTGGACCTTTCAGTTTGAAGTCCAATGCTGTAACCTTTGAGCCACAAAGCTCCCTGGCAGGGCAAGTTGATTTGAACAAAATCAGAATGCGATGTCAGAACAAACAATCACCGCAAATTTAACTGAAATTGGTCCAGTGGTTTTGGAGAAGTCGTAAACATATGTTCATGGATAACAAACAGCAGACGGTGAGTGATCACTATAGCTCACCCTGAGATTCAGTCAAGTGGGCTAACAACTGCCATATAAAAAGGGATATATGGTAACTGATCTACACATAAACTCTTACTAAATAAACAACAGATGAGCTGAACAGAAATTCTTACAACCAGAACAAAGTTATTTTTGGCATAAAACCGTTAAAATATTAACAAAACAGGGGTTCGCATCGCCGATGAGGGGGTTGAGTTTTCGTGGCTAACGCAATGGTGACTTTGAACTAAAAAGCATCAGAGTACCTTTTCTAAATAACTAATTTGCAAAAAATGACTAAGTCAGCCCAATAATTCTGCTTCCATATATCCAACTGAGTCCATTTTTGAACTCAATCGAGACAATTTTCCTGGAAACCCATATTATATAAGAATCAAATTGGTTAACATTTGTTCAAGTTTGTGCACTATCAAGCACACAATATGCAAAAAATGACAAAGTCCGCCCAATAATTCTGCTGCCGTATATATCGGACTGAGCCCATTTTTGAACTCAATCAAGAAAATGTTCCTGGAAACCCACATAACGAAAATGAATTGGATCGGTTGATGTTTGTTCAAGTTATCACTCTATCGAGCACAAAATTCGCAAAAAATGACCCAAGTCAGCCCAATAATTTGCTGTTGTATATCAAACCAAGCCCGTTTTCGAACACAATTTAGATAATCTTCTTGGAAAACCATATAACAATGAAAGTGTCAATGACACTGTAGCTCAACTTGTGTAAGACATGTACATGTATAGTATGTGACACAGCAATGAAACACATCTAGGTAATGACTTGATAACCAAGGTACATGTAAAGTATTGTAAAGGTTTGTATATCAATACTGACCGTAGCCTGTAACAAATGTACAAGTAAAGTATTGTAAAGGTGGGTGACAGTTAGATGCTAAACTAGAAAAGAAATCTCCATGGGGTTATTGTTACAATGGGGATCCTTGTATGGTGCACCATAAGGCAAATGTTAGCAATTGTTTTGGCCTATTTGATTCAAACCCTTCTAAGGTTGATTCATACTAATTAACAAATATTTGTCCAGTCCTTCTTAAAATATAGGTATTTGAATTTTTTATCTTTAGCTAATAGGGTTCCCACGGGTGAGAAGGTTTTATTTTTCTCATTGGAAATAGAAAATTGGGTTGTGCTAATAATGTTTAACACAAAAACTTGGCTTCAACACATTTGAATATACACATCCTAAGGATACTGAATTCAAGAAACATTATTTTGTCTGGTGTTTTTGAAAAGGATTTTTAATTATCTCCCTTTTTAAGTCCCCGCGTGGGTCTGACTGAACCCAAATATATTTGTTCTCATCCCACAGCGATAACAAAGGCACCCAATAAATTTATAGCAAACATTACTGACATAAAAAATCTTCTTTGCAGGTTCTGTACAAACAAGAGGTCCCAGGGGGACCTGAGGGCACTCACCTGACATGGTAGTCTAAATATCAAACCAGGGACTTGACTTGAATAAGCTGCATAACGCCCCTCCTAAGAAAAGCATATACCAACTAGATGAAGCGATTGTGCCCACACAATACACAGGATTTTCCTTCTATTTTCAGTTCCTGCACTTTTACGTCCCAAAATTGAGATAAACGCATAAAAAACAGATTTTTTTCCCAAACAAAATACTTTCAGCCTAAATTTTTTTCTTCTTCTTAAAACGCATAAAAAACGATAAAACTAATTTCCGGATTTTGGTCCAAAAGTCCCACCCGGACCCCAAAAAAAAAAATTTTTTTTTTGTCTTAAAATTGACAGAAGCGCATAAAAAACAAAAAAAAAAAAATTAATGATTTTGGTCCAAAATTTTAGAAGTCCCACCCGGACCCCAAATATTCAGGGTAAAATTTTTTTTTTTTTTGTCTTAAAACTGACCAAAATGCATAAAAAACAAAAAAAAAAATTTTCAGGATTTTGGTCCAAAATTTTCCAAGTCCCACCTGGAATCCCAAATTTTCAGGGTAAAAAAAAAAAAAATTTGTTTTGGTCTTAAAATTGAGAGAAATGCATAAAAAACAAAAAAAGAAATTTCAGGATTTTTGGTCCAAAATTTTCCAAGTTCCAACCCGGACCCAAAATTTTCAGGGTAAAAAAAAAAATTTTTTTGGGGTCTTAAAATTGAGAGAAATGCATAAAAAACCCTAAAAAAATTTTTTTGGATTTTGGTCCAAAATTTTCTAAGTCCCAAGAGGACCCCAAATTTTCAGGGAAAAAAAATAATTTTTTTTTGTCTTAAAATTGACAGAAACACATAAAAAGCAAAAAAAAAAATTTTCGGATTTTTGTCCAAAATTTTCTAAGTCCCACCCGGACCCTAAATTTTCAGAGGAAAAAAAAAATAATAATTTTTCTCTTAAAACTGACCAAAACGCATAAAAAACAAAAAAAAAATTTTTTTCAGATTTTGGTCCAAAATTTTCCAAGTCCCACCCAGACCCCAAATTTTCAGGGTAAAAAAAAAAATTTTTTTTTGGTCTTAAAATTGAGAGAAATGCATAAAAAACAAAAAAAAAAATTCAGAATTTTGGTCCAAAATTTTCTAAGTCCCACCCGCACCCCAAATTTTCAGGGAAAAAAAAATAATTTTTTTTTTGTCTTAAAATTGAGAGAAACGCATGAAAAAGAAAAAAACATTTTTCAGGATTTTGGTGCAAAATTTTCTAAGTCCCACCCGGACCCCAAATTTTCAGGCAAAAAAAAATATTTTTTTTTTTTGTCTTAAAATTGAGAGAAATGCATAAAAAACAAAAAAAAAAATTTCAGGATTTTGGTCCAAAATTTTCTAAGTCCCACCCGGACCACAAATTTTCAGGGTAAAAAAAAAATTTTTTTTTTTCTTAAAATTGACCAAAATGCATAAAAAACAAAAAAAAAATTTTTTCGGATTTTGGTCCAAAATTTTCTAAGTCCCACCCGGACCCCAAATTTTCAGGGTAAAAAAAAAATTTTTTTTTCTCTTATAATTGACCAAAATGCATAAAAAACAAAAAAAAAATTTCCAGAATTTTGGTCCAAAATTTTCTAAGTCCCACCCGCACCCCAAATTTTCAGGCAAAAAAAAATAAATTTTTTTTTGTCTTAAAATTGACAGAAACGAATAAAAAACCAAAAAAAAAATTTTCGGATTTTTGTCCAAAATTTTCCAAGTCCCACCTGGACCACAAATTTTCAGGGGTAAAAAAAAAAATGTTTTTTCTCTTAAAATTGACCAAAATGCATAAAAAACAAAAAAAAAAATTTTCTAAGTCCCACCCAGACCCCAAATTTTCAGGGGAAAAAAAAAAGAAGGTTTTTTTTGTGTTAAAATTGACAGAAAGGCATAAAAAACAAAAACAAAAAATTCCGGATTTTGATCCAAAATTTTCTAAGTCCAACCCGGACCCCAAATTTTGAGGGGTGTTACGACCCGTAATGTAATAAATGCCCATAATGTAATACCTACCCATAATGTAATACAGAAACGACCCATAATGTAATACGAACCCATAATGTAATAAAAAACGACCCATAATGTAATAAATGTAATAACGTGTAATAAATGTTAGGTACCCATAATGTAATAAAAAATTTTAAAAATTAGATACAAATTACACTTTTCCAGGCCCGTAATGTAATAAAATTCTAAGCTTGATTTTTGTTTTTTCTCTTTACTCCAGCAGTGCGTTCGGCTACTTATGACACATCCTGCGCCTTTATCAATGCTGTCAATGGCCCCTATGCCGTACACAGCCAACATGTGTGGGTGTGTTGGGATTACAATAGAGAGTATTCCGGGACCTGGGGCGGGTATACTCTGCTATGAGTGACAGGCATTATCCCTCTTCCATTTGTACCACCCACGCAAACGACTTCCTCGATAGCCTCTACTGCCCTGCCACAATCATATAGGTCTACCTTATAAGACATTCAATAATTTTGATTCCAGGATGGTCATTTATAACTGCAATCATCATATTCGACCGGCTGTTCACTTGCATAAAAGCAATGCGGGTAGCAGGTTCCTATACTGTTAATAAGTGCAAGCAATTCTGGCCAAAGTTGCTGAGGCAGAGGGTGTAGTGGGGTGCAGTGGGGTTTGGGTGCACATAAACCGGATAGTGGGGGGGGGGGGGGGGGGGCGTATAGTGTGGGATACAAGGGAAAGATAGAACAGAAGCAAGACGTTGAGTCAACCGGCGCAGAGGAATATCGGGAGGCGATATGGTGAGTGTACTGGTATTGGAATGGGGGATATCCTATAGCTCGATGGGATTTGGATTAGGCTACTTTGCTCCAAATTAAGCGTACAATCTATCCTCTGTCTCTCCAATTTTCACTACCTAAACAAATTAGTAATTTCCCTGTACTGTACTACTATAAGTTCATGTCGCACCCTCCGCACCTTGAAACCAATGAGCCCGAGCCCAGGACCACACTTAATAACGACCACATCATATTCCCGGTCCTGTGATCACATGTGTCAAGTAATATTATCAAATGCTTTCCAGTCAAATAGTTTGCACTTCGCACATGCAAGAAAGACCTTACATTTTCAGTAAAAATTGTATCAGTTTCAATAGTGACAGCCCTGAGTGAAATGGTTTCAACTCCTCTCAGTGTTATTTTTCTAAAACCTCAACACACCACAGATTGAACACCCTCAATTGATATGAACCGAAGCAAGTTAAACACCTTGTAGACTGCTATCATCCACGCAGGCCACCTTTGCGAGAAGATTGGTTAAGAGTATGTCATGTTCATCTGTGGCTGTGACCAGCAACTGAGTCGAGTTAATGTGCACATCACTTGGTTGTACAAAGCAGCCTCTTTGTATCGAGCTCAGGGGATTGCATTCTCAAATAAATTTCACCAGTGATGTGGCATCACTCATAGTATGCACAGGACGAATGCAGATCTATAATAGAGAGTAGTTTTGGTGGTTCTTGAGATTATGTTGATTGGAAAAGCATTCCACAGCATTTTCTGAGCTGTGGGGACTACCACTTAAACCACCTACATTTCCTGACAGTTCCTGGCGGTTGGCAGGAACTTCCTGCCAACCGCATACTCTATCACATCGACTATTCGCGTGTTCATCCCCGCTATTGTGCCATCTTCTCCTAGGCTACACTCAAACAACATACGTAACTAAACACCAGGTGTAACATGGGCATATCCGTTTGACCGTGAGGTGTGACCTTGACCATCAATCCGGTGACCTTGAACCTGTGTATGGGCCGATTTTTATGAAACTTGGTGTGTGGTTTGGGCGCCCAACAATTTTGCCACACCCAATGCCCGTCATGTGTGACCTTGATTGATATTCACACCGTTGACCTTGAACCTGTATCTTGGCTCATGTTGGGCCGATTTGCGTGAAACTTGGTATGTGGGGGTAGTTCGGGGCTCTCTCTCTCTCTCTCTCTCTATATATATATATATATATTGAGCGTCCCGAACTACCCCCACACACCAAGTTTCACGAAAATCGGCCCAGCATGAACCGAGATACAGGTTCAAGGTCAACGGTTTGAATATCAAGGTCACACATGACGGGCATCGGGTGTGGCGAAATTGTTGGGCGCCCGAACCACACATCAAGTTTCAGGACAATCGCCCAGCAGGAGCCGACACACAGTTTCAAGGTTTCCGGTTTGATGGTCAAGGTCACACACCCGGTCAAACGGATACGCCCATGTTACTCCTCGTGTCTAGCTATGTATGTTGTTTGAGTGTAACTTAGGAGAAGATGGCACAATAGCGGAGATGAACACGCGAATAGTCGATGTGATAGAGTAGGCGGTTGCAGGAAGTCCCTGCCAACCGCCAGGAACTGCCATGACTGTAGGTAGTTTAAGTGGAAGGCCGTGTGGTGAACTAATAATATTACTTGACACATGTTATCACAGGATCGGGAATATGATATGGTCGTTATTAAGTGTCATCCTGGGATCGGGCTCATTGGTTTCCAGGTGCGGTGGGTGTGACATAAACTTATAGTAGTACAGTACAGGGAAATGACTAATTTGTTCAAGTAGTGAAAACTGGAGAGACAGAGGATAGATCGTAACTCCCTCCCCCTCCCCCCCCCCCCTCCCCCACCCCGCCACTATCCAATCTTGGTGCACCCAAATCCCACGGCACCCACTCCACCCTTTGCCCCAGCAACTTTGGCCAGAGTTACTTGCATTTATTAACAGTATGAACCTGCTACCCACATTGCTTTTGTGCAAGTGAACAGCCGGTCGAATATGATGATTGCAGTTATAAATGACCATCCTGGAATCAAAATTACTGAATGTCTGGTAAGGTAGACCTATATGGTTGTGGCAGGGCAGTAGAGGCTATTGAGGAAGACATTTGCGCGGGTGGTACAAATAGAAGAGGGATAATGCCTGCCACTCAGAGCAGAGTATACCCGCCCCAGGTCTCGGAATACTCTCCATCATAATCCCAACACACCCACACATGTTGGCTGTGTACGGCATAGGGGCCATTGGCAGCATTGATGAAGGCGTAGGATGTGTCATAAGTAGCCGAACGCACTGCTGGAGTAAAGAGAAAAAACAAAAATCAAACTTAGAATTTTATTACATTACGGGCCTGGAAAAGTGTAATTTGTATCTAATTTTTTAAAAATTTTATTACATTATGGGTACCTAACATTTATTACACGTTATTACATTTATTACATTATGGGTCGTTTTTTATTACATTATGGGTTCGTATTACATTATGGGTCGTTTTTGTATTACATTATGGGTAGGTATTACATTATGGGCATTTATTACATTACGGGTCGTAACAAGGGGAAATTTTTTTTTTTTTTTTTGTCTTAAAATTGACTGAAACGCAGAAAAAACAAAAAAAAATTTTTTTCGGATTTTGGTCCAAAATTTTCTAAGTCCCACCCTGACCCCAAATTTTCAGGGTAAAAAAATTTTTTTTTTTTGTCTTAAAATTGACCGAAACGCAGAAAAAACAAAAAAAAATTTTTTCGGATTTTGGTCCAAAATTTCTAATTCCGCAACGGGATGCCAAATTTTCAGCCTAAATATGAACCCAGGGACTTGGCTTGAACAAACTTGAATCTCACCCCCCTGAGGATGCTGCATACCAAATGTCAAAAGATTCTTATTGCTAGATCTGAAGAAGAAGATTTTTCAAAAATACTCCTCATACTGCACTAATTTAAACATTTGCGCTCCCATAGAGAGCCCAAATATGGACCCAGGGAACTGATTTTAATAAACATGTGAAACAATCTTCCAAAGATGTTATATGTGAAATTTGAAAGCTTTTGGAGCAGTGATTTGGGAGAAAAGTAGTCTTAAATGTTTTTCCCATTACCCACAGTGTTAAAAAATGCTGACAAAGCACTTTTTCAAAGTCCCAGAAAAGTACCCCATGATAAAACCGATAGCAATTTTTTTCGACCATTCCATTCTGTTGGTCCTAAGGAAGCTTCGCACCAAATAAGAATTCTCATTGCCATGTAGTTTTGGAGATATGGGCGTTTTAATTTTTTTTCTATTTTTAGCTCCTGTGTTTCCCATAGGGCGATGGGAAAAAAAATTGGGGCATAAATTAAGTATTTATGTCCCAATAAGCCCTCATATCAAATTTGATCCAAATCTGCCCCTCGGTTTGGAAAATAGAAATTTGGGGAGGGGCAAAAATTCTTGCTCCTCCCATAACGATGGCAAATATAGCCCCTAGAACTTTTCTTGAACATATCTGAGTCTACACCCCAAAAGGAAGCTGCACACCTAATATCAAGTCACTGCTACTGCTGGATCATGAGAAGAAGATTTTTTAAGATTTAGGTTCACTTTTTGGGCATGGCCCCACCAAGGGGTGGGTCAACTTGATTTGAACAAACTTGAACTGACATATGATAAGGTACATGCACAGCAAATTTTGTTGAATTTGGTCCAGTAGTTTGTTAGAAAAAGTCGATAATGTAAAGTTAACGTCTGATGCCGGATGGACAGACGACGGACGGAAAGTGATTAGTAAAACTCCCCTTGAGATTAGCTCAGGTGAGCTAAAAATGTAATACACACAATTCCCGTAAATATGATTGCTGAAACTCATTTTGAATTTTTGGCCGAGCCCAAAAGCACTTGTTACCATCCCATGAAGATAACAAACATAGTCCTAGAAGTTCTGTACAAAAAACTGATTGCACCTAATTTCGGTATAAAATGGCCACCGGCAGCCATCCTGAATTTCAGACCGCACCCAAAAACACTTGTTCTCGTCCCAAGGTGATAACAAAGGTATCCAAGAAGTTTCGTGAAGATTGGTTCATAAGTACAGCCTCTTGTCCGAGCACTGAATAAATCAAAGTTCATCTAATTTGCATTATTTCGGCACCAGAAAAAAACCTCTACTATATATGATGTTATTCCATGTTACTAAACAATCATACAAAAATTTATTCAAATCAGAACTTTCATACAGAAGTTCTGTACAATGATATGATTGCTGAAAGGCATTTTGAATTTTTGGCCGAGCCCAAAAGCACTTGTTACCATCCCATGATGATAACAAACATAGTCCTAGAAGTTCTGTACAAAAAACTGATTGCACTAATTTTGGTACAAAATGGCTGCTGGTGGCCATCTTGAATTTTGGACCACACTCGAAAACACTCGTTCTCATCCCACGGTGATAACGAAGGTACCCAAGAAGTTTCGTAAAGATTGGTTCATAAATACGGCCTCTAGACTGAGCCGTATAGAAGTTGTGTACAAAAAACTGATTAGACCTAATTTCGGTACAAAATGGCCACTGGCAGCCATCTTGAATTTTGGACCGCACCCAGAAACACTCGTTCTCGTCCCAAGGTGATAACAAAGGTACCCAAGATGTTTCGTGAAGATCGGTTCATAAATATTACAACTCTAGCCCGAACCGTATTGACATGTGTACTTACTGTGTGTAAGTAGCACTGAAAAAATCGAAGTTCATCAAATTCGCATAATTTCTGCACGAGAAAAAAACCTTATTATATGTGATGTATCCCATGGTACTAAACATTCACACAAAAAATTATTCAAATCAACGCTTTCATATCTAAGTTCTGCGCAAAAAATCTGATTGCACCTAATTTTGTACAAAATGGCTGCAATCGGCCATCTTGAATTTCGGACCAGACCCCAAAACACTTGTTCTCGTCCCACGGTGATAACAAAGGTACGCAAGAAGTTTCGTAAAGATCGGTTCATAAATATGGCCTCTAGCCCGAGCCGTATTGGCATTTGCACTTACAGTGCTGAAAGTAACACTAAATACATCAAAGTTAGTCTAATTTGCATAATTTACGCACGAGAAAATACCCGTATTATATGTGATGTATCCCATGGTTCTAAACATTCATACAAAAAATTATTCAAATCAGAGCTTTCATATGGAAGTTCTGCGCAAAAATCTGATTGCACCTAATTTTGTACAAAATGGCTGCCAAAGGGAAACTTGAATTTCGGATCGGACCCCAAAACACTCGTTCTCGTCCCACAGTCATAACAAAGGTACCCAAGAAGTATTGTAAAGATCAGTTCATAAATACAGCCTCTAGCCCGAGCCATATTGAATTGTTGACGGACAGGCCGGCCAGACAGACAGACAGCCAGACAGACAGATGGCCAGACGGACGACTGGCCATGGCATAAGCTCAAATTTGACTTACGTCAAAGTTGAGCTAAAAATGACCAAGCCAGCCAAATAATTTTGATGGCGTACATCGGACCGAGCCCGTTTTCAAACATGATCAAGACATTGTTCCTTGAAACCCAGGTGCCAAATATCAGTCTAATCAGTTGATGTTTGTTGAAGTCATCGCACTACCAAGCACAAAATTAGTCAATGTTAACAAAGGGCCATAAGTCTTGTGAAACAGAATGAACATGCCCCGTTTTGCTTCGTTGGGTGTTAAACATGCATATTAAGTAACAGACCAAATATTATCAAAATCTGTCCAGAAACAACTAAGTTATAAGCAAAAAGGGCCACCTGCCCACCCGGAGACCGACCCTTCCCATACCAATAGCCAAGTTTTTTTTAAAACTCGACTAAAAACCATGCATACCTAGACTTTGAAGGTTGAAAGAAGTAATCACAGACCAAAACATCTTCAAGCATAAACTGCCCTGCAATGGAAGGACTTGAGCAATATTTCTGACGAAATTGCAAATTCTGACAACTGAAAATGAGACAAAGATTTACAATGCAAAAAATCCCAGCAAAATATATGGGAGTATGCAGTTTAAACAGTATTGGAACAGTCTTAAACAATACGCAATGACAATATAAAACAGTTACAGCTGAGGTATTGAAAAAAACTGAGCTAAACATAAACTCTTACAAAATAACCAACAGGTGAGTTTAACAGTAATTCTTAAAACTAGAAACTAAGCTATTTTGGCAGAAAAATATTAAAACACTGATAAAAAAAAATGCATACCTGGACTATGAGGGTTAATAGAAGTGATTACAGGACAAAACAACATCTTACAACATTAACTGACCTATCAATGGAAGGACATAAGCAACACTGCACACCTAAAAAATGCAAATTCTGACAACTAAAAATGAGCAAGATTTTCCCTGAAAAAATGAAAGAAAAAATCCCAGCTCACTATATACAATATGCAGGTTAAACAGGACTGGAATAATCCAAAAGAATACAGAACTGCAGTATTAAACATCTGCCGAAGTCATCTTTGGCAGAAGGATATTAAATGAAAGTGTCAATGAACTGTAGCTCAACTTGAGAAACTTGAACTTGGTAAGTTATAAGTGAAATGGCAAAATTGAAGATCATTGGTTCCAATGTTATTTGGTGAAACTTCAACATAACAGCATTGTGTGTGCACACAACGTCAGAGCAATCCATGCATTTTTAAATGTAAACTGTAAGGCTGGCTGAAGGAAGAATGTTGATACACAAATGCAGTAAGTTCAGAGGTCATTGTAAATGGCAACTTTTTTCACAGAAATGAATTCTAATCGAAAGCTCTGATCTAGAGCTCTCGCATAATGAGCACACCAAGTTCAAAAACAATCCTAAGATAAATGTGCCCTGTAGGCCATGTCAAAGAAGCATGTTGATGTTCAAACGCAATAAATTCAAAGATTGTTGCTAACCACAGCAGTTTTTGATGGAAATGAAAAGAAAATAAATAGCTCCTATCTTTGTCACCCTGAATAAGCATACAAGTTTACAAGTCACTGCTAGTAGCAATAGTTTTGGGGTTTCTTTTATGGAAATTCATAAATATGCCCTGTAGAGAGTGGAAAAGGGATAAGTTGCTGTACAAATACACTAAGTTCAAAGGCTGGTGTTAACAATAATAATTTTTTCTGGAAATGAAATAAAATCAATAGCTCACAATTAGAGGTCACCCCGAACACCGATACCAAATTTCAAAGCAATCCTATCATAAATGTGCCTAGGGCATGCCAGAGCAATATACAACACAAAACAATTTTGAAGGAAAGTGTCAAAGACACTGCAGCTCAACTTGTGCATGAAAAGACTGAACTAAATAGAAAGATTCAGTAATGCCAAGTCATTCACTCAAGTTTCTGCAGAAAAGACATAACACCAAAGTTACATATGAAATCTGAAAAAGATCGGATGAGGGATACGGCCTGTTCGAAGTACTAATGGAATTGTTAACAATTTATATGTCAAATCCAAGATGGCCACTGTTGGCCATGTTTTTGAACGAAATTCAGAAAAATTTGATAGCTCCCATCTAGACATCACAACAAAGGTACATATGAAATTCGAAAAAAGATGGGGTGTGGCTTGTAGAGTGTACTAATGGGATTGCTGACAATTTATATGCCAAATCCAAGATGGCCAGTGGCAGCCATGCTTTTCAACAAAATTCAAAAAAGTTTGATAGCTCCCATTTAGACATCACACCAAAGCTACATCTGAAATTTGAAAAAGATTGGGTGCAAGATGCAACCTGTTGGGTGTGCTAATGGAATTGTTGATAATTTATACACCAAGTCCATGATGACTGCTGGCGGCCATATTTTCCAACGAAATTCAGAAAAATTTGATAGCTCCCATTTAGACATCACACAAAAGCTATCTAAGAAATTCGAAGAAGATCAGGTGAAAGATGCTGCCTGTAGGGTGTAAATGGAATTTTTGACAATTCATATCCAAATCCAAGATGGCTGCTGGCAGCCATGTTTTTCAACAGAATTCATAAATATTCGATAGCTCCCATCTAAACATCACATCAAAGTTACATATGAAATTTGAAAAAGATTGGGTGAGAGATGTGGTCTCCAGATTGTCTTAATGGAATTGTTAACAATTTACATGCAAATCAAAGATGGCTGCCGGCGGCTATATTTTCCAATGAAATTCGGAAAAATTTGATAGCTCCCACCTAGACATCACACCAAAGCTATATATGAAATTCGAAGATTAGGAGAAAGATGCTGCCTGTAGAGTGTGCTGATGGAATTTTTGACAATTTATATCCAAATCCAAGATGGCTGCTGGCAGCCATGTTTTTCAAAATAATTCAGAAAAATTTCATAGCACCCATATAAAATTTACATCAAAGCTGGGGGTGCAGTGGCTCAGTAGGTAGAGGTGGAGGCTGCAAGCCGAGAGGTCTTCGGTTCAACTCCCACCTGCGGCAACTGTGTTGTGTTCTTGGGCAAGACACTTCACCCCCATTGTCCATGTGGGGGCGCAATGGCATTGTGTACTAAGGCATACTGCACGTCGTTGTGCACCTGTCTTCAACCAATGCTAACCCTGCTTGTGTGGAGTTACTGCTCTATTGGAAACACTATCCTGTTTGCTCAAGCATTATGAGTCCATCATCTTTCCAGATTATTTAAGAGCAGATAAAGAATAACTACTCACGGAGGTCAAACAAAAGAATAGATTTTGGCAGGAAAGGATGGCATTTCCCACTATTCGGACCATGTGCAGACATCATGTATATTCCACATTACATATATGTAAGCATTTCGCCTGATACTGTCCAATTGTGTGCAAGCATGTCTGGGCCAGTGGTAATGGTGGATAAATATGGTCAGTTATTCAAGAATTTTTGTTTTGTTTTTGCATGTGTTGTCTGCTTTCAGTGTCAAGGAAAAGGTTAAAAATATAACCACATAATTACAGTAACTATGACAGCTGCATATATACTTATACTTACCAGAGACAACAGTTAAAGGACCTTTAATAGTTGAGAGCTTTTGTTTCGCAAAGTTCTTCACCAAACACTGTAACAGTGTTGTCTTACCAACTTTAGTTGGTCCAACAATACCAATAATGATTGGAGGAGGTTCTGGAGGAGTTCTGTCAACAACAGGAATGTGATGCTTTTTTGTTTTTACATCTAGAGACCTATAATAATAAAACTAATCTGTACATACCTGTTACATGGATGAAAATGTCAATTCTCTAATATTGTTCAAGAATGAAATTATTTTGAGACCTAACAAGGTGCAATGTCAACGGTATCCCCCGCCAAGGGTTTCTAAGTTGAAAAAAGCAGAAAAAGGCCCATAACTCTAGAAACCAGAGGTGCAAGTGAGCCTAAAATGCTCACCTGGCTCAAGTTGTCAAAAGAGATGAGTATCAGTAAGTGTCAGCAGCAAGAGCAATTTTTTTATTTGCTATGACACAACCATTACGTGTACACTCCATTTAAAACCTTCGTCACTCCCAGTGATCACTCTGTAATATTGGGTCCACCACCCGCCTATTGAGGCTAATTATAGATGAGTGGGAAAACCAGACTTGAAACAGAACGTCGACGACATGCATCAACGGATAGCAGCGAGTGGTGCAGTGATATAATATAGTTTCGCAAATAAACTCCTGATCGCAAACTTGACCAATAAACAAAACAAGAGGCCCCAGGAGGTCTTAGGGAGCTCATCTGACATGGTAGTCTAAATATCAAACCAGGGACTTGACTTGAATAAGATGCATACGCCCCTCCTTAGAAAAGCATATACCAACTACATGAACTGATTGTGCCCACACAATACACAGGATTTTCCTTCTATTTTCAGTTCCTGCACTTTTACATCCCAAAATTGAGATAAATGCATAAAAAACAAATTTTTTTTATTTTTGTTCAGAAATTTTCGAAGTCTCAAACAAAATATTTTCAGACTACCTGTACCCCAAATTTTCAGTGTAAAAAAAAAATGTCTTTCGTCTTAAAATTGACCAAAATGCATAAAAACAAAAAAAAAAATCATTTCCGGATTTTGGTCCAAAATTTTCCAAGTCCCACCGGGACCCCAAATTTTCAGTGTAAAAAAAAAAAAATCCAGCAAGAGGATCACAGATCCAGAAGTCAAGTTTTGACATTAAATTCTGAAGAAATAATCTATTTATAGTAACAGTGACCTTGACCTTGGGAGTCCCAGACTCCGAAATCAATAGGTGTCTTCCCTTCCTATAAGGTAACCTCTGGTATAAGTTTGGTAAAGGTGCATCAAATATAACTAAAGTCATTGCCTGGAAACCAATTTGTCACAAAATATTCTATTGATAGTAACAGTGACCTTGACTTTGGGGCCCCAGACTCCGAAATCGATAGGTGTCTTCCCTTCCTATAGGGTAACCTGTGGTATAAGTTTGGTGAAGATACATGGAATAGAACTAAAGTTATTGCCTGAAAACCAATTTGTCACAAAATATTCTATTTATAGTAACAATAATCTTGACCTTGGAGTCCCAGACTTCAAAATCAATAGGTGTCTTCCCTTCCTATAGGGTAACCTCTGGCATAAGTTTGGTGAAGGTGCGTCAAATAGAACTAAAGTTATTGCCTGGAAACCAATTTGTCATAAAATATTCTATTTATAGTAACAGTGGCCTTGACCTTGGAGTCCCAGACTCCGAAATCAATAGGTGTCTTCCCTTCCTATAGGGTAACCTCTGGTATAAGTTTGGTAAAGGTGCGTCAAATAGAACTACTAAAGTTATTGCCAGGAAACCAATTTGTCACAAAATATTCTATTTATAGTAACAGTGACCTTGACCTTGGGGTGCGAGACTCTGAAATCAATAGGTGTCTTCCTTTCCTATAGAGTAACCTCTGGTATAATTTTGGTAAAGGAGCATCAAATAGAACTAAAGTTATTGCTTTATACTATAAATCAAGTTTGACTTCTTCAAAACTCGAATTAAAATAAAGTGTATATTTCAGAGTTAGGAATTTACACTGAAGTGCAAGCCTGTTGTAAACAATTGTGAGCTGGTTGATAAGAAATCCATTCAGGGACACAGATGGCGTATTTCAATTGAAGGAGCAATCAAATCACAATGCCGGTTGTCAAAACTCTAGACTCTGAGCATGATTTTTCTTCAGAATGGCACTCCAAAACCCTGACGATTCAAAGAAAATTGATGTGAAATAAGGTATTATTCCAAGTGGTGCATTGGGAATCATCATGAAATAAATGATGTTGACTGTATTTACAGTGAGGTAAATGACCAAAGCACAGAAAAAATTTGTATTTTGATATTTGCTTGCAATCTCAACTATGAAAACTTACCCCCCCCCCCCAGCATCATTCGAAATTTTATAACGTTGCTTGGAATAAATTTGACACCAAGTCATTCCCTTTTGGTTTAGAGAGAGACAATCTGCATAAATTACAGTGTACAACATACTTAAAATGAGTAAATTTTGATTTAGTAACTCTTAAAGACACTCTCAGTGCTACCAGTAGTATAGTTAGTCTACAACCTAACAACAAATTCAGCCAAAAAAATCAAAGACCAGACGTCATGTCATTCAATTACTCTGGAATAGTTGGCAAGACCACAGGTCACAAATAAGGAATGTTAGAAAGATGTCCCTGGTTAAAGGGTATACACCTGTGAATGGGTAGGACAAGAAGGTATGTTACTCCTAAAAACTGTAATGTGACAATGAAAGAATGCCAGTTTTGCATGTCAGTGTGAGTATCTGGGCTACAGAGACTACTTTGTATTCTGGACACCAATACTAATTCTTTTTTTTTTTTAAACCCTGAATTGATATAAATGATAAATGATGATTTGTAGCAGAAAGAGTCTTCAACTTCTCAAATTTGCCACCAGGCACTCTCCAATAATTTAAAATAAAAAAAAATTATATGAACAAAATATTATTTGCGTTAGGTTGAATATGAAACATGAGAAGAGAAAATATTGGCTTTTGCTGTGTTGCCCTCATGTTTTTGAAAGCCCTGATAGTAGCTTTTAATTGTTGCACTCAACCAGTTAAAAGGTTATTTATACAGGACTAGTAAAAAATCCCTTAAAACTGCACCTCTGTACTAGTTTTGCTGTCTTGTTAACAGACTGAACTGCAAATGCTTTAGGATTTCTCTGGCGAGCAGTTAAGTTATCATCCTTTTTTATTTTATTCTTCTTTTGGGCTTTTGGTCCAGAAGCTCTCGGATGATGTGGCTTTGCCTTTTTGACAAAATCTGTATTCATCTTTGAAACTTTGGTACCTAAACAGAAAAAAAACATGCAAAGTAATTAGGTACAACATGAAACTTTCTGCAACTATACACGCCTAAAAATGAAAGTGTGCATTGCAGAAATTGATCAAACTCCAAAAAAATAATTTCGTAGGTGTAAAGAGTGTTAACCTGTTCATGAATAAGTTATATCGAACACAAAAACAGCTTTTCCCGTTAAAATTGCATTAACGTTAAATGACGTGCTGCACGTTTGTGAAAAGGCATGTTTTACACGTGGAGAGTCTGAAAATTCATGCAGCAGTGTGAATCCTTGGGTATTTAAACACTAAAGTAAGGCCTTCCTATCGTTCACATTCAAACTTGCGCTGCTGTTAAAACGTCTCCTCATTAGCATGCCAAGATTGACAATGAATCAACGTCTCCTTGCCCTGGGTATGATTAGAGCTGGCAGAACACACAGAGAGGTTGCCCAGCATTTGAACTGCCACCGTAACACTGTAGACAGGCTAGTCCATCGACATGCACAACATGAAGACATTCGAGACCGACCCCGCTCCGGGAGACCCCAAGTTACCACCCCTGCACAAGATCGGTATATCTGTGTCATCCATCTCCGGAACCGGCAACAAACGGCAATGACGACAGCCAGGAACATCCCTAACCTGAGACGGATACATCCTCAAACAGTAATCAACCGGCTGAGAGAATACGGCTTACGTCCTCGAAGACCTGCAATTCGTCCGATTTTGACGTTATGTCATCGTCGTGCTCGACTGCAGTGGTGTAGACAACATCTCAGGCATCCCTTACACTGGTGGCGACGTGTTTTATTCACAGATGAATGTCGTTTCCATCTTTCATCATCAGATGGCCGCCGGAGATTGTACAGACGTCGAAACGAACGCTACGCAGATCCATGTGTCGTGGAGCGGAACCGTTATGGGGGAGGGTCTCTCATGGTGTGGGGTGGCATCACTGCCCGTAACAGAACTGAGCTGGTCATTATTGATGGCAATCTCAATGCAGCCAGATATCGTGATGAAGTGCTTACACCTGTTGTTGTCCCATTTCTGCAACGTCACGGCCCCGGCGTCATTCTACAGCAGGACAACGCCCGACCCCACGCAGCTCGTGTTGTTCAACAGTATCTGCAGCAACAACAAGTGGATGTTCTTCCCTGGCCCGCAAATTCGCCTGATATCTCACCCATTGAGCACGTATGGGACGAAATGAAATGCCAGCTACGCCGACTTCCCCACCGTCAATGCTTCTGGTACTCCAAAGACAGCTTATCAGAATATGGAACAACATCCCACAACACTTCCATGCTAACTTGTTTGCTTCCATGAGGCATAGATGCACAGCAGTAGTCGATGCGGATGGAGGTCATACCAGATATTGAGTGTGTGACTTTTGTGTTTGACCCTTAGTGTCTTTGACTCTCCATGGCACCAAGAGTATTCGTCGTAGCGTAATGAAATTTCTCGTGTTGATCACAAATTGATTATTCTGTGATTGAATACAATTTCCATGAATGAAAATGATATATATCTTTTTTTAGTGTTATTTTTTAGCATGCACACTTTCTTTTTTGGGAGAGTATATATAAACAATGTCATGAATGGATCACTACTAAAAAAACGATGGAGTGAAATTTTCACTCAATTAGGAAAAGGTTATTCATTTTCATAGACATTCCTGTATAGCATAGCCGATGATTACAAAAATTGATTGGCACATGTCATTACAATGATCAACTGATTTTTTTTAACTAACAATGCTAACACTGCAGATTCATGAAACAAAATAGAGAAAATACATTATTACAATGTTAACATTGCAGATTCAAGGGAATGAAATAGAGGAAAAACAAACTCACCTTACAATGTTGCTTAAGCTGAACACTACAGTGGTTAACACTACAGCGGAATGAAGTCATAAAATTACCGGAATTTACAACTCTGTAAATTTTCAGTCAGGTGAGCTAAAAATCAAATCAGTTGTTCTGGAGAAGATTTTTTTAATTTTTAAAAACATGCAGACTCAGCATTTTCCTATTACGAAAAGGGTTAAAATGGGAGTTTCCTGTATGGAATCCAAATATGAACCCAGGAACTTGATTTGAACAAACTTGAATATGGTCACCCAAAAGATGTTCTATACCAAATATAAAAAAAAATTTGACCAGTGATTCTGAAGGAGAAATTTTTTTTTTAATTTTTGAAAGCATGCCGACTAAGTAGTGTTTTCCCATTACCAGTAGTGTTAAAATGAATGTTTTCTATATGGAGCCCAAATATGAAACTGTTATAGGACCCTATTATGATATCAAGATCGATATGTCTTTGGTTGGAAATTATAAACAATTAATATTTTCCAAATTATTCTGATTTAAAGAAGGCAGATCTTTAGTTGGGCTGATAGGTTATTTACACTGAGTGTACCTACTATCAACATTCTTATATATACTGTTACACAGAATGTATTTTTAGCTCACCGATTGTTTATTTGGGTCATACTTGTTTACTTGAAATAAGACAGAATTTCCTAGAAACTTAATGAGGTGATTTAATTCAACCAATTAGCAATTGGTAGAATAAAAGAACATTAGAGCAATTTCTCCTTCTAGAACTTTCTATCTGAAGACTATATAAATAACCTCTGTCAACAGAATTCACTCATTCTCTTCATATTCACAACACAGAGAAATGAAATGTATTTGGTATATGGACCATAACACATTTAATATATTTTGAATTTGACCTATTAGGGCACTGACAAGGACACATGATTCTCATACCAGCAAATGCGACTCCCTAGAAATGGGCAAATTACTGGGCTAATGTTAACCATAATATATTGGGGAAATTGACCTATTTATTTATTTATTGGTGTTTAAGGTCACAAATTTTTGCACAGTGGCAAATCATGACCACAACATGAGTATCAACTCAAGACCATGGGTGAGTGTTAATAAGCCATGTTGCCCATTTTAGAGAGGGTTTGCACCTCCCAAGCATTGGTGACTGGGTCCTATTTGACCAGTAAAACACAGCCTGTTTACCACAGAGAACAGGCACTGCTTCACTTCCCGGGGTTCCCGCGGGGAAATCAACCTATTTGGCCACTGACCATGTCACTTGACATTCATTGCAACAAAAGTGACTCCCTAGCAACAGGGAAAGTACAGGGTCAACTTTGCTATATGGATTCCTAGTACATTTGGAATTTTGCCTATTAGGGCACTGACCATGTTGTGTGACTTCCACAGCAACCAATGCATGTTCCTAGAAACAAACAATACAGTCAATTTTTCACAAAATTTGGCTTCTTTGGGCCAATTTTGACAAAGTTTGATATACGGACCCATAATACATTTGGAATTTGACCTAGTAAGGCACCGGCCATATTGTGTGACTTCCATAACAAGTAGTGCGACTCCCTAGGCAACAGGCAATACTACTAGGCTGATTTTAACCAAATTTGGTATATGGACCCATAATGCATTGGGAATTTGATCTACTAGACTTCTGACCACAGCCAATAGACTACCATGGCAACCAACGCAAGTCCCTGGCAATGGGCAAACTCAATTGTGGTCAAATTTGGTATATGGACCCACAATACATTTGTAATTTAACCTATCAGGGCACTGACCATCTCACATAACTTCCGTAGCAACCAATGTGACTCTCTGGCAATGGGCAACTTACTGGACTGATTTAACCAAATTTGGTATATGGACTCATAATGCATTGGGAATTTGACATAAGAAACTGACCCATGTCAGGTGACTTCTATAACAACCAACATCACTCCCCAGCAATGCCCAACCAACAGGGCTGATTTTAACTAAATTTGGTATACAAACCCATAATGTATTACGAATTTGACATATTGGGCCAATGACCATGTCAGGTGTCCCACCCATCTCCCAAACAATGGCAAACTACTGGGTCAATTTTGGTCAAATTTGATATTGGATGTATGATACATTGGGAAACCGACCTGTTGGGTCACTGTAACTGACCTTGTCATGTAACTTCCATTAGTGCTGGTCAGTTTCCTGATTAATCGGGTATAGCTGTTATAATAAATTACATTAGTATCATCAAAAATATAAAAAAAATTGAATTATCCTCATGTAGAGAAATCATTCCCCACTACCCTCCTCAATTTACAAAAACATAACACTGCTCAGAGAATGCAGTTCCTGTCCTTTCCAGAAGTGTTTGGAAAACCCCAAGTTAATATTACTGGGCCCTAGGCAGGATTATTTAGGCTCAATTAACACAACAATTGGGCCAATTTTGTTTTTGATAGCGGGCATGACGTTTCCCGGCTGACCAAAGTCACTGGCCTTTGACCATGATGCAATGTTGCATCAAGTACATAACATTAAAGAATAAATAAAATGTGTTCCGAAACACATCATGGGAGGTAAAAAGTTGAAAAATGAACTTTACATTCTGATAGGTCCCGTGCCTTCAGTCTGTAGACTATGCATGAACACCAGTTCACAGCACAGGTGTTAAATCAAATTATTAAACCGAGACACCATGTATATGTGCTCAGCATATTTCTAGTTAATACAGCAGAGTCTATAACATTCATACCCTAAGCTTTATTAACACTATTTACCAAAATACACATAACCTTCACAAGAAAGCAATATCGTGATTATATCGTTAGTCACGATTTTCTTTCCCCAAAATTGCGATTGTTATTTTGGTTAATATCGCCCAGCACTAACTTCCATATCAACAGATGAGACTCCCTAGCAATAGGGAAAGTACTGGGTTAATTTTCACCAAATTTTATATATAGATCCATAATACATTTGCAGTTTGGCCTATTAGGGCATTGACCACATCGCATGCCTTTCATAGTAACCAAAGGAAGTTCCTAACAACAAACTATAGGGTCAATGTTTTGCAAAATTGGTTTCTCCGATAATGCTATATTGTGTAAAAAATCAGGCAGATCATCAATACTATCACATAATGTCCCCACTTACCAATGTGACTAGTCAGCCTATTGGGTTGGTTTTAACCAAATTTGGATCATGGAATCACAATACACTGGTAATCCCTACAAATAGATCTGTGATAATATCTCATAAATTAATTTTCCTAGCAACCACAGTGAACCCCTTGCAACAGCAATCTAATACACAGTTATTGGTATAAAGTTCATATTACATTGGGTGTCCATCCAAGCAGGAGAGTACACAATAATATGTGAAACCACACCACCCATCTCGACTGCCTAGCAAAGGGCAAACTACTGGACTAAGTGGACCAACTTAAGTACATCCCACTATATGCACTCATAATACATTGGAAATGCAACCAAGCATATCATTGATTATTATTCCATGTGGCACCCTGCCAACCTAAAATGCAACTCCCTGGTGACAATTACAGGACTCCAGTTGATAAGTGGTATACAACATAGTTAGAAGGATTTACATGCCCAATCACTGTGCCATGTGATTTCCTAAACAAGCTCCACATTTCCTTAGCAGTGGGTTCATGGTCCTCTTTTTGCACAGCTTTGCTATATTTTCTTGTGTTCCAGCACTATTCAAAAGTTAGAGATGGATCGATGTCGGTTTTCTCAGTGCAATTTTCGGTGTGAGCCAACATCGAAAAATCGCATCGCAACCATTTATAAAAAATTGCATTTTTGATGTTCCATAACTTGAAGGCACTCAATCCTGGAATCATGCGAGAACACTAATTGATATTTTTGTCTCTTTCGCAGCCGTCATGAATAATGGTTGACATACTTGTTGAGCTTTGATAGACTAGTTTGACATTTGTGATTGTGAACTCAGTGAAGTGTCTTTATAACTTACCCGTTTCAGTTTGTTGAGTTCCTATTGTTTTGTCCTTTTTCTGGTACCCTTCCCAATTGTAATTCACTGAATTTACACTCACACTTACAGTCGAGTATACAGTATCCAGTGACCTCGTCCCATGTCGATCTCATCCCAAACCCAAAGTAACTTCGTCTCAATTGGGATGAGATCGCCAAAAGTGGGACAAGATCACTAAATTGGGACAAAGTTATTTTGAGAAGAGATCGACATGAAACGAGGTCACTGGCATTTGAGTATACCCCATCCCTTGACTGAGTTGACTCCACAAAGCAAGATGAATAACTCCATATGTTGACCTTGGCTTGCGCTGAATCGTTGTCAGCTATTTTCGAATATGTAAGTCGCGAATTCAAGACAAGTCTCTCAGGTAATAATCAAACGAGAAACGTTTGTTGGTAAATTGCACAGCAGTAGAATTTTTAGTCCATAATATGACAAAAGAAATGTAGAGTAATGAGTTTTTATCTTTTTATTTCACAAACAAATTGAAACAACAATCTTTACAATTACTTACCTGTTCAATGGATCTTATTCAGAAGTTTGAGACTTCTTTGGTTCATATCTACCGAAATTGGAAGTAAATGGTATTTTAACATCAACATTGTGATCAACATCGTGATTTTGGTTTCTAAAACATCAAGCATCAACACAGACGGGAAAAACCAGCATCGATCCATCTCTACCAAAAGTATGGTAAAATGTGCAGCTTTTTATGGCAAGATGTTCAACAATTTTGTATTCCTAACTAACAACTACGAAACACTGTTCATAAATACAGATGGACAGCGATAAAAGTGACAAATTATTATTATGTTTCTATCACCTATTTTCAAGCTAGCTTTCCATTAGGACAAATAAAACTAGAATGGTGTCATTTGTGTGCAAAGCAGACTAAGATGTATCCCCGCATTTCCAGTATGCCATCATGATGGTCACAAATCAATTCACATTCTCTAATGACAAAAGTGGCTCTACTGGAACCACATGGTGCCACATCAAAAATCCCAAACATTTATGCACATATAGAGACCCTACCTGAACATATGAAACTACTGGAACCACATGGTGCCGCATCAAAAATCCCAAACATTTATGCACATATAGAGACCCTACCTGAACATATGAATACACTTTCAACATTTTTAACTAAAACCACAGGGAGCCTTTCACCGGAAACTGATTCTCTAACGACAAAAGTGGCGCTACGGGCACAACATGGGGCCGGATCAAAAATCTGAAACCTTTATGCACATCTAGAGGCCCTACCGGAACATATGAACACACTTTCAGTATTTTGACTTGAAAACCCATAGGAGCTTTTCGACAGAAACCGATTCTCTAACAACACAAGTGGCATTAGGAGGGGGGGGGGGGGCCACATGGGGAATCTGAAACCTTTATGCACATCTAGAGGCCCTACCGGAACATATGAACACACTTTCAGTATTTTGACTTGAAAACCCATAGGAGCTTTTCGCCAGAAACCGATTCTTTAACGACACAAGTGGCATTAGGAGGGGGGGGGGGGGGGGGGGGGGGCCACATGGGGACAAATAAAAATTCCGAAGCTTTCATGCACATCTAGAGACCCTACCGGAACATATGAACACACTTTCAACATTATGAATTAAAACCCCTAGGAGCTGGAAACCGATTCTCTAACGACAAAAGTGGCGCTACGGGTGACACATGAGGCCGAATCAAAAATCTGGAACCTTTATGCCCATCTACTACCTGAACATAATGATGAACACACTTTCAACATATCGCATAAATGGCCGTCCAGCCACGCATCCCCCGAAAAATTGAATTTTTCGAAATTGAAAAAGGGACATAACTCTGGCAAAAAATGTCGGACCAAACACTGATTTGAACTTGACCTATATGTTATGTTAATACACCTACATACCAAATTTTATTTGAATCGGTCAACCGCAACTATAGTTAGGAAACCAAAAAAAAAGAATTTTCGAAGTCAAAAAAGGGGCATAACTCTGGCAAAACTTGTTGGACTACACCCTTATTCGAACTTGACCTGTATTTTATGTTGATACACCTACATAACAATTTTCATTTGATTTGGCCAACTGTAAAAGAAGTTATCATTGGGAAAGCAAAACTAGAGGCTCTACAGAGCCTGTAATTGCTCACCTGGAACTACATATAAAAATGTGATTTCCCATAGGCTTTCCATGGTAACTATGAGCTACAATTGTGGCCATGTTTGCAACATTACATCAACATTACATGAGGATCATTGGTAGAAGGTGTCCCAGTCTTCAATGACGTGAAGTTTCAAAACATTTGAATTCATCAAACAGAATCATAGATTGTCTCTGGTGGCCATATTTTCCAACCAACAGGAACAAAAAGAGGGCCTCCTATAGACCATTCTTGCCAAGTTTTGGTTCACATCGGCTCATTAGTTCCAGAGAGAAGATGAAAATGTGATTTCCCATAGGGTTTTTCTATAGTAACTATAAACCGCAATTGTGGCCATGTTTGCAAAATGATCAACATTAAATGAGGAACGTTGGTAGAGGGTGTCCAAGTCATCAACCATGCACAATTTCTAAACATTTGGCCCTGTGGTTTCAGAGGAGAAGAGTTTTCAAAATTGACCAATCAGAATCAAAGAATGCTTCTGGCGGCCACGTTTTTCACCCAACAGGAATAAAGTGAGTAACAGTTGTAGAGAACCTCTCATAGACAATGCCTGCTAAGTCGGGTTCACATTGGCTCAGTACTTTCAGTGAAGATGATGAAAATGTGATTTCCTATAGGGTTTCTATAGTAACTATAAGCCACAATTGCAGCCATAATAGCAACCTGATGGAGATTAAATGAGGATCATTGGTAGAGGGGGTTACAGTCATCAGTCACATTAAGTTTTCAAACCATTTGGCCTTGTAGTTTCAAAGAAGATTTTCTTGAAAATGCATACATTTATGAATTCTATTTCAACAAAAAAATTAGTAAAAAAAGGTTAAACATTTTGAAAATTACCATTTTTTCAGACAGTATTCTCTTTCAAAATAGCTTTGGATAGGTAAAGGATTACAGAAAACACATTTTATTCCAATTTTGTCAGATCTTAAAAGATATATATAATTACTGTCATCTTAGCTGACATGATGGGAACAGAATATTAACAAACTTCCATGCTTTCCAAACACCTGTCATCAATCAGTATTTTCTGATAAGTAACTTGAGAAGAATAATACATATATCAACATCCAGTTGCACTTGTTTACAGTACAAGTCAAAATAAGTTGTAGGATAATTCTATAAACTATGTATCTTTCTCTTCCTACACTGTTAAGACCAGAAGCTGACATAAATTTCTGGAAAGATCTCACTGATAGCTTTCCAGAAAATGTCAGATTATGATCTTGTCAGTGCAGGAGCAGCAGTTTACTTAGTTTATTGCAGTTATGCTACAGCTTATTTTGACTTGTACTGTATACACAATATTTTTTTTTGGGGGGGGGGGGGGGGGTGTTTCCCCAGTTCTCAGTGGAGAAAACTGGAACCAACCCTTACCAGATTTTCAAAAAAACAAGTATTTTGCTGACAGTACCGATCTTCCTGCAGACAGCAGAGGCATTGGGTTAAGCATTATAATATAGCCTCTGGCGGCCACATATTTCCATCCTCACATAGACCATTCCTGCAAAGTTTGGTTCACGTCGGCTCAGTAGTTCGAGAGAAGAAGATGAAAATGTGATTTCCCATAGAGTTTCTATAGTAACTATAAGCCGCAATAACGGCCATGTTTGCAACCCGATCAACATTAAATGAGGATTGTTGGTAGAGGGGCTCCCAGGCATCACTTATGTGAAGTATCAAAAAATTTGGCCTGGAAGTTTCAGAGGAGAAGATTTTTGAAAATCCACCAACCAGAATCAAAGAATGCCTCTGGCAGCCATATTTTTCAACCCACAGGAACAAAATGAGGATCGTTTGTAGAGAACCTCCCATAGACCATTCCTGCCGGGTTTGGTTCACATCAGCTCAGTAGTTCCAGCGAAGATGAAAATGTGATTTCCCATAGGGTTTCTATAGTAACTATAAGCCACAATTACGGCCATGTTTGCAACCCGATCAAACATTAAATGAGGATCGTTGGTAGAGGGGGTCATCATTTATGTGAAGTATCAAAACATTTGGCCAGGCAGTTTCAGGAGAAGATTTTTGAAAATCCACTAATCAGAATCAAAGAATGCCTCTGGCGGCCATGTTTTTAACCCACGGGAACAAATTGAGGAATGTTTGTAGAGGACCTCCCATAGACTATCTATCCCTGCCAGGTTTGTTTTCACGTCGCCTCGGTTTTTCCAGAGAAGAAGAGGAAAATGTGATTTCCCATAGGGTTTCTATGGTAACTATAAGCCACAATTGTGGCCATGTTTACAACCCGATCAACATTAAACGAGGATCGTTGGTAGAGGGGTTTCCAGTCATCATGTATGTGAAGTTTCAAAACATTTGGCCTGGCAGTTTCAGAGGAGAAGATTTTTGAAAATCCACCAACCAGAATCAAAGAATGCCTCTGGAAGCCATATTTTTCATCCGATGGGAACAAAATGAGGATCACACCGGGTCAGCGGTTAGAGAGAAGAAGATGAAAATGTGAAAAGTTTACGGACGACGGACGACGACGGACGCCAAGTGATGAGAAAAGCTCACATGGACTTTTAGGCCAGGTGAGATAAAAAAAAAAAATGAATTTTTGAAGTCAAAAAAGGGGCATAACTCTGTTGGACTGCACCCCGATTCGAACTTTACCTGTATTTTATGTTGATACACCTACATATCAAGTTATCATTGGAAAACCAAAGTGGGACAGATGCACGCAAGGACAGACACCAGCTATTTTAATAGTCCACCGAAAAATTTTTTTAGGGGTACAATTAAAATCCCCTGGGAGCCTTTCGCCAGAAACTGATTCTCTGACGACAAAAAGTGGCACTACAGGTGTCGCATGGGCGGATTCAAAATTTTGAAATATTTATGCACATCTAGAGACCCTACCAGAACATATGAAAACACTTTTAACATCTCGAATTAAAACCCCTTAAAGCCTTTCACCAGAAACCGATTCTTTAACAACAAAAGCGGGGCTATGGGCACCAGGGGGGGGGGGGGGGGGGGGGGCTACATCCAAAATCTGTAACCTTTATGAACATCTAGAAACCCTACCTTGAACATATGAACACACTTTCAACATTTTGACTTAAATACTCTAGGAGCCTTATACCGGAAACCAATTCTCTAATGATAAAAGTGGCGCTACAGGCTCCACATGGGGCCGAATCAAAATTCTGAAACCTTTCTGCACATCCAGACCCAACCGGAACATATGAACACATTTTCAATGTTATGAATTGAAACCCCTTGGAGCCTTTCACCAGAAACCTATTCTCAAAAGACGAAAGTGGTGGTAAGGGTGCCACACGGGGGCCGAATCAAAATTCTGAAACCTTTATGCACATCTAGAGACCCTACCGGAACATATAAACACACTTTAAACAACTGAAATTACATATCCTAGGAGCCTTTCGTCGGAAATCAGTATTTTAACACAGTCTTTAAGGGCACCACTTGTACCACTTGGTGACAAAAATTCAAACTAAACCTATTTTTGTCATCTCTATACCATGCTTAAGAAGTATGGAAAGTTAAAGACTGAGCTAAAATACTGCTTTCCGACGAAAGGCTCCTAGGATATGCAATTTTGATTGTTCAAAGTGGTTTCATATGTTCAGGTACGGTCTCTAGATGTCCATAAAGGCTTTGGATTTTTTATTCTGCCCCCATGTAGTACCGTAGCACAACTTTTGCTGTTAGGGTCTCTGTGCATCATCAAGGTTTCAGATTTTCTATTCTGCCTCATGTCGTTAGAGAATCGGTTTTCAGCGAATGGCTCCTAGGGGGTTTAATTTGAAATGTTGAAAGTGTATTCATATGTCCGGTAAGCTCTCTAAATGTGCATAAAGGGTTCGGATTTTTGATTCGGTTCATGTGGTGCCACTTTTGTCAATGGAGAATCGGTTTCCGGTGAAAGACTCCCAGGGGTTTTAATTCGAAAGTGTGTTCTTATTTTCCAATAGGGTCTCTAGATGTGCATAAAGGTTTCAGATGTTTGATTAGACCCCATGTGCTGCCCTTAGCACCACTTTTGATATTATAGAATCGGTTTCTGACAAGAGGCTCCTAGGGGTTGAAACATGGAAGGTGAGTTGATATGTTCCGGTAAGGTCTCTAGATGCGTATAAAGGTTTCAGATTTTTGATTCGGCCCCATATGGCACCCTTAGCGTCACTTTTGTCATTGGAGAATCGGATTCTGGTGAAAAGTAGCTCCTGCGGGTTTTAATTAGAAAAGTTGAAAGTGAGTTCATATGTTCTGGTAGGGTGTCTAGATGTGCATAAAGGTTTCAGATTTTTTATTTGGCCTCATATGGTCCCCAAAGCACCACTTTTGTCATTAGAGAATAGGTTTACGGCAAAAGGCTCCTAGGGGTTTTAATTCGAAACATTGAAAGTTGTTCATATGTTCCAGTAGGGTCTCTAGATGTGTATAAAGTTTTCAGATTTTTTATTCGGCCCCATATGGCACCAGTAGCGCCACTTGCGTTGTTAGAGAATCGGTTTTCAGCGAAAGGCTCCTAGCTGGTTTAATTCTAAAGGTTGAAAGTGTGTTCATATGTTCCGGCAGGGTGTCTAGATGTGCATAAAGGTTTTGGATTTTTGATTTTATCTCATATGGTCCCCATAGCACAACTTTTGTCGTTCGAGAATAGGTTTATGGCAAAAGGCTCCTAGAGGTTTTAATTCAAAACGTTGAAAGTTGTTCATATGTTCCGGTAGGGTCTCTAGATATGCATGAATGTATCAGATTTTTGATTCAGCCTCATGTGGCCCCCTTAGCGCCACTTGCGTTGTTAGAGAATCAGTTTTCAGCGAAAGGCTCCTAGCTGGTTTAATTCTAAAGGTTGAAAGTGTGTTCATATGTTCTGGCAGGGTGTCTAGATGTGCATAAAGGTTTCCAGCGAAATGCTCCAACAGATTTTAATTTGAAAAGCTAAAAGTGTGTTCATATGTTCCAGTAGAGTGTCTAGATGTGCATAACGGTTTGGATTTTTGATTCAGCCCCTCAACTCCAGTGACTTCGATCTCACTTTGAACAACAAAGACCCCTCATACGATCCATCTAGGTACTCCTCAAAAGCTGGGGCATCTTTTTGTACAACCTGTCTAAAGAGCTTTTGATCTTAATTGCAGCTAGCCAGTTTCTACTGCAATCCTTGAGCACCCTTCCCCTGATAAGGCTACTCTCCTGCTTCAGTCCCCATTCTAAATCTTCAGTCTCTATAGAGTAATGCTCCATTATATCCCTCGCTTTCCTTAACCAACTGTCTGAATGTTAGAGTTCCATACACGGATAAACGTCATTTTACACCATCTGTTGTTTGGTAGGTTTGCCGGATAATTCAGGTAGCATAATTTTCCCGTATCTATTCTATCTTTAACAAGTATTCACCCAAGTTCCCCTTTGACCACTTCTATCGCAGCTGCGTTACCAAATCCAGTTATCCACCGACCAGCATCATTTTGTAGAATTTTCAAGTTCCTCACTTCTGTATGATTTAGAGGGATCATATCTGTTCCATATGTTATACTTGGTAAGCCCTCCTCCCCTCCCCCCAAATGGTTTTTCCAATGAACACCTTGTTAAAGCTATTTCTTTCAAGTAGTTTTAACTGATTGAGTATCCTTTTCCCCTTTGTCTTAAGACTATTTGTGTTGTTTCTGTATATGCCTCTACCTACATGTGTAACTCATAAAATCACCCCCAAGTATTCATATTCTTGTGTTTCCCCCGTGCTTTTATATTCTAGCTTTCCTTTTCACCAATAGAGAATTTTCCCACCCTCCACCTTCACAGGTATCTTGCTTTTGTTTTTGTTCAGTTGAAGTCACCATTTATCCCCCTACTTTCCTACCATGGTTTACATTTTTGTAGTCCATCTTCACTTTCGCATTATAAAAACCATGTCATCGACAAAGAATAGCCCTGAGATTTTTGTCTCTCCAACACTGACCCTCTCCCCCTTTGTGCTTGCAATTAACTCTTCTCCTAAATCTTTTATGTACAATGCTAACAGAATCAGTGACAAGATGCAACCCTGCTTAAGGCCTATCTCCATTGGGACCTTTTATGTTGTGATGTTTCCCAGGTTGTTGAGTACACTCAGCACATTTTTGCATAGTGCTCTCACGATTCCGACAAAACGTCCTCCGAATCCTCCCCCATACCTCTCACCCCCCCCCCCCCCCCCCCCCCCCCATGGGCAAAATTTTGACGCGAATCTGTGAATTGATTTGACAAATATTTCAAGTACCCGAATATTCATAAATTTGAGTAAAAAAATACAAATTTGATTGTGGAACACTTGTAACTTTCAGCTTTATGGCTATTTCATGACCGCAATACAAGTCAAGTTTATCCAGCCGGTGTATAAGTCACACTTTTCCCATAAAAAATGATCCCCAAATTAAGGGTGCATCTTTTACATCAGTAGGATAGACTAGCAAATTTTGGGGTGAAAAATCTCGGGTGATGTTCTGGGCAGCTGAGTTCGTAAACAATTGACAACACAGTTATATTTTGGTTGATTAACAGTTGAATATAATTTAATGTACTCATTACCTTATGTTCAGCTGAAACTAATATCTTTAATAAAGCATTTCTTTTTACAACATGCCCAGTGTCATTTTATTTTGATTTAAAATCACAATACACTGACAGCTCAGACACAAGGGAAAACAATTAAGTGCCATGACTTTTTCTTTGAAAAAAAAATTTCACAATTCGTCACTGCAGTGTTTATTTCTCTTTATTCATGAATATTAACTAATACAGCTGATTATGGAGAGTGGGCACTTGGCACCCTGCATTTTCCTCTCTATTGTTTGGTTCTTCTTATGACCTATTGTATTTTAAGTGTTGATAGATATGGTCAGTGGTATGTTTGTGTTAGTAATTAATGTTCACATAAGTAGCCATTATTAATGTCTGAACGGATTATTACTGTGCAGGCTTCCCTTTCCCTTTGTTTCTGTTTTTGAACTGTGTACCCCCAAAACTGCAGAGGGTTAAGACATCAAGACTAGGTTTATTTGAATTCATCATTAATTTCGTGGATGACATCTGTAAAATGAAAGTGTCAATGACACTGTAGCTCAACTTGACAAACTTGAAATGGTAAATTTGAAGATCATTGGTTCCAACGTTATCTGGCGAAACTTCAACATAACAGCACTGTGTGATCCAAAGTTAGAGCATTCCATGCGTTTTAAATGTAAACTGTAAGGCTGGATGAAGGAAGAATGCTGATACACAAATGCAGTAAGTTCAAAGGTCATTGTGAACGGCAACTTTTTTCACAGAAATGAATCTACTGGTTGAGGTTTTGCCTAATGAGCACGCTGAGTCCAAAAACAATCCTACGATAAATGTGCCCTGTCATGTCAAAAAAGAATGTAAATGCAGAAATACAATAGATTCAAAGATCGTTGCTAACAGCCACAGTTTTTGATAGAAATGAAAAGAAAATCAATAGTCCTATCTCTGTCGATTAAGCATATGAAGTTTCAAAACAACCCGATAATGAATGCACCCTCTGAAGCATGCCAAAGGAAGATGTTAATGCACAAATGCACTAAGTTTGACAGTCCTGGCTGGTGGCAATGGTCTTTTTATCTTTTTAATGAAAATTCATAAATAAACCCTGCAGAGAGTGAAAAAGTGATAAGTTGCTCCAAAAATGTACAAAGGCTGGTGCTAACAACAATAATTTTTATGGAAATGAAAGAAATCAACAGCTAACATCTAGAAGCCACCCAGAACATGCATACCAAGTTTCAAGCGATCCTATCATAGATGTGCCCTGTAGGGCATGCCAGAGGAATATACTGATGTCTGACTATACTAAGTTCAACGGTCATTGCCAACAGCAACTATTTTTAATGGAAATGGAAGAAAATTGACAGTACCCATTTAGAGGTCACCCTGAACAAGCATACCAAATTTCAAAGCAATCCAATCATAAATGTGCCCTTCAGGTTGTGCCAAAGGGAAATACTGATGCATAACTGAACTAAATTCACTGAAGGTTGTTGCCAGCAGCAACATTTTTTGATGGAAATGGAAGATAATCGATAGCTCCCATCTAGAGGTAATCCAAAATAAACATACCAGGTTTCAACCGATCTGATCATAAATGAGCCCTGCAGGGCGTGCCAACGGAATATATTGATGCCTGACTAAACTAAATTTCAAGGTTGTTGCCAGCGGCAACACTTGTTGCCAGAAATGGAAGAAAATCGATAGTTCCCATCTAGAGGTCACCCCAAACATGCATACCAAGTTTCAAATTGATCCGGTTATAAATGTGCCCTGCAGGGTGTGCCAAAGTGAAATATTGTTGCATAAGTGCACTAAGTTCATCAAAGGTAATTGCCAGTGGCAACAGTTTTTGACGGGAATGGAAGATAATAGATAGCTCCCATCTGGAGGTCACCCCAAACAAGCATACAAAGTTTCAAACTGATCTGATCATAAATGTAGCTTGTTGGGCATGCCAAAGAATATATTGATGCCTGATTAAACTAAGTTCAAAGGTTGGTTGTCAGCTGCAACATATTTTGCCCGAAATGGAAGAAAATCGATAGCATCCATCTAGAGGTCACCCCAAATAAGCATACCAGGTTTCAAAGCAATCTGATCATAAATGTGCCCTGTAGGGTGTGCCAAAGGGAAATATTGAGGTCTGACTAAACTAAGTCACTAAGTTCAAAGACCATTGCCAGTGGCAACACTTTGACGGAAATGGAAGAAAATCAATGGCTCTCATTTAGAGGTCACTCCAAACAAGCATACCAAGTTTCAAAGCAATCTGATCATAAATGTGACCTGTGCAGTGTGCCAAAGGAAATTGTGGACGTTCATACACCAACGGACGTGAAGTGACGGCAATATGCAATAGCTCAGTTTGACTTTCTCAAGTTGAGCTAAAAATGTTTAAAGTTACCAAAAATAAGTTAAGTAGTTTTAGATTGCTGGTTCACATTTTTTTTTAAACTGGGACGAAAATGGACAGGGACGCCCTAACCACGTCTTCATTGCCATTGAACAGGATATTCATTAGTTCAAAGTTCACAATGACTGTTATGATGGAAATGTTGATCAACTTGGCTTTAGGTTTTATCTGTTTCTGAGAGGGATACAATAAATAAAACAAACACTCCCTGTGATTTTGTGAGTAATTTTATTATCCACATGGGAAAACGTGAGATTGCTTACACAATTGTGGCAATGTATTCATTCCCTGAATTTGACGCTCTCCCAAAATTTTCATCTTTCAGTTTCAAAATGCTGGTACAGGTATACTTATTTGTAACTTACACAACTCAAGAGTTCTTGAAGTAATCACTGGCTGAATGTCACTGCGACTTATACAACAGTTACTCGTAAAAGGCAGCAATTCAGCTGAAAATTAGGGGATGCAACTTATGCATGAACTGGTATGGTACCAGAAAAAGATGTAAAAAAAATAGGCCGATGAAATCGTCAGATGTGTACCCATGCGCGCAACTAGTAGAAAGCTGTATGACGGAGGGCCACCACGGATGCTGACATTATGTACACCATACAAGGTATGGGTACATATAGAAATGGATTGGAGGAGTGTCTAATTTGATGGATAAAGGGTTAATATCTCCGGATCAAATTATCAGATTTACATAAAAAACTTTACAGCACAGCACATCAGTAACCTGAATAAATATATAAAGAAACATGACAATCGGATTGATCTTTTTTGAGTTATCTCATGCCAAAGGGATTGGAGGAATTTTCAATTTTAAGGATAAAGGGTTAAGATCTCCGGATCAAATTATCAGATTAACACCAAAAACTATACAGCTCAGCACATCAGTAACCTGAACACAATTATAAAGTAACTTAACAATCCAAGCAATATATTTTTCAAGTTATCGAATGCCAAAGGGATTGGAGGAATTTTCCATTTGAAGGATAAAGGGTTAATATCTCAGGATTAAATTATCAGATTTACACCAAAAACTATACAGCTCGGCACATCAGTAACCTGAACACAAATATAAAGTAACTTGACAATCCAAGTAATATTTTTCAAGTTATTGAATGCCAAAGGGATTGGAGGAATTATCAATTTGAAGGATAGGGATCGGAGGAATTTTCAATTTGAAGGATAAAGGGTTAATATCTCAGGATCAAAATAACAGATTTACACCAAAAACTATACAGCTCGCCACATCAGTAACCTGAACACAAATATAAAGTAACTTGACAATCCAAGTAATATTTTTCAAGTTATCGAATGCCAAAGGGATTGGAGGAATTTTCAATTTGAAGGATAAAGGGTTAATATCTCAGGATCAAATCATCAGATTTACACCAAAAACTATACAGCTCGGCACATCAGTAACCTGAACACAAATATAAAGTAACTTGACAATCCAAGCAATATTTTTCAAGTTATCGAATGCCAAAGGGATTGGAGAAATTTTCAATTTGAAGGATAAAGGGTTAATATCTCAGGATCAAAATAACAGATTTACACTAAAAACCATACAGCTCAGTACATCAGTAACCTTAACACAAATATAAAGTAACTTGACAATCCAAGCAATATTTTTCAAGTTATCGAATGCCAAAGGGATTGGAGGAATTTTCAATTTGAAGGATAAAGGGTTAATATCTCGGGATCAAATCATCAGATTTACACCAAAAGCTATACAGCTTGGCAAATCAGTAACCTGAACACAAATATAAAGTAACTAGACAATCCAAGAAATATTTTTCAAGTTATCAAATGTCAAAGGGATTGGAGGAACTTTCAATTTGAAGGATAAAGGGTTAATATCTCAGGATCAAATTATCCGATTTACACCAAAAACTATACAGCTCGGCACATCAATAACCTGAACACAAATTTAAAGTAACTTGACAATCCAAGCAATATTTTTCAAGTTATCGAATGCCAAAGAAATGGATACGGATGCCGGACGGACAGACGGATGGATGGACGGACGGACAGACGGACGGACAAAGGATGGACAAACGACGGATGGTCACCCCGGATGCCAGCATTATGTGTACCATACATAGTATGGGAACACATAAAAAAATAATAACCATTGCAACAACTTTAATTGTAGGCATGGTTTAGACACTTATTGACAGGAGCTTACACATGATCAAAAATAAGGCCACCTACCAGTATTGACAGTTTCACAAATGAAACAAGTCAATGTTGTTGTGGGAGGCATTTTATTTTTTAATAAAGAAAGAATACTTACCTCATGAAAAGCACACACAGTTTATTAAATAATAGCTTAGTGCAATTTCCAAAAAGCAATTTCCAAACTATCTCAATTTTTACAATCATTTTGGAAATTAATTTTCATATATGCTGGCCTGGCGACGTTCCACCAGGTGCAGAAGCAGTATGATTCCTAGGATTTGTGTGAGCTCCATTTCCAGGGTATTTTTTGTTTTCAAAAATTTGATTAGCAGTTTCCATCTTGATTTCAAAAAGTGATGATAAATAGTGAATATGAGGCCAATATGAAAGAAAAATGGTTAGCATTTGGACATTTTTGTTTAGCATTTTGCGATGCGAATCCAGTCATCAAATACCCTAATTTCACAAGAATCCGCTTAGATTCGCCCAACATTTGGTGAAAGTTTGCTCCTGCGCCCCACCTCCCCTTCCTTGGAATGATTAACAGCCCTCTGGCTTAATAATTAACAGCCTTTGATTCCACCTCAGGCTGTTAATCATTCCTGTCAGACCATTAAGGTGCTATATAAGTAATGGGAAATTTAGCTAGAAAATAAGTGACATGCTATTTTTGATGTTGTCAAATATGTAAAAAATATTATAATTTTTCATTTTTTGGTGTTCAAAATTGCATTGGATTGTTCATAGATACGGATGAACAACAAAAAAGACACATTATTATTTTCTTTAGGTTTTTGACATCGAAAATGACACCTCCAAGGAATTGTAAGTGCAAACACTTACAACTTCAAACAATCATTAGAACATTATGTGAACACAAGAAATATTGACATACTATGTTTACAAGAAACCAAATTTGGAGAATTCAACCCTCATTCAGGCCTGTCATTTTCAAAATTCCAGGAGGGCCATTGTGGTTCTCCTTAAATGACTCCAGGAGGGCCATTTTGGTTCACCTCAAATGACCCCAGGTGGGCCATTTTTTTGTTTACAATGGCCATTTTTGGTTTACGGAGGCCATGAGTGAAAGCTTGTGTGTGCATGACACAAGAGTAGTCCGAGAGACATAATTACAAGAGTGATATATTTCCAGTTGCAGAAGTTTACCCATACAAGCAATATAAAGTTGAAAACTACGAGGACGCATTGAATTCAGGGAATGAACTCATTGAGTAGATTAAATTGAGTTTCAGTTAATGGACCACCATGATAAGGAAATATACACTGGCCAAAAATTTGTCTATAGACCTGTCATACACTGAAAATTAAGTTAGTGGCCCAACACCCTAACCCCTCCCCCCTCCCCCCAATTCCACCAGCTGGCTCCTCCCACCCCCAAATTGGAAAATATTTTTTTTTGATTTCCTTTCCTTAGTATAAGTACAGCCCCCTAATTGTCAGAATCCACCTCCTCCCCACTCTTAACTAGGAACCCCACCCTCCCCCGGGATTTCAGACCATGCCATGGCCCCACCACTGGTGGGATCTGCTTCGTAATGTCATATTTGGGGAGCTTTGTCAACATGCACAATTTAATAAGAAAGGCTACATTTTAATGAAAGTGTCAATGACACTGTAGCTCAACTTGTCAAGACATGTACATGTATAGTATGTGACACAGCAATGACAAACATCTAGGTAATGACCTGATAACAAAGGTAAATATAAAGTATTGTAACGGTCTGTACATAAATACTGACCGTAGCTTGTAACAAATGTATAGGTAAAGTATTGTAAAGGTGGGTGACAGTCAGATGCTAAACTAGAAAAGAAATCTTTGAGTCCTAGAGTGGGTCTGACTGAACCCCAAAATATTTGTTCTCATAGCACAGTGATAACAAAGGCACCCCAAAACACACTCATTCCTGTCCCAAGGAGAAAACAAAGGTACCCAAGAAGTTTTGTGAAGATCAGTTCATAAAAACGAGCTGTATAGAAGTTGTGACAAAAAACTGATTGGACCTAACTTCGGTACAAAATGGACACTGGCAGCCATCTTGAATTTTGGACCGCACTCAGAAACACTCGTTCTCGTCCCAAGGTGATAACAAAGGTACCCAAGAAGTTTCGTGAAGATCGGTTGATAAATACAGCCTCTAGCCCGAGCCGTATTGACATGAGCACTTACAGTGTGTAAGTAGCACTAAATAAATCAAAAATCATCTAATTTGCATAATTTCTGCACAAGAAAAAAACCTGTACTGTATGTGATGTATTCCATTTTACTAAACATTCATACAAAAATTTATTCAAATCAGAACTTTCATACAGAAGTTCTGTACAAAAGACTGATTGCACTAATTTTGGTACAAAATGGCAGCTGGTGGCCATCTTGAATTTTGGACCACACTCAAAAACACCCGTTCTCATCCCACGGTGATAACAAAAGTACCCAAGAAGTTTTGTAAAGATCGGTTCATAAATAAGGCCTCTTGCCTGAGCCGTATAGAAGTTGTGTATAAAAAACTGATTAGACCTAATTTCGGTACAAAATGGCCACTGGCAGCCATCTTGAATTTTGGACCACACTCAGAAACACTCGTTCTCGTCCCAAGGTGATAACAGAGGTACCCAAGAAGTTTCGTGAAAATCGGTTGATAAATACAGACTCTAGCCCGAGCCGTATTGACATGTGTACTTATTGTGTGTAAGTAGCACTGAAAAAAATCAAAGTTCATCTAATTTTCATAATTTCTGCATGAGAAAAAAACCTGTATTATATGTGATGTATCCAATGGTACTAAACATTCACACAAAAAAATTTTCAAATCAGCGCTTTCATTTGGAAGTTCTGTGCAAAAATCTGATTGCACCTAATTTTGTACAAAATGGCTGCCATCGGCCATCTTGAATTTCGGACCACACCCAAAAACACTCGTTCTTGTCCCATGGTGATACCAAAGGGAACCAAGAAGTTTCGTAAAGATCGGTTAATAAATACGGCCTCTAGCCCGAGCCGTATTGGCATTTGCACTTACAGTGCTGAATGTAACACTAAATACATCAAAGTTAGTCTAATTTGCATAATTTACGTACCAGAAAAAAACCCGTATTATATGTGATGTATCCCATGGTACTAAACATTCATACAAAAAATTATTCAAATCAGCGCTTTCATATGGAAGTTCTGCGCAAAAATCTGATTTCACATAAGTCTGTACAAAATGGCCGCCAGTGGCCAACTTGAATTTCGGATCGGACCCCAAAACACTCGTTCTCGTCCCACGGTCATAACAAAGGTACCCAAGAAGTTTCGTAAAAATCGGTTCATAAATACGGCCTCTAGCCCGAGTTGTATTGAATTGTTGGCGGACAGACGGACGACTGGCCATGGCATAAGCTCAAATTTGGCTTTGCCAAAGTTGAGCTAACAAAAATCAAAAATTCTTTCTTTTTTTTAGGAGTCACTAAGCTCTTACCTTGGTTTTCAGAGATAATATTCAATTGTTGTGTTTATTTTGATAATTAGATATCCCTTCAAGTATACAAAAACGTCTTTATATTTCCCGCTTCAAATGCCAGTGAAATAAAAGAAACACAACACACATTATATTTCTTGTGATTCTGTTAACATTTATTGAAGGAAGTCGTGATGTTTGATTCACTTTTGTTAATTACTCACTCCAATGTTTTCACCAACATCTCTCCTAATTTCGACTATAGAGGTTCGTTTTTTACAGGATTATTTCTTTTTTTCAGTTATTCTTTCACACTAATGAATTACCTCCAGTCCAGGAGGAATTGTGCTTTGTTGACCCCTTCTATCTATGAAGATTGTCATTTGAGACGGCCTATTTTGAGGTGCCTTTGATTGAATTAATAATGGTCTGCTGAAATCAGGATTAGGCGGACGTTTACCATCTGCAGAATTTTGACTTTAGGCAGGCAACTGTAGCCCGCGGCAATCGCCCGCCTGAGAATGACAGCCCTGCTCATTCAAAGACTGGAATTGTATAAAATTGAACAGAAGTGACAATAATGGAGGTTGAGTTGCAATCTTATTGAAACCAGGTGTAAAATACATCGCACTGCAAGAACTGGATTGTAAAATGGAAGCTGTGTGGTGTAAAATATCCCACCTTAACTTCAATTTTATACTGGGAAATATTTATATTCCTCCATCAAAAATAGGATATTCATATACTGGAAAGAAGTATAGAAAAAATTAAAAATTAAAATCTACTACTAATGGGTGACTTCAATTCCAGAAACTCTCTGTGGGAAAACAATTGCATTTCAAAGAATACTACATCATTTAAAATGGGAAACCAATTATTGGAACTTTTACCTGCCTTTGATCTTCAAGTGTATAATAATGGTGAGCACACGTGGCATAGAAATGGGACAAGTAGTGCCATAGATTTAACGCTAAGTAAAGGATTGCCTTCAGATTTAGACAGGAAACTGAATAAATCTACAACACTAAGAACTGACTACTACTCAATAGAACTGACATTTAAAAAGTGGAAATCGTCTCTTAAACCAACATAAGAAGAATGGTCAAAACAAATTAGCAACAGAGGCAAAGATGAGTAATATAAAGGTTTTTGTGAACTAGTCTTAAATACAGCTGAACAGACAATTCCTATCAAAACTAACAAATTTCTCAAAACCATATTGGAATGAAGAGATTAAACAAATGAAAGTGTCAATGACACTGTAGCTCAACTTGTCCAAGAAGTGACTGAACTAAATAAGAAGATCCAGTAATGCCAAGTCATTCACTCAAGTTTCTACAGAAAAGACATCACACCAAAGCTATGTATGAAATTTGAAAAAGATCAGGTGAGAGGTGCAGCCTGTAGGGTCTGCTAATGGACTTGCTGACAATTTATATGCCAAATCCAAGATGGCCAGTGACGGCCATGTTTTTCAACAAAATTCAAAAAAAATTGATAGCTCCCATCTAGACATCACACCAAAGCTACATATGAAATCTGAAAAAGACTGGGTGTGGCCTGAAGGGTCTGCTAATGGGATTGTTGATAATTTATATGACAAATCCAAGATGGCTGCTGGCAGCCATATTTTTTAACAAAATTCAGAAAATTTCATAGCTCCCATCTAGACATCACACCAAAGCTACATATGAAATTTGAAAAAGACAGGGTGAGACACGCAGCCTGTAGGGTGCTGTTGATAATTTATATGCAAAATCTAAGATCGAAGCTGGCGGCCATGTTTTTCAATGAAATTCGAAAAGATTTGATAGCTCTCATCTAGATATTGCCCCAAAGCCACAAAAGAAATTTGGGAATGATCAGGTGATAGCTGCGGCCTGTAGGGTGTGCTAAAGGAATTGTTGGACAAATTATATTCAAATCCAAGATGGCTGCTGTCTGCCATGATTTTCATCAAAATTCATAAAAATTTGATAGCTCCCATCTAGACATCACACCAAAGCTACATATGAAATTTGAAAAAGATCGAGTGAGAGATGTGGCCTGTATGGTGTGCTAATGGAATTTTGACAATTTATATGCCAAATCTAAGATAGCCACTGGTGGCCATGTTTTTCAATGAAATTCGGAAAAATTTGATAGATCCCATCTAGACATTGCCCCAAAGCTACATATGAAATCTGGGACTGATTAGGCGAGAGCTGAGGCCTGTAGGGTGTACTAATGGAACCGTTGACAATTAATATGCCAACTCCAAGGTGGCTGCTAGCAGCCATATTTTGGAACGAAATTCAGAAAAATTTTATAGCTCCTATCTAGACATCACACCAAAGGTATACATGAAATTCAAAAAAGACCAGGTGAGAGATGCGGCCTGTAGGGTGTGCTAATGGAATTGTTGTTATTTTTTATCTTACAATCAACATGTATTTTGTCTGTATTAACTCTGCAACTGTTGTGTATCCGACCCCCTGATACAGATGTTTGTATCAGGGGGTCAGTTACAAGGACGTTCCTTTTCCATGAGTTCCATTTTGTTTCTTTTTGTTCATCCATTCGAATAAATAGTTTTTTATATATTTGTCTACATTCTTGACTTATCCCCAATATATTGTAAGATAAAATGATTATTACTATTATGTGGATGTACAAAATATGTATCCGAGTCGAGCTCCGGGTTCTAAGGGCAGATCTCGACGAGTCGTGATCTACCCTTAGAACCCAGAGCTCGACTCGGATACATATTTTGTACATCCGCACAATGGTAATAATCTCTATATATCCTAATCCAAGATGGCTGCTGGCGACCATGTTTTTCAACAAAATTCAGAAATAATCGACAGCACTCATCTTGACATCACATCAAAACTACATGTAAAATTTGAAAAAGAGATCGGGTGAGAAATTTAAATTTTATAGTAAATTTCCTTTCTTATACCTACCGTCATGACATACCGTAAACAGCCGATCAAAATCATCAATTTTAGAAAAACAAATTTGTTCCGTGATAAAAGTATAAGCATTTCTGAGACGAATGTAAAATTACCTTTTCATTCGCATATCGTCGTAATGTTTCCAATATTGCCATCATAATGTTATTTTTCTAAAAAAAGGTGTGTTACAGATTTGTAATGCAGTCGGTCATTTTCTTGTTTTGTTTTGAATGTTATTGGGGAGAACGTGCTTCGTGGAAAGTGTTGACGAAACACACCAGCGGAGAAGAACGGTGTGCGAGACTGCAGACACACGTTCAGTTTTCTCTTTCGTATGCGATCTTTTTTAAAAATTTTAACACAAGTTGAAGAGTTAACCAACAGTTTGAAGGACTTTATCTTGTACATTTTAAAAGAGAAAAACAACAACCGATTTTAACACCAGGCAAGAGATTAAGGGAAGACAAAAAGGTGAGTGGAGCTCAATAAAAACATTTAATTTAGGACTGTTACACATGTCGCCATTTTTAGTGAGCTGCGATGGGGGTGGGGAAAGGGGACTTTAGTGGGTCTACTTCAAACAGGTGGGGACAGGCATTCTGACTAAAATAGTAATATTAAATAGCATGGGATATTTTTTTTTATCTTACAATCAACATGTATTTTGTCTGTATTAACTCCACAACTGTCGTGTATCCGACCCCCTGATACAGATTTTTGTATCAGGTAGTCAGATACATAGACAAAACTACATGTATGTTTCAATGAGTCGTTTTGTATTCAATGAGTCAGATGTGCGTAGGAAGAAAACGTCGAGATCGATGGTTGAGACGTTTTCTTTCTACGCACATCTGACGAATTGAATACAAAACGACTCATTGAAACATACATGTGGTTTTGTATTTATTACATGACCCAAGCACCTACTGACCTAATTTTCTTTTCTATCAACGGTGGTAAACACCATGCACTTTATGCAGTCACATTGCATAAAAAAAGTCCCGGTTGGAACAGGTTGGTGTGTAATACGGAATTCCGTATCGCACAGCCATATTGCACGCCGTATTGCATAAGAGAGACTGCATGGGCATGTAATAAAAGCACGTTCCTTTCGCGTGAGTTCCATTTTTTGTCTTTTTGTTCATCCGTGCAAATAAATAGTTCATTATATATTCGTCTTGACTTATCCCCAATATATTGTGAGGTAAAATGATTATTACCATTATGTGGAAGTACAAAATATGTAATTCGACTCGTCGTGATCTGCCCTTAGAACCCGGAGCTCGAATCGGATACATATTTTGTACATCCACATAATGGTAATAATCTCTATATATACTGTATACAGTGGGCAGTCACGATGACGATTTCATATTCTTACAAAGAAATCCAAGTTTTCATGACCTCCTCTAAACAAGGTCAACCACATTAGTCTATCCAGAGCAGCAAGAGTCGGCACTCACTGAACAAAATTTTCCAACAACTAAACTATTAAAAAAAATTTTTCTTTTGCTTCCAAATCATTGCGTATATCTCGACGCGAGATGGGCTCGTCCCACTGTGTGTGTGTGTTAGCTATGTTCTGGATGCAAAAAATGAAGAAGTAATCAAATTTGAATAGCAAGTTTAGTGTATAAGTATTCATCGATGGCCTGGATGTCAACAGCGTGAATTGCAGGGGTGGGGAGGGTGGGGGTTTCTGAACTCAAATATCAGTGGAAAGAGTACAACATCCCCATAATAAATAATAACCCCTGCTTTTGTTGTTTTCGAAGTTTTCTCTTTTGAAACAAAAAAAGAAATCATGAAGCAGAAATCTTTTATGCTGTTTGCTAAAATTAAAAAAATATAGCAGCTAATCAACTTCTCAAAAACAATGAGAAACCATCCCAAAATACCTCACATTGCATAACTTTTTACTTTATGGTTTGCAAGCTCCGAATTCAGATATTAGGGTCTTTATATTTGCGTTTGCTTCGCCACAGCCACACTGTCTTCTGCAAGAAGAACAACACACACAAGCAGTGCATTTACACACAGTTTTCCGAGCAACCAACACGCGAGGGAGCTGATTTACTTTGCGCAAGTTCTGTGCCAACAACGGCAAACTTTCTCAAAACGAATGTGCGAAAGCACGCATCTGTTTTACTGAAGTCAATCACTTTTTCAGCAGTCACAGTTTTCATTAGGCTTCTTGGAAAGAAATAGGATATTGACACTCCTTTCTCTCCATCTACATCTCCTGACTTCTTGCCACTAATCATTAATGGTAGCTGGTGCTCCCCAATGCAACAGAATCGTAATGTCAGGAATGTCCACACCCATTCCAAAGGCCACAGTGCTTATCAAGCAACGAATTGTACTGTCACGTCTTTTATATGTATTTACAACTATCACTATCTTCTATCTTGAGCTCTGTGAGACTCAGAATTGCACCCTCTAATAAGTCCAACATCTTCTGACAAGTTAAATTACTCCACTGAAATACAAGGCATAGCAGGTTTAACACTTTCAGGGAATCAAATAAGTAATAGGCTGATGCAATAAAAGCAAATGAGGTAACTTTTTTTAGAAGTCCTGAAGCACTTGCTTTTTGCTTGACAGTTCCATCCTCCGAATGTGCCAGTAAGAGGGTGATGAGGCTATCAAATGATCTGATAGCTGATCTGACAGAATTATAGAATGATAACCAGCGAGTACCAGAAGTTTGAATGAACTTCAATGTTTTCTCCCCTAAAGCTTTGTGCGTATTTGTAGGGTATTTGCTGTACAAGACATATGCTGCTAAATCAACTTTATTCTGAAGAAACTCCAAAACATATCTACATCGTAGCTCCAACATCAAGACACTGCTTCTGCAATTTCCCCCTGCAGAATTCATTCATTGACGTCACATTCAATACAAAGATCAGGAGTAAAGCATGCATGAGAAGTGCTCACCACAGTGGAAAATATCTTAACCTAATTAAGAAGATTAACCCTTGATACCCTTTATACAATACACAACATTTCCCCTTTACTGAAATGACATTACTAACATACGTAATTATCTAACTATTGTGGAGGTTTCGAAGCTCTATTACTTCACCTCAAAGTTACACTCGAGTCTGTACTAGCATTTTCATCAACCCTGAAAGGAACTGTATTTCTTTCAGTGTAGTCTGAGAACGTTAAATGGGACAACTGTGATTCATTCCACTCTCTACCATCATTTAGTTTATATGAATGCTTTCCTGTATGTTCGAGAACAATTTTAGGCTTAGAAAATTTGAAATGCCCTTTAGGAATGATACCAGGATTTCTAGTTCGAACGACATCTCCATTTTTGAAATGTCTATGATGTGCACTACGTTTCTTATCAATATATATCTTACTTTTATTCTGATAATTTTGTACTCATCTAGGCACGTGCACAACACTACTTTTCTTCTGTGTATAGTTGAAAGTGTTTGTACACATTTCACGTTCATGTAACAAGAGTTTCTCCTGTCGCGGCATGAGGAGTGGACCAGTAATTTGTAAGGAAAACTGTGCTATAATCTTTGACTGGAATACTCTCCAACTGGGCAGATTGAAAGCAGTCTTTGAGAACCCTATTAAATCGTTCTATTTCTCCGTTCACGCGAGGATAAAATACCGAAGAATGCAAATGACGAATGTTTCTAGACTTCAAAAATGTTGAAAATTCATTCGACACAAACTGGCTACCATAATCGGAAACTAATTCTTTGGGGAATCCTTCTCTGCTAAAAGCAGACTTAAGAAACTTTATGATAGCAGCCTACTTGTGATGTAAATGCTATTTCAGGCCATTTACTGTAGTAGTCAATTAGAGTAATTACATATTTACATTCTAATGGCGCTTTAGAAAATGGACCCACAATATCAATTGCAACCTTTTCCCAGGCAGTATTTGGAAATTTGACCGGTTGCAAAGGAGCTGTAGTAGTAATGGCAGTTTTGTCGTGCGACTGGCATATGACACAATTTTTTATGGACAGTTCTACTGTTTTGTCCATTTTAGGCCACCAATACAAATTACGTATTCTTTGTTTTGTACGCACTATCCCTTGGTGATTTTTGTGTGCCCGAGTAATTATTTTTCCTTGTAATGATTCTGGAACTAGAACTCTATATTGCTCTTTCAATACAAGTTCACCGTGAACTGATAATTCATCCCTCACATAATCAAATTTTTGTATGTTTGAATCAATATTTTTCCTTTTAGGCCAAGGTTTAGCGATTTGAGTTTTCTTAAAATAGGACAAGAATAGCTAGCATTGTGAAACTCATCTCCAGAAATTGCCTGAAAATCTGATGAATTTGTAATGACAGCTATTGATTCAATTTGGTCCCTATCTGGCTTGGTTTTAGAAATTGGGCATCTGGACAAATAATCTACTATTTCATTTTTCTTCCCTGACCTATAAATAACATTGTAATTGAAATTGAGTAGTCTCGCTGACCACCTTGCAATACGCATTCCTGCTCTATTATTTCCCTTAGTTGCCAGCAAAGTTGTAAGAGCTTGATGGTCCATCCTTAATGTAAACTGTTTACCCCATAAGTAAGTACGCCATTTTTCCATGGCCCACACGCACACATAAGCCTCCTTTTCAACAATCGAATATTTCCTTTCTGAAGAGGACAATGTACGCGAAGCAATTGCAACCGTGCGTTCTGTCCCATCATGTATTTGTGTAAGTATAGCCCCCAAAACCACAATCCGATGCGTCTGTCGTGACTATGGTGGGTAAAGTTGGATCAAACATGGCCAAAGCTGGGCTATCCACTATTGCTTGCTTGATTATTTCAAACCTTTGTTGAAGTACTTCATTCCACTCGAAAGAATGGTTCCCACGGGTGATTAAACAAGTGGTTCAATAAGGGTGGCGTAATTAGGTATGAATTTATTATACCATGATGTAAGGCCTAAGAATGATCTCAATTCGGATAAGTTTGCAGGAGCAGGCGCATCTAACAAATCTGAAATATGGCTTCCACTGGGTTTAACTCCCTGAGAAGTTATCTCATAGCCCAAGAAATTGAGTTTTTCTTTTCTAAACTCACACTTCTCCAGGTTCAATTTCAAACCACAATCCTGAATTTTGTGCATGACATTCTTCAAATTTTTCTTGTGCTCAATAGGAGTATGGCCGTGTACAACTACATCGTCCATATAACATTGAGCACCAGGCAAATCTTTAAGAATGGTGGACATCATTTTCTGAAACGCAGAACTTGCTGAGCAAAGACCATAGGGTACACGTTTGAATCTGTACAGGCCTTCGTGTGTTATGAAAGCTGTCAAATCTCTACTCTCTTCATGTAAATCTAATTGGTGGTATGCACTCTTAAGATCCAACTTTGTGAACATAACAGAATTTCTCAATTCCGACACTATTTCTTCAATGTTGGGTAAGGGGTAACCATCAGTGATCACAGCTTTATTAGGCTCACGTAAATCCACACAAAGTCGTATACCCCCGCCTTTTTTGTGAACTACTAATATGGGCGAAACCCATTCAGATGCCTCAATACGTTCAATGACATCAGCATTCTCAAGTTTCTGTAATTCTCTATTAACTTCATCACGAACCGATAACGGAAGAGGCCTTAACTTTTGCCTTACAGGTTTTACAGTTTTTTTTACTTTGACCCTATGCACGAACCCTTTAGCATGTCCAATCTCATTCTGAGTTTGTGTATTTTCAGAGTGAAAATTGAGCATACCCGACAAATTTGATTTATTGAGGGCATTAACATTAGCATTTTCAATTTCAGGTTCCCACATTTTACCCTGTACAATACTAATGCCTAATTTCGATACGAAGTCATGCCAAGAATAGCAGTCCCACGTTTTACAATGTAAAAGTTAGTTTGCACCCCTTTTAAACCATATTTTACATTACAAGTCAAGCAACCTAATACTGGTAAGTTTTAGCGTGAATAAGACACCAGTTTTGCTTTAGCTTGAGTTAATGGACAGTTTATGAAATATTCATTGTATGTATTTTCAGGTAGTATCGATACATTGGAACCTGTATCCACTAATAAATGTTCTGTAGACTTATTTGGTGAATCGAAGCAGCTAATCTCAACATTACAATACAGTTTACCGCTAGCATCCCTATCAACACAATAACTGATGTCTAGACATAGAACTGTTACATCAGGTACCATTACTTCCTTCATGGCTCTTGCTTTCGTGCGACAAACTCTCGCGTAGTGACCGACTTTTGAGCACTGCTTACACTTCACCGATTTTGCTGGACAATTGGCGTAATCAGCCAGATGTGAAGACGAACCGCTTCGATAACATTTGGCATTTTCCTTCACGTTAACTTTGGGTTTATGAGCACTATCTCGGGAATTCATTTTGTGACTTTTGTGAACTCGAACAGTGTTTACAAATTTCGAATCATGCTTGGTTATTAGTCTTGCCTCGTTTATTGCAGATTCAATGTTTCTTGCTAAACTGAGTGCTTTGCTCAATGTGAGATCAGATTCCAATAAAAGCCTCTCTCGAATGCATGGAAAGTTAGTTGTTTCAATCAGTTGATCTCTGATCATTTCGTCCGTCATCGAACCAAATTCACACATTGTGACTAATTCTCTGAGTGAGGAAACGTAATGTTCTGTGGTTTCGTTGGGAAGTTGGGCCCTTTGACGAAATTTGTAACGCTCAGCAACCACATTTTTCATGGGTGAAAAATAACTTTGTAAAGACTGAACAGTACCTTTGTAAGTTTCATCTGCAGCAGGTAATGTATAGTAAATCCTTTGTCCCTCGACACCTAGGGAATTTAAAAGAATTGCTTTCTTCCGTTTATCAGAAATTTCATCATCTGAAACATTTACTGCCATCATGTAATTGTTAAACATCTTCAGCCATGTCTTGAATTCTTTGGACGGATTACCCGGTGACTGTAAAAATGTAGGTGGTGAATTAATTGTATTTGAAGCCATCACTGTATATCAAAATGTTGCAGGTTCTCTGCTCGTCGCCAAAAATGTAGGGTATTTGCTGTACAAGACATATGATGCTAAATCAACTTTATTCTAAAGAAACTCCAAAACATATCTACATCATAGCTTCAACATCAAGACACTGCTTCTGCAATTTCCCCCTGCAGAATTCATTCATTGACGTCACATTCAATACAAAGATCAGGAGTAAAGCATGCATGAGAAGTGCTCACCACAGTGGAAAATATCTTAACCTAATTATGAAGATTAATCCTTGGTACCCTTTATACAATACACAACAGTATTCTTCAGACACATGGTATTTTTTGCGAATTTGAGAAATATGAGTGGATTGCATTAACAGTTGCTTGATAATCTTGTAAAAGAGGAATATCCCTTGCTGCTTGAGAACTCGCTAATGCCAGTCTGTGTGCACCACAATGTACAGAAATAATATGCGAATTGTCATTAATGAAAAGTGTTGTAACACCGGATCGTTTCCCTGTCATTGTTGAACACCCATCCATTCCAAGGGCGATCAAGTTCTTAATTGGAATTCCCTTGCCTTGCAACATCTCAACGAGGGAATCTTGAATGTGGGCAGCTGTGCCTCCGGGAGGAGCACAAAGTGTTAAGAAATGAGTCTTTATTCTGCCCTCTGTCACGAAACAAATATAAACTACCATGTTGCTTGATACAGAAGAGTCAGTAGATTCAACGAAAATCAGAGAATAGAATTTGGCAGACTTTATTTCCTCTAAAACCGATTTTTCAATTGTTGATGCTATGGATTCAATAAAGTCATCAACTGCATTGTGGCTCTGGTATGTCAGATAATCAACATCGGGTTGCAAGCAGTCTTTTCTAAAATAGGGGCAATCCATTATTCCAAGGAATTTAACCTGGGCAGAAAACTTCTCTTTTGGCATTTCCTCTTTACATATAAAATAGGCCACTTTCATCAGTGACACTATCCACTGTTTTAACCATCACACTGAGAGATTATGACCTTACTCAGTTCACCTTTGGAGCTACTGTCATGAGCTGCAGAAGCAAATTTATGGTCTTTATATGATTCATGCTTCTTTAAATCATTGAGTTTAGGATTCTCTGTCGATTTGCCAGAGGTGAAGACATTAGTGAGTCCCGACATTACACAGTATTTGCAAAACAGAACAGAAGTCCATTTTTCGTTTGTAGCCAAGGGTAATCGTCAAACCATTTTGGTTTTAATTTGCGTTTCCACTCCGATTTTTTTTGGCCTTTTTGGGCTCCGATGCATCGTAAGCGTCTTTGTGTTGTTCAAATTGTTCGTTGTTGGACTCCGTATCGGCAGGAGTTGACGTTTTCAGCGAAAAAAATTTAGTAATTTTTTAAGCGCTGGCCATTTTTTTTTATACTTTCGCGCATGTTTACACATTAGATAGATTCACTTCCGTGAGCCTAGAAGACCAAAGAAAAATTTAGCTTATCTGTGTAAATTCACATATTATACACGATTGTGAAAAACATGATTGTATTTTAATTATTATTTTCCTATCTCCATACTCCAAATGGTGACGATCTACATTTCAGTCAGAAAACTATGATTTTACGCGGCACTATTTCCATTCGCAGCATGTTATAGTTCAACAAAACAAGTCACTGCACTAAACCGCAGCAAGTGGTGACCGTGGTATACTACAAGTGACGTCAGAAGTAGTTGTAACAAGGCAACACGAATTTCATTTAAAAGTATAAAACATCATGCAGAGATTTGAATGAGTATTCATGAACAGTCTACAGGTCAACATGGACACAAGATTTTGTGGCTAAATGCCCCCCCCCCCCCCACCCAATCAGCAAACGGGAAACGAAATAGATCTATATTAAGTTAATAGCCTCAACCCCATCTTCCTTTCTTTTATAGAAAAAATAGGTACTGGGACGTTTTGGCCTTCGGACGTTTCGGCCTCGGGACATTTCGGCCCGAGACGTTTCGGCCCGAGACGTTTTGGCCTCCATATATTGAGGTACCGGAGAAAGGAGAACATTTTTGATTTGAAGTGGGTCGAGGACACAAGAACACGTGATCTGCCACTCACAAAATTGTGAGTGAGGAGAAAATGGAAGAATGCAAAAAATTCTGAAGATTTTTCTATTTATCCTTTTCAATGTATTTGTATTGGAAGTACAATTTTTCATATAAATCAACAGAAATACCAATGTTAAAAATAACAGAGAAATAAATACACAAATACACATCGAGCAGGATACATAATATATTACATGTATGTATTTACAATGTAAAAACCGGGACTAGATGAAGTGCACTTGTACTATTGTAATAACAGTAAAATTTTTGTTATATTTTATATTTGTTGGCAATTCCGACACTTGAAATTATTACTCGGAGAAGATGCACCAAGTAAGAATGCCTGGTGTTGGAATTGTCAGCAAAAATAAAATGTAACAAAATTTTATAGTGATTACCCTGCAACTTATTTCAAGTGGTACGGCAGAAGTAGGTTGGCGCACACAGTGTGCAGGTGTAGTCGTAATAAAGCTGCAGGGTAATCACAATAAAATTTGGTTATATTTTATTTTTGATGGCAATTCCAACACTTGATATTATTACTCGGAGAAGACGCTCCAAGTAAGAATGCCAAGTGTTGGAATTGTCAGCTGATTTTTACAAAAACATCCATTTTAGATTGCTCGTCACACCTTTTCCTGAGTAATTACTCTAAAACAGTATTAGAATCACAGGTTTGTCGCACACATAGCTCATTTGTATGTTATCACAACAATAACACTCCCACTTACCTTGTAAAAAAATATCTGGGGTCAGAAATGTGTGCAACATTGTACTGTGTAGACGTGAACTTTCTGCTTCATTTCAAAATATGGAAAAATTTAAGTGAATTCGGAGTCTAGTTTCAAAATATTGGATATTTATATGTGAGTCCTGCCCATATCGGAAAAGTTCTTCATTCTCATAAATTCTTTGATTTCCAACTCAACAGTGAGTTCAACCATAATAAAAGCCTTAATCAAATTTATTTTATATTTAAAACTATAAATATAAACAAATAATACCCTAATCTTCATCAAAATAATACCAAAAACCTAAGACGTTTCGGCCCGATTCTCGAGACGTTTCAGCCCGATTGGAGGCCGAAACGTCCCAAGGCCGAAATGTCATAGAACCGAAAAAATATATACGGTACTCTGTTTATGCCTGTTGCATTGATGTACAATTGGGGAAAGGTTTGCCTCCCCCCCCCCCTTCCAAAATACTTGAATATGTTCGTTTTGGTTTGAGACAGGTTTGGTTGAAAGTGAACAGGAAATCATACAAAAAGACAATTCCGAGAAAGATATGGCTGGCGGGGCAATTTGCATTCAATAAGATTCATTCACACTATTTGTCCCACACACGCCTACCATGAAAGTAACCGTGGATGAACAGATACACCCTCAGCCTACCCCCCCCCCCCCCACCCCACAATCGCCATTCAAACTGACTTATTTTTCCTCTTTTGCCCCAAAGGAATATGGGCCGTGATTCCTAACTGGAACAAGCAGTAGTTTCAAAGAGGGGCCATAATAGAGTCATGCATGATCGGTGAGGCAGATCGACAGTGTATTATCTACCAGCCAGATACTTTGCGTAAGCTTAACGTTATGTCTGCCAAGTCCTATATTATATATCCTGATGTACTCTCACGCATCAAGGAATTTGGCATTTTTCGAAGACTGGGGAATCGAAGGGGAGGGCGCAGACGACTTATTACACGCAAACGGAAAAAAGTCAATCCACAAAACCTTATTGTAGTCAACAGCTATGACACGTTTGTCAGTGTGTGCCTTTTCAACGTCCAGTCCATTCGAAATAAGGTCGCTGATGTTCGTGGTATGTTAGAGGATAATGACATTTCCCTCAGTATTTTAACGGAAACATGGTTGACCCATAATGACGATCTCATATTTGGAGTACTGAGAAAACCTGATAAATCCTTCAATCACAATCCAAGACTCGGCACGAAAGGGGGCGGGGGTTGGAGTATTATGTGACAAAACAATTAAAATGAAGTTTGAAATTATTCGGAAATTTATTTCATTCCAGGCATTAGTGGGCCTTCTTAGTCAAGGCTGATGGACAATACAAATAATAACAGCATATAGACCACCTTATGGGCCCAAGAACAAAGCATCTGACAATCCATTTCTACCTGAATTTGCAGAATTACTCTCAAATCTCAATTTCAAATGGGCCTTTCATAGTGGCTGGCGATCTTAACTTTCATGTGGATGATCTAAATGACACATATGCCATCAATTTCATTAACACTCTTAATTCCATGGGACTCTATCAGCATGTGACTGAACCTACGCACAGGAAGAATCACATTCTTGACCTGCTGATTACATGTTATTCTGAACGAAACTTGTTGAATAACATTGAAGTGATCGATGTAGCTTTATCAGATCATTATTTGCTCAAGAGTAACGTTATGCTACCAATATCAACACCTAAACGAGCCAAGATCGAACATAGGAAATACAGGAACATCATGACAACTGATTTCGTCGGTTCGGTGTACACCGTACCCCAAAACTGTCTGATGTCGCCACTAATGTTGATGATGTTGTTGAGAAATTCGACCTAATGTCAAAGGAACTTATTAACAGATTCACTCCCCTCTAAAGGAGGTCTGTGATTTAACATGAAATGTCTCCTTGGTTCACAGATGAAATTAGAATCGCTAAACATCACCGATGTAAACTTGAACTTGAAAGGAGAAAGTCAAAATTAACTGTACATCGTGAAATGTATGTGTTCCAACGCACTCATGTTAACCAACTTATAAATGACGCGAAGAAATGTTACTTCTCGGGCATTGTGAATGATAACATCAAACGGCCTCGCATTCTGTCCGAAGTCATCGACAAGTTGCTCCATGTTAAAGGTAGTATCATCTTACCCGATCACACAACAGAAATGGAGCTTGCGGACAGGTTCGCTGACTTCTTCCACGATAAAATTGTTACTATATAATCTAGTCTGTCAGTATGCCCCATCACCCATCCCGGTGTTCCAACAATTGTGGATACGCCATCGGTGGCCGATGTAAATTTCCACACATTTAGACCTTTGACTGAAGATGATCTGCGTACTTTAGTATTGAAATCACCATCTAAACAGTGTCCGATGGATATTATCCCAACCAAGCTATTGAAATCATGTCTAGCGTCTTTTGTTCCATGGCTCTTGGTGATCGTCAACAAATCCTTAATGTCTGGTTATTCCCATCAACCAAGAAACAGGCGTTAGTGTTGCCACTTCCTAAAAAGTCAGGACTCGATGCCCGAAATATTGAAAAACCACTGCCCTGTGTCCAATTTAGGTTTTGTATCCAAGCTGCTAGAGCGTGCAGTTTCAAACTAACTCCGATCGCATCTGGCTCAATGCGGCTTATCTGAGGACTTTCAATCGGCTTACACGCCATGTAGTTGTACAGAAACCGCACTCTTACGCCTCCAGAATGACATTATGTTGTCAATGGATTGTAGGGAGGTGTCATGCTTGGTTCTGTTAGACCTACGCATGGCATTTGACACGATAGACCACACAGTACTCCTTGATATAATTAGAACAAGGATCGGTATCACTGGATCAGCACATGACTGGCACAGATCATGCCTATTGGCCGGACATTGAAGGTGAATGTAAATGGCACTTATCTCAGTGAGGTTCCTTTATTGTTCGGCATACCCCAAGGGTCTGTCCTTGGGCCCTTGCTATATATTATCTATGTTTTGCCCATAGGGGATGTCATTCGTAAACACGTACTTGGTTTCCATTTTAATGCAGATGACACCCAAATCTACATCCATTTTAAAACACAGCATGAGAAGCGAATGGTTCATGCCTTAGAATCCTGCATTGCTGACATCAAATCCTGGATGACGTCAAACTTCCTGAAACTGAACCCAGATAAAACTGAAGTCATCTATCTTGGCCTACCCCATCAACTCATAAAATTATCACATTTGCAGCCTAATTTTGATGGTCTTTTGATCTCTCTGTCGACCTCGGTTCGCAACCTCGGATATATCTTAGATGAAAACCTGTCGGCTGAGAATCATCTCTCACAGGTTTGTCGAACATCATATTATCATCTACGAAATATCAGCAGAGTGCGAAGCGTGATCGACGATGGGGTCGCGAAGCAGTTAGTCCATGCATTTGTTACCAGCCGCTTGGACTACTGTAACTCTCTGACGTATGGCTGTAAACACTCCCTACTACAGAAGCTCCAACTTGTTCAAAACTGCGCAGCGAGGAACATTCTAAGAAGAAGGAAATCATGTCACATTACACCCTTGTTATACTACCTACACTGGCTTCCTGTTGAACAGCCCATCATATTCAAAATTCTTTTTTTAGTTTACAAATGTCTTAATGGGTTGGCCCCAATGTATCTTTGTAACCTACTCCAGAGTTATACTCCAAGATCTCTGAGATCATCCTCTTCCAATAAACTCTGTTATAACCCTGGTAATCTTGTAACGGCAGGCGACCCGGCTTTTTCAGTCGCTGGACCTTTTCTCTGGAATACTTTGCCTGATCACCTGAAGTCACCATTTATATACACGTCATTCAAAAAGTGTCTCAAAACTTATCTTTTTCAAAATGCATTTCACGACCAATCCCCTTTGAATGAATTCATATTGTTTATCAAAGACATATTTCACTGAGTATGCATTTTATGTATGTATGTATGTATTTTATTAATTTTCTTTTTTTTCACTTTGTGAAGCCTGAGAGCACTTTATGGCTCTAAACTGGATTTATTATTATTATTATAAGCTATGTTTTCGAGGGCCAAAAATCATTTTTTTTAAGTAGGCATACACGCAGGCTCTATTGCAGAAATTTAACCATGGACGAGTGCAATCCATCACTGGTCATGTGGTTAAAAATTGATTAAAAAGAAAACCAATCACCTTCAAAAGTTTGTGTGTGGATCCAATGATGTGCCACACACCCCCACAAAACTCCCTGCATAACCATCAGGGATCACTGTGTTAAAATGATTGATCGAGAAATAATCAGTCGAGAGTATAGAGAAAAAAAGATATATATTAAAAAGAGTCTTCTCCACCAGTCGTGTAGTACTGCTTTTTTAACCATGGTCATACAAATGAAAGTGTCAATGACACTGTAGCTTAACTTGTCTGTGTGTTGTGTTTGAGGAAAAGGATAATGTTCAATGTTTATGAAAGGATTATGAAATAAGATAAGAATTGTGATAATTGGGAATATGTTAATTTCTGTTCCCTGTATGCTATGTTTTCAATAAAAATTAAAATTTTTTAGTAAATTTTGTTTCTTAACATACCTACCACAATTGTTTACAATTGGCTGTAACATAAGTGCAAGCCCTACTTCGGAACTAACTCAAGCTTTTAGAATCTTTTCCAAACGAGTTGGAAAAGTACTAGAGTGCAAAAGCACGAAAAAGATCGAAAAAAGGGTCGAGCTAGACCAGCGCTCGAAATTACAGGTACTCTCTCTGCACACCTCTTGCGTTTACCGAGCGCATGCGCAACAACCGTGACGTCAATTCCGTATTTCCGCCAACGAGAAGTTTGTGATTTAGCGGGGAGGCATCGATATCAAAGATATCCCCAAGGAGGGTGGGCCTCCGGTAAACAATTGTGGTAGGTATGTTAAGAAACAAAATTTACTAAAAAATTTTAATTTCTTTTCAACCTACTCACAATTGTTTACAATTGGCTGAATAAACAATAGGAGGAGGTGAATCACATAACCAATACCAACAAGAGTAGCAGAACGAAAGCAAGGATGGCAGAGAACAAAAACGAAAACCTGTAATGAAGATAGAGAGAAGGCACCTGAAAAGAACAAGGCTGAGTGAAGCGCAACCTCGACAAAAACAATTTTAACGAGGGTGCACAACAGTCTGAGCAGCAACGAGAGGGCCTAAAGAATAAAGGTCCTCAGATTGCTGCTGAAGGTGGCGGAGATAAAAGGAGGAGAAGGTAGAAGCATTCCTCCAGTAAGCCGCATTCATAACATCACGGAGCGAAACAGAATTGGAGAACGCCGAGGATGTAGAAATGGCACGAACCTCGTGAGCATTAAGCCGGTTCGAAACAAGATCCGATGCAGACAAGCGAGAATAAGCCAGCTTGATTGCAAGACAGATCCACCTGGAAATAGAATGGGAAGAGATAGACTGCCTCTTAGGAATGAGAGACAGAAAGAATCTCTTCCGACCCCTCCTAATGAACTGAGTGCGAGTAATGTAAGTCTTGACCGCACGAACAGGACAAAGAAGAGGCCTCCGTCCATCTACAGCAGGGAGAGCCCGAATGCAGATGGGAGGAGGTACCTAATCGGGGAGTTGATTCTTAGCCAGAAAAAAGCAATCAGTAGTGAATGTTACACTGTTAGCCTCATTTCGGAAGAAGGCAGAATCAACAGATAGCGCATGAAGCTCACTGACTCGATGAGCAGAAGCAAACGCTAAAAGAAAAGCCGTCTTATAGGTGAGAAAACGCATGTTGGTCTCAGATAAAGGCTCGAATGGCGCCCCCTCCAAACAGTGCAACACCCATGCCAAGTTCCACTTGGGTGTAAGACGCAAAACTCGAGGCCTCTTGAAAGAAAAGTGCCGAATAAGTTTGGAGAGGAAAAGATTACGACCGATACACCGCTTTCCCACATAAGAGAAAGTATCAGACAGCATAGACCGATAGCCCTTAATCGTAATAGGCTGGAGGCCCTTGGAGTCAAAAAGAAAAACCAGAAAATCCGCAATTTGAGCGATTGACGGATCACGGTAATTCACATTGTGATCTGAACACCAGCGGCAGAAAACCTTCCACTTGGTGGCATAAGTCATTCCAGTGGAAGGTCGCCGCGATGCAGAAATGCACTCCACTGATCGTCTCGAAAAACCTCTACGTCGGAGACTGGACCTGATAAAAGACAGGCGTGAAGGGACAGGCTCGCCAGGTTGTTGTGATACTTCCTGGGACGACCCTGTGAAAGAAGATCGCGACGTAGAGGTAGACGAATCGGTCGATCGGCCAATAGAGGCCGCAGCAGATTGATCCACACCCTCTGTGGAGACAGGGGTGTGATCAGAATGATCCTGCAACTGCAAGCACGAATCTTCGCTAAAACTTGAGGAAGAATCGGTGCAGGAGGAAAGGCATAGCCGACCCAACCTGTCCAGTCCAGAGACAGAGCGTCTACTGCAAATGCCAGAGGATCTGGACAAGGGGAGACAAAAGTCTCTACCTGATGATTCCAGCGAGTAGCGAAAAGGTCGACCTGAGGACGACCCCACTGCTCGCAAATCGCCTGAAACACCGACCGATGTAGCATCCATCCGGTTGGAAGGACACTGTCGCGTCGGGACAGGGAGTCTGCTAGGACGTTGAGACGCCCGGGAATGTGTCGAATGGACACCCGAGCGTTCACATCCCGCGCCAACAGAAGAAGATCCCGAGACAGCCGATACATGGGAATCGAATGTGTGCCTCCCTGATTCCGTATGTAGGCCACTACTGTCGAATTGTCCGAAAGTAGTAGGACAACATGGTCCGACAGATGAGGGATCCAAAGCCGAAAACTCAACAGAAGAGCAAGGAGCTCCTTCTGGTTGATATGAAGGCCCACCTGCTTGCTGTCCCACTCTCCGTGAGTAGACAGACCGAGAGGATCCAACGTCGCACCCCAGTCCCGATCGCTGGCATCCGCAGTAAGGATGCGATCGGCCAAAGGGAGATCCAACGGAACACCCTGTGTCAGCCAGGGAATATCTGCCCAAGTGCGGAGGTGACAAAACAGAGACCGAGGAATAGTGAGTTCCAGGTCCAGCGGATCTACATTCGGACGCCAATGATCCAACAGGAAGTGTTGGAGAGGTCGGACAAACAAGCGACCGAGCGGAATGAGATCTGTCACCGAACCGCAAAGGCCCAGCATCCGAAGGAAAGTCCTGGCCGAGACCGAGGAAGATTGAAGCAGGTCCCGAGTCAAGGCGGAAAGAATCGTCGCCCGAGCCTGGGGGACCGACACTACATTGTGAAGAGTGTCGAAATCCATCCCTAAATGACGGAATCGCCGAGAAGGAAGAAGATCCGACTTCTTGCGATTGACTCTGAAACCCAGCGACGCTAGCAGGCAAAGAAACTGCCGGACATCGAACTCCAGAACAGCAGCATCGTGGTGCCGTTGGAGGATGTCGTCTAGGTAGGCTGACGAAGTCACTGCCGACTGAGTGCGATGGAAAGCAAGCACATGTGACATCAGTCGGGTGAAGGCCCAAGGAGCCAGGTTCAAACCGAACGGGAGAGCTCTGAATTGAAAAACTCGATCCCGAAACGAGAACCGAAGGTATTTCCGTGACGCCAGATGAATGGGTACATGGAAGTAGGCATCCTTCAGGTCGATACTGGCCGCAAAATCGCCCTGATGAACTGAACGTCGAACCGACCGGAAAGTCTCCATACTGAAACGAGGAGCAATTATGTACTCGTTCAGGGTACTCAGATCGATGACAGGACGATATTGGCCGTTTTTCTTCGGCACCAAGAAAAGTCTCGAGTAAAACCCCGGTGAAAGGGTGTTCCTGACCACCTCGATCACCCCTTTGGTGAGGAGATTGTCGATCTCCTGCACCAGAAGGTCCCGACGCAGAGAATCTGAAGGGACCTGAGTCGGAAGGGGCACCCGAGATAAACTGGGGTGCCGATGGAAGGACAGTCGCAGACCGGATTGAATGACGTCGAGGACCCAAGAGTCCGACGTTATCTCTGTCCAACGGTCGTAAAACAGCGACAGCCTTCCCCCGACTGGAGGCGAATCGAGGTGAGAACCTTCACTTGCGGCCTCGACGAGGCCCCCGAGAGGAGAAACCACCTCGGGAAGTGACAGAGTCCTGAGACTTTCCAGCCTGAGGCTGCCAGCGGGCCTGGCCACGTCGGCGCTTCTTATGAGCAGAAGGAGCAGACGGAGCCGAAGGCGTAGCCGACGTCGCCGACGAGGCAGACGCAGCAGCACGCTTGGTGGGCCTGGAACTACCCCCACCCGCAGCAGCAGGTGGGTCAAGCTGTCTCAGCAAAAGCTGGTCCTTCGAATGACGAAGAACTTCGCCACGAACAGCTTCCACGGAACCATGGAACAACTGAGGTCCCACCAAAGAGGCAGACCTCAGAACAGCACGTTGCTCAGAAGGAAGGGATGGTAAAGAATCCAAAACCGCATCCCGGCGTGCCAGCTCCAAATTGGCCGTGTTACAGGCGTGAGCGTGAGTCAAGTTCATAAGAGCCTGTGACAAAACGCGAAAAGGCGCCTGAGCGTCATCAAACTCCCCTGGTGGAAAATATTCAGCCAGAGCAGCGACGACATGGTCCACGAGAGATAACATACCCAGCATCTCTCGGGACAGGCCCACCATAGACTCAACTACCGACATCGGGAGAACTGCCGACTTAGGCTTAGTCAACCCGAGGGAAGAAGAATCCTCATCCACAGTAGTCATCCCTTGGGAGACTGGTGGAGAGGCGGAATCGTACACACGAAACCGCGATGGAGGCAGAAAGGCATCAGCTCTAGAAAAGAAAGAACCCTTGAGGGCCTTAGAACGCATTTTGGCGTCTAAGCCCTGGAAGGACTCAACCACCTGAGCCGATTGCAGAGGACGCAAAGCCCCGGAGCTAGAAGGCTCAACAGGGTTACGGCGCTCCACAGTGGACCGCGGCCGGACGGTCACAGAAGGGTGGTCGGAAGGTTGAACGTCCGGCAATAAGCCAAAGACGAAATCCAAAGCCTGCCCCAAGACTGACAAGGGGGGCCCATCAGCTTCAAGATACTCGTCATCCTCCGTAGCAGAGGAGACGTAGCCCAACTCGGGCTGACCAGCAGAAACCTCCTGTGAATACTGTGCAGTATCCAAGGGGCCAGGCGAGACATCTCGGCGACCGACCAAAGGAGGTTGTGCCTCAGGAGGCACAGGGAGGCCAACTTGAGGGTTGCCAGAAAGCAACCGGGTGAGCGCCAAAACGGCCTGGTGCAGGTCACCCTGAGAATCCGTCGCAGCAGAATCGCCCGACGGAGTGTCCTCCCAATGGACCCTTCTGGTAGAAGAACCCAAATCCTCAGAAGAGACCGACGGCGAACGTCGATCGGCAGACAGAATAGGAGCACGGTGAGAAGACACCGGAGGATAGTCCCGATTGTGACGACCAGGGGCCATCACTGACCTCTGCGAAACAGAAGGGCCTGCCTGCAAATCCTCTAAAGAGACTGACGGCGCACGTCGATCGGTAGCTGGACCTAGGACATGGCGAGAAGACACCGGAGGATTGTCCCAAGAATGACAGGAACCTGTCATTGGCCTTTGCGCAGCAGACGGCCCCAACTGCCTATCCTCTGAGACCGACGGCAAGCATCGATCGACACCCAGACTCGGAACACAGTGAGGAATCACCGGAGGAAGGTTCCGAGAGTGACAGCTAACAGGGGCTATCACTGACCGCTGCCGAACAGCAGGCCCTGGATGCCAACGTCCCAACACCATCCCGCTAGGCGGCACACTAGCAGGCGAAGGTGGAACAATAAACGATTCACTCGAGGGACGAGGAATCGCTGCCGAAGCGACCGGCCGGCTCAACCGACTAGGAGCAAACCTAGCCAGATGAGACGGAGCAGACAGCAAACCCGCACAGCCCCGCCGCGAGGCTGGGGGAGGCTGAGAACACACAGACACACCAGCAGATACAGCCTCGGTCCCCCGAGACTGTAGACCATCCCCAGAGGAGATGGAAGAGCCACCATCAGACAGAATAGGATCTGGAGTAGCAACCTCCTCAACAACGGTCGACAGTGTAGGAGGCAGATCGGAGAGGGTTACCGAGCTGACCTCGGAAAAGCTCTCAACGAAAACAGACGCCTCAATAGTGACATCAGAAGACAAAGAGACCACGGTCTCCTCGTCAGGTATCACTGAACTAACACCGCCAACAGTTGAAGAGGAACTCACCACAGAAGTCAGATCCGAATCCTGTGTGACAGAGTCACCACATGCACCAGCAGAAATGTCTGCTACGGCACGGCTATCCTTACCCCGAGAACGAGGGGTTCTAGCTCTGGAAAGAACCACCTTGTTCACAGAAGCCCAAAATTTAGAGGACCAAACCCCACAGATACCACATGATTGGGCCTGAGTGCAATTGTTGCAAGTGACACATGTGGTATGAGAATCGTCCACATGTTTCACTTGCAAACAAGAGGTACAAGGAATAGTCTTAGGCATGATATCAATACAATAATCAAGCTTCCCGCCGACGGAAAACAGTACTAAGGTCGTGTTCACACGTGGGGGAAAGACAAGATAAAGTGTGAAAAGAACAGCAATAAAAATACAAATTAACATTAAATAATAATAATAATTTGGTAGCTTGATAAAAGGATACAATCCAGTAGCACACTAAATATGAAGAATAAGTTGTTCACGAAGAATACATAGTATAATTAGCACGAGTCACAAAAATTTCCGACCATGTACAATGGCGGAAAATAAAGGAATTGACTTCACGGTTGTTGCGCATGCACTCGGTAAACGCAAGAGGTGTGCAGAGAGAGTACCTGTAATTTCGAGCGCTGGTCTCGCTCGACCCTTTTTTCGATCTTTTTCGTGCTTTTGCACTCTAGTACTTTTCCAACTCGTTTGGAAAAGATTCTAAAAGCTTGAGTTAGTTCCGAAGTAGGGCTTGCACTTATGTTACAGCCAATTGTAAACAATTGTGAGTAGGTTGAAAAGAAATAATATGAGGTGTAGAGTGTACTAAAGAATTGAGGGGTGGGTTAATATGGCCCTCACAGTTAATGTATGTCAACGAAAGTTACCAAGTTACAGGAAAATGAGTCATCCTATCAAGTTACAATGAAATCCTTCATAAATACGTTATGTAGACTGTGCTAAGGTTTTCGGGCTTCGGGCCTGTATAGCCATCACAGTTGACCGATCGCAAACAAAAGGGGACGTCCTCATCTCGACATTATACGGAGTCATCCTACCAAGTTACAATGAAATCCCTTCATAAATATGACCTGTAGTCTGTACTAAAGTTTTTCGGGTTTTGGGCTTGGGCAGCAATCATGTTTGAATGATCACGACCAAAAGGGGACATTCTCATCTGGGCATTATCTGGAGTCATCCTACCAAGTTACAATGAAATCCCTTCATAAATATGACCTGTAGCAGTCACAGTTGACCAATCACGACCAAAACGGGACGTTATCATCTAGACACTATATGGAGTCAACGTACCAAGTTACAATGAAATCCCTCCATAAATACGTCATATAGACTATTCTAAAGGATTTCGGGTTTTGGGCTTGGGCAGCCATCACGACTAAATGATCGCAACCAAAAGGGTACGTTCTCATCTAGACAGTATTTGGAGGCATCCTACCAAGTTAAAATGAAATCCCTTCATAAATATGTGCTAAAGGTTTTCGGGCTTCGGGCTTCAGGCCCCTGTACCCGTCACAGTTGACCAAACGCGACCAAACAGGAAGGTTCTCATCTAGACAATATATGAAGTCAACCTACCAAGTTACAATGAAATCCCTCCATAAATACGACCTGCAGACTATGCTAAAGGTTTTCTGGTTTTGGGCTTCGGCAGTCGTCACAGTAGACAGATCGCGACCAAATGGGGAAGTTCTCATCTAGACATCATACGGAGTCATCCTACCAAGTTACAATAAAATCTCTTCATAAATACAACCTGTAGACTGTGCTAAAGGTTTTCGGGTTTTGGCCTAGGGTAGCCAGCACGGTTGACCGTTCACGACCAAAAGGGGACAGACGTTCTCATCTAGACATGACCACAAACCTGCATATGAAATTTCATGATGATCGGACAAGAACTACGGGGTGTAGCCTGTGCTAAAGGAAAATGTGAACAGACTCACAGACTTCCGCACTCGTGATGGCAATAGCTTATCTTGACTTTGTTATGTTTTGTGCATTCGCTCACCAGAAAGGCGACAGTTGGTAATAAAGGCGGATTCCGTATCACTTGTACACATTTTGTACATGTACACGTACATGTACGTGGACCGCCATAGGGATTCAGTGTTAAAATCGTGTACAAGTGCAAAAAATGTTGTTTTTCATGGTGATACAGAATCCGCCATTGGTTTTGAGGCTCACAGATTGCACTTTTAACGTTCAAATACCCGTTGGCGAACGTGTACATTCGACATGTCGCTCAAAAGTGAAAAAAATGTACGAAATTTTAAGAAAATATAATTTAAAATTTTTTCTCTACGTTCCCATCGCGGATTTGACCATCGATCCATCGTTGGTGAACGTGAGCAAAAAATGTTTTGCGGATTCTGTGTCAGCATCAAAAAGTGGTTTGCGGATTCTGTATCACCTAAGTAGGTATACGTTCACCAACGAATGTTCGAACGGTTAAAGTGCAATCCGATTGGGGAAACCCATTTGCGGATTCTAGATCAGGAAAATCAACCTCTAAAACGTTTTTTCGACGTTCACCAACGGTGAAAAATGGTGTAAAGTGTAGTTACTCATCGAGGATTTTTTTTTCAAATCGATTTGGGTCTACGGTACATGGAAAAAAGGTGATTCAGAACCCGCAAACCACTGCCACGTTCCAATCAGATTGCTTGATTCTCATAACCTAAACTTAATCGTACAAAGTTATCTCCCATCGTCGTGGGGGTGGGGCCACACCCATCAGAAAATCAAAAGTTTCGAGAAAGTGGTCACGTGACCTATCAAAAGAAGATCATAATTTTAACCTTCGTCATGGGGTGGGGTCACGACCAGAGACGAAAAACGTCTTCCTTTTTACAAATCCAGGCATGTGAGGTATTAATATGAAGGGCTCGATGAATACATTACAGAAATGACGTTTTTCATTTTATGTGGGGGTGGGGGGTCACGCCCATCAGAAAAATCGAAAGTTTCGAGAAGGTGGTCACGTGACCTATCAAATTGAAGGTATCGACAAGTGGATTAAGAAGATCGTAATTTTAACCCTCATCGTGGGGTCACGACCAGAGCCGAAAAACGTTGTTCTTTATACAAAGCCAGGCATGTGAGGTACTGATATGAAGGCTCGATGAATACATTACGAAAATGACATTTTTCATTTTATGTGGGGGTGGGGTCACGACCAGAGCCGAAAAACGTCTTCCTTTTTACAAATTTAAGCATGTGAGGTACTGATATGAAGGGCTTGATGAATACATTACAAAAATGACATTTTCCACCATCGCCGTGGGGATGGGGTTAACACCGATCAGAAAATCAAAAGTTTCGAGAAGATAGTCGTGTGACCTATCAAATTAAAGCTATCGACAAGGATATTATGAAAATCATAATTTTTCCCTTCTTATAACGGTGGAGTTGGGACCATCTTGAAATCGAAAGTATTAAGAAAAGGTAGTTATGGAACATATTAAATTGAAAAAACAACAAGTTGAATCTGATGCATCATTCATTTTTTATATCTGTGTTAAAACGAGAAGAATGTTTTCAATATATATGATTGTTATACAAATTAGAGATGCACTCGCTTGTTAACAAGTCACGCCTTAAGATGTTTCCTTCAATAATAACTCTGTTTACTGAACCATAGATTTGTCAATAAAAAATTATAAGTTGATCTTCTAACGTTTCTACATATTGAGGATAGCCTATTTCACCATTTCCGAAAAAGGGTCAAATCCAAACTATTTTTTTTAGGAAACAATGCCCACGTCGAGAAGACATTACAAAACTAAACGAGTATAACCTTGACTAAATTCAAATAAAACCATTTGTCACGTGTTAGAAAAGATTTGTAAACAGTCTAAACGCACGTGTGGAAAAGTTGTTTTGTTTTGTTTTTTACAACAGGAGTTAAAATATTTTAAGATAGGTGGCGTTATATAAATACAGCAACAACAAAAAACAGTGTTTATAGTGTTTCAGCGTATGACTGAATGAAAATGAGAAAAAAGCTCTTTTTCTAACCACCTGATAGTGAAGCATTACATCAGTTGTCGCGATATTGATGTCATCCAACAGCAGCCAAGACATTAAGCTTTTTACGTCAACATACCACTTGTCCAAAACAATTCTCTTTTAACACTAAAACGGGTGAAATACATCTCGGTAACGACTCCCTTTTTTTTCTTGATCAGACACAGTTGTTGGCGGAAAGTTGACTGGAGGGTCGTTCAAAACAATTGATCAAATATATCGAACGAAAACGACTCATTTTTTAACTACGATTGTCGCCGATTCTAAACGTCACCACACTAATCATACAATACGATATTGGAACTGCACTACCTCTTGAATATTACAAATTTACGATTTGTATTGTCTTCAACACAAATCGTAAATTCCTTCCCGCATCACCATACTTATACTATACCGCATCTAATTTGACATCGTCATCATCCCCTTGCTAGATAAACTTGAAATCGTCATCCGAATGGTGTTGCGAAGTGAGCCTATAGGGGTTGATTAAGCTCGCAAGCTCGGTAAGAGCTCGAGCTCGTGAGGTTTTATTTTGAGGATTCAGTGGACTCATGTTTATTCAATGAGCCTGATATCGTTTGGTAAGGAAACACAAAATTCCTGAGCTGGTGAGACCTCACAGAACTGCCAGTTATCACAACGTTTATAGTCCGATCTTATGATCTCTGATCGATAAATTTTCCCTAACATTCCATAACAATGGTCGATAATAGAAATTAGTATAGAAAATCGTGTGAATTGTTCTCTGAAAATTGCATTCGCTTGTGCAGTATTTCTGATTTTTTACAGATTGCGTTCAGGGTTCAGTTTAAAAAAAAAAAAAAAACCTTGTCAAATGGTTAGGTTCAAGGGAAGTAACTCTGCTAGGTTCAAAGGAAGTAAGTCTGTCATCCGTAGGTAGAGGTTTATTATGAGGTCATCAGAGGTCATAATACAGGTTTGGTTCATGGAAGTAACTCCGTTCATCCGTAGGTAGAGGTTTATTATGAGATCATCAAGGGTCGTGATACAGGTTAGATTCAAGGGAAGTAACTCAGTAATAACCCATCCCAAAGTAGAGGTTTATTATGAGTATATCAGAGGTGATGATACAGGTTAGGTTCAAGGGAAGTAACTTCATAACAACTCATCCGTCAAACGGTTATGTTCGAGGGAAGTAACTCTGTAACACCTCATCCATAGGTAGAGGTTTATTATGAGGTCCTCAGGAGTCATGATACAGGCTAGGTTCATCAAATGATTAGGTTCAAGGGAAGTAACTATGTAACAACTCATTCATCCAAACAAAATTAAAATTCGATGCACCATACTAAGAAGTGCTTGAAAAAAAACATTTTTTAGGTTAGGTTCGAGGGAAGTAACTCTAACAACTCATCCGTTCAAACAAAAAATTCAAATTCGATTCACCATATTAAGAAGAATTTGAAAAAACCTCCAGGTTTTAGGTTATGTTCAAGGAAGTAACTCTGTAACAACTCATACGTTCAAATGGTTAGGTTCGAGGGAAGTAACTCTGTATAACAACTCATCCGAGGTTTATTATGGGGTCATCAGGGGTTATGATACGGGTTAAGTTCAAGGGAGGTAACTCTTGTCATCCATAGATTCAAGGAAGTAACACTATAACACCAAGGTATATTATTAGGTCATCAGGAGTCATGATACAGGTGAGGTTTAAGGGAAGTAACGCTATCATCCGTAGACTCGGGGAAGTAACTCTCAACTCACCTGTCAAATGATTAGGTTCGAGGGAAGTAACTCTGTAACAACTCATCCGTAGGTTCGGGAGAAGTAACTCTGTAACACCATAGGTAGAGGTTTATTATGCGGTCATCAGACGTCATGATATGGGTTAAGTTCAAGGGAAGTAACTCTGTCATCCGTCAAAATAATTCGGTTCAAGTGAAGTAACTTTCTAATGCCGTAGGTAGAGGTGAATTATGAGTACAGCAAAGGTCATGATGAGTACATTAGAGACCACGATGAGACCATCAGGGGCCAAAATACCGGTTAGGTTCAAGGAAGTAACAACTTATCTGTAGGTTCAAGGAAGTAACTCTGTAACACCATAGGTAGAGGTTTATTATGAGATCATCAGGGGTCATGATACAGGTTAGGTTCAAGGGAAGTAACTCTATCATTCGTAGGTTCAAGGGAAGTAACACTGTAACACCTAGGTTATTATTAGGTCATCAAGAGTCATGATACAGGTGAGGTTTAAGTGAAGTAACTCTATCATCCATAGGTTCGAGAAAAGTAACTTTGTAACACCAAGGTTTACTATGAAGTCGTCAGGAGAGGTTCAAGGGAAGTATATTTTTTTTGTGTTGGACAATTTAGTTGAGGGTTATAATCACAGTTTTCCATAGTAGTATTCAGAAAGAGAACTCCCGTTTCAGTATCATTAGAACATGAAGTGGCAGTATCTCAACCTGAGCATTTTATCTCTGGTAAAATCTGCCAGAGTCTCAGAGATTAGGTCTTATTACTCTACTGTGTAAAAAAGATAGGGATAATGTCGAGAATTTGAAATTCTAGAGGGCCCGTATCCCTACTTAATGTAGGTTATAAAATCCTTACAGAAGCAGCATTGTCCTTATGATAGCGCGATGTGTTACAGTATATTGCTCACCTGGATCGGATCTGGAAATGATCAATGGGTTTTCGTGAGCGAAAGAGGAGAATTCGAAGTTCCTCTGGAAGGTAAAAAAAAAGATGAAAAATCGTTCGATCCGTTTACCAAACACATATTCGATTTTCAAGACAGACTGGTCAAAAGCAAACGATTCTTACAACTCGAAAATGTGAGAAGCAAGAAAGATAAGCTGCACTTGATATCGTGTTTTGCGTCTTATCAAGGAGAAAATCTAAAAGACGTTTCTAGGTTTAACAAACTCTTAGGCATTATTTTTATATAAAAATTAAGGAAACAGCAAGAGAAATGTATATTTCGTGAAGTTATAAACCGTTTCCAAATCTCGATGAGGTTAACACCTCTTGAATTTAAAAAAAAACATGAGATATTGTGCTCATTTCGGTAAATCGATATTGATGAGTTGATGAATTCTTTTTTTTTAAATTAACATTTCAAGCTGTTTCTACATCATACTTTAATAAAGTGGGTGGGTTTCAGCAATATTCACGACAGAAAGTGTTTTATTTTGTAAAAGGTAAGTCATAATGACAGCAAGAAGGAAGGTGTCTTTCAGTCTGACAACAAACATTCACAAAGGGGAGTGGTCGATTCGCACCACGTTTGATTCGCACCAAACTTCAGAAAGTCTGCAAAGGTAGGTGCTATATTGAATGGAACACAGTCTCCTGGCATTTATTTTAGTAACATTTGTATTGTAAATGACTGTCGTTGGGAATTTGTGTCCTGTTATTTGGAACCGTTACGAGTTTTCCAGTTAATTTAAATAAATGCATTTGAGATGCAGGATAATTGGATAATAGTAATCGTTGCTTGATATAAAAGTAACAGACATAGTTGAAAATAAATCGCATATAGGTAGGTATGTGCAGTCGAATTGGTTAATAAAAACACGCAAACATTCGTTTTGTATTTCATTTTCAGGTTTCCAAAAAACATTTTTTATGGATGAACTACCCGTTCAAATGGTTTGTGATAATTTTGAATATAATGAGGGAAAAATTGTGATTCACGATTTTATTAGGCAGGTTGTGAAAGGATTTTATTATTATTGGTAAAATAAATCTGTGAAAGTTGGTACTTCGACATTTGATTTGTCCCAGAGACGTTTCATCCTGAGACGTTTTCACCCACGAGGCGTTTCGTCCCGAGTCATAATTTTCACGTTTCACTTAAAAACAAACATTCAAACCTCACTTCATTTCTGACCCAACACCCCTACGGTGAATAACCAATATATTTTGGGAAATTTTGCGTGATCCACCAGGCGTTTGGGTGGGGGTCGAATTACCATACACAACCTCTCGGGGAGAAAAAAAAAAAAAGACCGCCCGCCCGAATGCTTTTTTGGGAAAAAATGGTTTGAGAAACAGACAACTTTGTATGGTCTTATTAATTTTTTCTATTATCGATTTTTTAATATATATAATTTTTCTTTATGGAAAAGGAACAAAAACTGCAACGAATTATACTTTATAATATTTATTTGTTTTGTTCAGAGCTACTTTTTCCTCGAACCTAACACGTATCGTAACCCCTGATGATCTCATCATAAACCTCGGACGGGTTGTTATACAGAGTTACTTCCCTCAAATCTACCCTGATGACTTCATAATAAACCTTGGTGTTACTTCCCTCGAACCTGTTACTTTGTCCTCGAACCTAACCCGTATTGTAACCCTTGATGACTTCATAATAAACCTGGGATGAGTTATTACTTCCCTCGAACCTATCCTGACGACTTCATAGTAAACCTTGGTGTTACAAAGCTACTTTTCTCGAACCTATAGATGATAGAGTTACTTCACTTAAACCTCACCTGTATCATGACTCTTGATGACCTAATAATAACCTAGGTGTTACAGTGTTACTTCCCTTGAACCTACGAATGATAGAGTTACTTCCCTTGAACCTAACCTGTATCATGACCCCTGATAATCTCATAATAAACCTCTACCTATGGTGTTACAGAGTTACTTCCTTGAACCTACAGATGAGTTGTTACTTCCTTGAACCTAACCGGTATTTTGGCCCCTGATGGTCTCAACGTGGTCTCTAATGTACTCGTCATGACCTTTGCTGTACTCATAATTCACCTCTACCTACGGCGTTAGAAAGTTACTTCACTTGAACCGAATTATTTTGACGGATGACAGAGTTACTTCCCTTGAACTTAACCCATATCATGACCTCTGATGACCGCATAATAAACCTCTACCTATGGTGTTACAGAGTTACTTTTCTCGAACCTACGGATGAGTTGTTACAGAGTTACTTCCCTCGAACCTAATCATTTGACAGGTGAGTTGAGAGTTACTTCCCCGAGTCTACGGATGATAGCGTTACTTCCTTAAAACCTCACCTGTATCATGACTCCTGATGACCTAATAATATACCTTGGTGTTATAGTGTTACTTCCTTGAATCTATGGATGACAGAGTTACCTCCCTTGAACTTAACCTGTATCATAACCCTTGATGACCTCATAATAAACCTCGGATGAGTTGTTATACAGAGTTACTTCCCTCAAACCTAACCATTTGAACGTATGAGTTGTTACAGAGTTACTTCCTTGAACATAACCTAAAACCTGGAGGTTTTTTCAAATTCTTCTTAATATGGTGAATCGAATTTGAATTTTTTGTTTGAACGGATGAGTTGTTAGAGTTACTTCCCTCGAACCTAACCTAAAAAATGTTTTTTTTCAAGCACTTCTTAGTATGGTGCATCAAATTTTAATTTTGTTTGGATGAATGAGTTGTTACATAGTTACTTCCCTTGAACCTAATCATTTGATGAACCTAACCTGTATCATGACTCCTGAGGACCTCATAATAAACCTCTACCTATGGATGAGGTGTTACAGAGTTACTTCCCTCGAACATAACCGTTTGACGGATGAGTTGTTATGAAGTTACTTCCCTTGAACCTAACCTGTATCATCACCTCTGATATACTCATAATAAACCTCTACTTTGGGATGGGTTGTTACCAAGTTACTTCCCTTGAACCTAACCTGTATCACGACCCTTGGGTTCCGCTCCAGTTTTCCAGGCATTTTCAAATATGACACACTCTCTTCAAATGCAAATATTCTGTAGCTTAGTTATCTAACTCATAACATGTATTACATTTCCCAAATCCACAAAAAACATATAACGCTATCTGACTAAGTAAAAATAAACAATCTGAATGTGGGTGGAATAATTTATTGTCAAAGGCTAGACTTCAACCTGAAAAATTGCATGAAAAAATGCCGTAACCAGTCATTTTCAGCCACCTAGCAGCCTCAAAAGCAGAATTTTCCCACCAACCTCACCTACCCACCACTGGAACAGAGCATCCCCTGTTTCTAAAATGCAAAAAAAAATTTATATGTTTCCATCTCATTTTTTGGTTACCAGTCTGGTAACAAACCCGTGTAAAAATTACATTTTGAAAAATAGCCAATTTTTCGAAGCCACTGTTTCCCATAATTCACCTGGTAATTCACCCCTATGTATCAGACTCCAACTTTGGGACCAAAACTTCAAATTCTCTTGTCCAACAAAAAACCTAATGTAATCATATATCTGATACTAAAAATATATCTCTATTTTGCATGGCCTTAGTTTCAACATATGCCCTATGTTTAGAATTTCACCCCTGAGCAATAGTGCGAAACTGTGGAGCGGAACCTTAATGAGAAAACAAGAGTGATCTCCCCTTGGATTTCACTCAGGCAAAAGAATCTGGAGTCTATCCTGAGATGAATGAACAAAAACCACAAGTCTCTATTTTCAACCAGTAAAAAGATACAGCATGGCCTTTCTGATTGCCGATAAGCTTTTGCAGCCAGTTTTTGTCTGATTTTCACAACCACACCAGACCACACCATACCACATCAGCCCACACATTTCTCTGAGCCACTTCAGAGAGCAATTTTTGTTATTACCACCAGCCACATTGACTAACCAGGTCCTGCCAATAGCACTGTTAAATACAATCAAAATGTAAAACAATAAGCAGTGATAACCATAGCTTGGGGGGGGGGGGGGGGGGGTGTTGCTCTCTAGATATGAAAGCGTAAACAGCTTGACGGACGGATGACACACAGACATGACACCAATGACCAAAATGAAAAAGCAGACACCATGACTGCAAATCTCTGGTCAACAATAACAACCAGGCTGTCCATAACTGAAAATATTTGCCATGAATACAAGGCTCGGTGTTTAGGAAAGGCAGTGATCTACCTTAATGTTTTCGAAATCTTGACCAAAATTCAAAACAAGTGCGAAAATTAGGCTACATCAATAAATTTCTCCAAATTTCCATCCAGTTGTGCTGAGATATCACTTGATGAATGTTAACTACTACTAACAATTGCACACAAACCAGAAATAATGAAAAGTTTTTTGAAAAATGGTGTATTTATAACTCAAACACAAATAAGGAACTTCCTGGTTCAAGAATTGACACCGACGGCAGAATGCTCTTTAATTAAGGTTCCGCTCCACAGTTTTCCAGGCATTTTCAAATATGACATGCCATACACTCTCTTCAAATGCAAATATTCTGTAGCTTAGTTATCTAACTCATAACATGTATTACATTTCCCAAATCCACAAAAAACATATAACGCTATCTGACTAAGTAAAAATAAACAATCTGAATGTGGGTGGAATAATTTATTGTCAAAGGCCAGACTTCAACCTGAAAAATTGCATGAAAAAATGCCGTAACCAGTCATTTTCAGCCACCTAGCAGTCTCAAAAGCAGAATTTTCCCACCAACCTCACCTACCCACCACTGGAACAGAGCATCCCCTGTTTCTAAAATGCAAAAAAAAATTTATATGTTTCCGTCTCATTTTTTGGTTACCAGTCTGGCAACAAACCCGTGTAAAAATTACATTTTTAAAAATAGCCAATTTTTCGAAACCACTGTTTCCCATAATTCATCTGGTAATTCACCCCTATGTATCAGACTCCAACTTTGGGACCAAAACTTCAAATTCTCTTGTCCAACAAAAAACCTAATGTAATCATATATCTGATACTAAAAATATATCTCTATTTCACATGGCCATAGTTTCAACATATGCCCTATGTTTAGAATTTCACCCCTGAGCAATAGTGCGAAACTCTGGAGCGGAACCTTGATGATCTCATAATAAACCTCTACCTACGGATGAACGGACTTACTTCCATGAACCAAACCTGTATTATGACCTCTGATGACCTCAAAATAAACCTCTACCTACGGATGACAGAGTTACTTCCTTTGAACCTAGCAGAGTTACTTCCCTTGAACCTAACCATTTGACAAGGTTTTTTTTTTTTTTTCAAACTGAACCCTGAACGCAATCTGTAAAAAATCAGAAATACTGCACAAGCGAATGCAATTTTCAGAGAACAATTCACACGATTTTCTATACTAATTTCTATTATCGACCATTGTTATGGAATGTTAGGGAAAATTTATCTATCAGAGATCATAAGATCGGACTATAAACGTTGTGATCACTGGCAGTTCTGTGAGGTCTCACCAGCTCTGGAATTTTGTGTTTCCTTACCAAACGATATCAGGCTCATTGAATAAACATGAGTCCACTGAATCCTCAAAATAAAATCTCAAGAGCTCGAGCTCTTACCGAGCTTGCGAGCTTAATCAACCCCTATAGGCTCACTTCGCAACACCATTCGGATGACGATTTCAAGTTTATCTAGCAAGGGGATGATGATGATGTCAAATTCGATGCGGTATAGTATAAGTATGGTTATGCGGGAAGGAATTTACGATTTGTGTTGAAGACAATACAAATCGTAAATTTGTAATATTCAAGAGGTAGTGCAGTTCCAATATCGTATGATTAGTGTGGTGACGTTTAGAATACGGCGACAATCGTAGTTAAAAAATGAGTCGTTTTCGTTCGATATATTTGATCAATTGTTTTGAACGACCCTCCAGTCAACTTTCCACCAACAACTGTGTCTGATCAAGAAAAATACCGAGATGTATTTCACCTGTTTTAGCGTTAAAAGAGAATTGTTTTGGACAAAAGCTTAATGTCCTGGCTGCTGTTGGATGACATCAATATCGCGACAACTGATGTAATGCTTCGCTATCAGGTGGTTAAAAGAGCTTTCTTCTCATTTTCATTCAGTCATACGCTGACACACTGTAAACACTGTTTTTTGTTGTTGCTGTATTTATATAACGCCACCTGTCTTAAAATATTTTAACTCCTGTTGTAAAAAACAAAACAACTTTTCCACACATGCGTTTAGACTGTTTACAAATCTTTTCTAACACGTGACAAATGGTTTTATTTGAATTTAGTCAAGGTTATACTCGTTTAGTTTTGTAATGTCTTCTCGACGTGGGCATTGTTTCCTAAAATGGAAGTGTCAATGACACTGTAGCTCAACTTGACAAACTTGAACTTGGTAAGTTATAAATGAAATAGCAAAATTGAAGATCATTGGTACCAATGTCATTTTTTTTGCCAGTAGCAACATTTTTTGACAGAAACCGAAGAAAATCGATAGCTCCCATCTAGAGGCCTCCCCAAACAAGCATGCCAGGTTTCAAAGCAATCCGATCATAAATGTGCCCTGTAGGGTGTACAAAAGGGAAATATTGTGGTCTGACTAGACTAAATTCTAAGAACGTTGGCCGTGGCAACATTTTTTGACAGAAATGGAAGAAAATCGATAGCTCCCATCTAGAGGTCACCATAAATAAGCATACCAGGTTTCAAAGCAATCTAATCATAAATGTGCCCTGTAGGGTGAGCCAAAGGGAAATATTGTGGTCTGACTAAACTAAGTTCTAAGAATGTTGGCTGCGGCAACATTTTTTAATGGAAATTTAAGAAAATCGATAGCTCCCATCTAGAGGTCACCCCAAACAAGCATGCCAGGTTTCAAAGCAATCCGAATCATAAATGTGCCCTGTAGGGTGTGCCAAAGTCTTCTGACTGAACTAAGTTCTAAGAACGTTGGCCGCGGCAACATTTTTTGACGGAAATTGAAAAAAATCGACAGCTCCCATCCAGAGGTCTCCCCAAACAAGCATACCAGGTTTCAAAGCAATCAAATCATAAATGTGCCCTGTAGGGTGTGCCAAAGGAAATATTGTGGTCTGACTAAACTGAGTTCTAAAAACGTTGGCCGCGGCAACATTTTTTGACGGAAATTGAAGAAAATCGATAGCTCCCATCTAGAGGTCTCCCCAAACAAGCATACCAGGTTTCAAAGCAATCTGAACATAAATGGGCCCTGTAGGGTGTGCCAAAGGGAAATATTGAGGTCTGACTAAACTAAGTTCTATGAACGTTGGCCGTGGCAACATTTTTTGCCGGAAATTGAATAAAATCGATAGCTCCCATCTAGAGGTCACCCTAAATAAGCATACCAGGTTTCAAAGCAATCAAATCATAAATGTGCCATGTAGGGTGTGCCAAAGGGAAATATTGTGGTTTGACTAAACTAAGTTCTAAGGACGTTGGCCGCGGCAACATTTTTTGATGGAAATTGAAGAAAATCGATACCTCCCATCTAGAGGTTACGCCAAACAAGCATGCCAGGTTTCAAAGCAATCCGATCATAAATGTACCCTGTAGGGTATGCCAAAGGGAAATATTGAGCCTTCTGACTAAACTAAGTTCTAAGAACGTTGGCCGCGGCAATATTTTTTGACAGAAATTGGAGAAAATTGATAGCTCCCATCTAGAGGTCTTCCCAAACAAGCATACCAGGTTTCAAAGCAATCTGATCATAAATGTGCCCTGTAGGGTGTGCCAAAGGGAAATATTGAGGTCTGACTAAAGTAAGTTCTACGAACGTTGGCCGTGGTAACATTTTTTGCCGGAAATTGAAGAAAATCGATAGCTCCCATCTAGAGGTCACCTTAAATAAGCATACCAGGTTTCAAAGCAATCAAATCATAAATGTGCCCTGTAGGGTGTGCCAAAGGGAAATATTGTGGTTTGACTAAACTGAGTTCTAAACTAAGAACGTTGGCCGCGGCAACATTTTTTGATGGAAATTGAAGAAAATCGATAGCTCCCATCTAGAGGTCACCCCAAACAAGCATACCAAGTTACAAAGTAATCTGATCATAAATGCGACCTGTGAGGTGAGCCAAAGGAAATTGTGGACGTATGTACTAACGTACTAACGTACGTACGTACGTACGCCGACGGACGAGAAGTGATGGCAATAGCTCAGCTTGACTTTGTCAAGTTGAGCTAAAAAATAGTTTGGATTCGACCCTTTTTCGGAAATGGTGAAATAGGCTATCCTCAATATGTAGAAACGTTAGAAGATCAACTTATAATTTTTTATTGACAAATCTATGGTTCAGTAAACAGAGTTATTATTGAAGGAAACATCTTAAGGCGTGACTTGTTAACAAGCGAGTGCAGCTCTAATTTGCATAACAATCATATATATTGAAAACATACTTCTCGTTTTAACACAGATATAAAAAATGAATGATGCATCAGATTCAACTTGTTGTTTTTTCAATTTAATATGTTCCATAACTACCTTTTCTTAATACTTTCGATTGCAAGATGGTTCCAACTCCACCGTTATAAGAAGGGAAAAATTATGATTTTCATAATATCCTTGTCGATAGCTTTAATTTGATAGGTCACATGACTATCTTCTCGAAACTTTTGATTTTCTGATCGGTGTTAACCCCATCCCGCGATGGTGGAAAATGTCATTTTTGTAATGTATTCATCAAGCCCTTCATATCAGTACCTCACATGCTTGGATTTGTAAAAAGGAAGACGTTTTTTCGGCTCTGGTCGTGACCCCACCACCACATAAAATGAAAAATGTCATTTTCGTAATGTATTCATCGAGCCTTCATATCAGTACCTCACATGCCTGGCTTTGTATAAAGAACGTTTTTCGGCTCTGGTCGTGACCCCATCCCACGACGAGGGTTAAAATTACGATCTTCTTAATCCATTTGTCGATACCTTCAATTTGATAGGACACTTGACCACCTTCTCGAAACTTTCGATTTTTCTGATAGGCGTGACCCCCACCCCCACATAAAATGAAAAACGTCATTTCTGTAATGTATTCATCGAGCCCTTCATATTAATACCTCAGATGTCTGGATTGGGGAAAAGGAAGACGTTTTTCGGCTCTGGTCGTGACCCCACCCCACGACGAGGGTTAAAATTACGATGTTCTTAATCCACTCATCGAGACCTTCAATTTGATAGGTCACGTGACCACCTTCTCGAAACTTTCGATTTTCTGATGGGCGTGACCCCCACCCCCACATAAAATGAAAAACGTCATTTCTGTAATGTATTCAACGAGCCCTTCATATTATTACCTCACATGCCTGGATTTGTAAAAAGGAAGACGTTTTTCGACTCTGGTCGTCACCCCACCCCACTACGAGGGTTAAAATTACGATCTTCTTAATCCACTCGTCGAGACCTTCAATTTGATAGGTCACATGACCACCTTCTCGAAACTATCGATTTTTATGATGGGCGTGACCCCCACCCCCACATAAAATGAAAAACGTCATTTCTGTAATGTATTCATCGAGCCCTTCATATTAATACCTCACATGCCTGGATTTGTAAAAAGGAAGACGTTTTTCGACTCTGGTCGTGACCCCACCCCACGACGAGGGTTAAAATTACGATCTTCTTAATCCACTCGTCAAGACCTTCAATTTGATAGATCACGTGACCACCTTCTCAAAACTATCGATTTTTATTATGGGCGTGACCCCCACCCCCACATAAAATAAAAGACGTCATTTTTGTAATGTATTCATCGAGCCCTTCATATTAATACCTCACATGCCTGGATTTGTAAAAAGGACGACGTTTTTCGTCTCTGGTCGTGACCCCACCCCACGACGAGGGTTAAAATTACGATCTTCTTAATCCACTCGTAGAGACCTTCAATTTGATAGGTCACGTGACCACTTTCTCGAAACTTTCGATTTTCTGATGGGTGTGACCCCCACCCCCACGACGAGGGGAGATAACTTTGTATGATTAAGTTTAGGTTATGAGAATCTGATTGGTTAATTAGCATTAGGAACGTGAAATGATTGGGTGATTACTTATTTCAAGCTCTTCAAGCTTTTGGTTTTTGTTATACATTGCTCTAGCCATTATATCCACGTTATTAAATGCGATTCACCTCACAAAACTCAAGAGATGAATCGGCAAATCGTTTTCACCGATCAAATCGCACCCTATACCATCAGAAACGCGATCGAGAATGTGGCAGTGGTTTGCAGGTTCTGAATCACCTTTTTTCCATGTACCATAGGCCCAAATCGATTTTTAAAAAAATCCTCGATGAGTAACTACACTTTACACCACTTTTCACCGTTGGTGAACGTCGAAAAAACGTTTTTGAGGTCGATTTTCCTGATCTAGAATCCGCAAATGGGTTTCCCCGATCGGATCGCACTTTAACCGTTCGAACATTCGTTGGTGAACGTATACCTACTTAGGTGATACAGAATCCGCAAACCACTTTTTGATGCTGATACAGAATCCGCAAAACGTTTTTTGCTCGCGTTCACCAACGCTGGATCGATGGCCTAATCCGCGATGGAAACGTAGAGAAAAAATTTTAAAATATATTTTCTTAAAATTTTGTACATTTTTTTCACTTTTGAGCGACGTGTCGAATGTACGCATTTGTCAACGGGTATCTGAACGTTAAAAGTGCGATCTGTGAGCCTCAAAACCAATGGCGGATTCTGTATCACCATGAAAAACGACATTTTTTGCACTTGTACACAATTTTAACACTGAATCCCTATGGCGGTACACGTACATGTACAAATCGTGTACAACTGATACGGAATCCGCCTTTATTACCTACTGGCGACCATTTTGTGTGATTTGATATTCTGATGATCACATGCACTTATTTAAAAAAAATGGTGCTTGGAAAACATTCCCCTGCATTTTCTTTTATGAAGACCCTCTGAACCCCCCCCCCCCCTCCCTCCACACCTCCCCTCCTGCAATTTCGATGCCACCGGTTGTGGGGTGCCTTTCACACTCAGTATATACTAAGTTACATTTCTGAGTAAAAGTTAACACATCGCTGGCAATCTTTCAAATACTGATGGCGTTTCTGCTAATCCCTTAAATTTGAATATAATTAATGGGTGGAAAACACCCTCCGCAGTGGTTTAGTGCCTGTGGTAATCTACTTCTCCCGAAATATGAACTTCAACAGGTGAATTCTGGTAACACATCAGCTCGGGCTAGTGGTATGAATGTTCTTCACGAAAGCACGACGACTGTCTGGGCCAAACTTAATAGGGACAATTTGTCCCCTAACTAAAAGCATGTGATAAGCAACGACTTTGTTGTGAACTGCATTCGCCTTGATCTCGTACGGTAGGTTGCATTTTGACTTTTAAAAAAAATTCAAATTTCCTGTAACAATATTATAGCAAATAAATGGGATAATTAAAACTCATTTTACTGTGTTTTCGGTGGAATGAACATGTTATTCAATTTCAGGGTATCAATATACCACGAATTGAAATTCATACATTGAGGGAGTGCGAAAACCCAGGCTATGAAATTTCAGCCTTTATTCGTTGATTCTTCAAGTGATAGTCAGTAAGTTGGGGGTTGGGGTGTCATAGACCAGGGCTCACACCTTTATTTAGTTTTTGTCGCCAATTGTGCACTGGCGATTTATGCAGGCGGTCCCTGGAGGAATGGGAAGAATGTTGGACTGAAAGCACATACCAAAACCCCAAAATTACATTACAGACTTTCAGGCCATGTTTGGACTAATCGAGTCCCAGATGTAAGATGGCGCTATGTAAAAATGGTCTATTGGCTGCCTACGTCCATATTGCGCCATTATTTTTAGTTTTATTTTTGAAGCACCTTGCAATGGTATAGAGTTAAAGGTACAGTCAACTCGGCAGTATCAAGTCGTTGGCAGTATCGATTCAAAATTTACTGACTACCATGTTACATTTAAACAACAGGAATATATTTTTATTTTTTCTTTCGGACAGGAAATATGTATTTCCCAGATATCATGAAAAAGAAATATGCTTTCGCAATATATGTCGTCTGTGTGGCCGTGTTTTTGTTATTACCAGAACCGACAGCAATGGAAATGTAACTTGCTCACCCACTTGCCTTTTTAATTTTACTTCAAGAAAAGGACACGGCCCAAATAACGCTGAAGCTAAGTTGTTTAAATTGTTACCCCACTATTATTCTCTAACTAATAAAAACTTTGAGAGTAAATTCCTTACCATTCTAATGCAAATTGTAAAGTTGATGGAGGCCATGCACTCAGCATTATCGAACCAGTACAGGCTGCAGTGCCTCACGTGATATTATTCCCCATAAAAGATATAATTTTAGAAACTTAGTGTAAATATTGACCTGTCAAGATTCAGCAGTTGTTAAAATGGTAAAAAGGTACGGTTTGATCTCGCAATTTCCTATCTTATACAACAACTTACTAATTTTACTATAATTTACCTATTTTACAGAAGAAATCAATCGTTTTATTGCAATTTTTACACATGCGTTATTGATGTTCGCACTGGTTTCCAAATTGTGCGTGTGGGCCTATATGCACGTGTATATCAACTGCACATTTTTCAAGGGTGACACCGACGGGCTGTGCGAGGGTGGCGGGGAGGGGTTGTGATATGATTTTGTTTGTTTCTGGTATCAACGACTACATGGGGGCCAAGTTGAAATTCCAAGTTTGCCTCTGAGGAATTGTTGAAATTTCAACAGAGGATGATGAGTGTGCTCAATTGGTGTTGTTTTTTATCTGCTTTTCTGGGAGGTGGGGGGGGGGGGGGGGGGGGGGGGTCGTTGCGGCCAAATTCACTTTCGGCCTTGTATCATTTCGAAGATGAGGAGAGTGGACTCGATCGAGGTGTTTCGACCAAAGCATTCTGGTCTCTATTTGCATTAGGTGGGGCGGTGGTGGGATGGGATGGGGTGGGGGTATGAAGTGTGTCTTAACTAGACATGGGCAAAAGCCCAAATTGAACATTTTTGCCCAAAACATGTCTGGGGACATGAGGCACAAATGGGAGTTTCTGAATTTCGTTGAGAAACATGGCTGTCAGTGGCCACCTTGGATTTGGCATATAAATTGTCAACAATACCATTAGTACAGCCAAATGGCCACACCCCTCCCCGATCTTTTTCAGAAACATGAGTAAATGACTTGGCATACTGGATCTTTCTATTTAGTCCAGTCCCTTCTTGAACAATTTCAGCTGCAGTGTCACTGACACTTTCATTCTTTTTCCATGCGTCGATAATTCCAATACTTGACATCATTTCCTGGGAAGCCCTGTCAAGTCTTGGAATTATCATCAAAGGTAAATTTTATTTATTTATTGGTGCTTAGTGTCAAATCAACACCTAAGGCTGTATTGTGACAATACAACGGTTACAACAAGAATAAATACAAGACTAACAAATCGTTTATACCCATTGCCAACATCAGAGGACTTCCACCACAGGCATTGGTTACCGGATCCTACTTTACCAATAAAGCAAGACTTGCTTACCAGGGTACTACGGGATAACAAAGCTACACTGTGAGGTAAAGTTTCTAGTGGTTACCCTACAACTTAATCAGCTGGTACTGCATCCATCAACTCAACGCATCAGCTCAACAATTCAACTCCTCCTCCTCATCATCATCATCATAGCATCGGCATCAAATCATCAACTAATCACCATAATCATCATATCATCGTCAACTCATCATCATCATCTCATCACCATCACCATCATCATCATCATCATCATAATCTCTCTATGAGAAGCAGATTGCTTTGAATGCTTTCTATTTAATACATATCTCATTTATTGAAGTATGTTGTTTGTTTTATTATTCCCAACAATACAAATCATATTTTGGGGCATTCAAACAATCATCACCTACTGGAGCTTACTTTCAACAAAATATACATCACCTCACCAAACATTCGCTCTCAGTGACAGTGCATTGGCATTTAAAAAATTTCTTCAGAGAGAGAGGTCCTTGGACACTCCACCAATGGCAGGAACACACCCTATAGTATCTATATGATCCCCATACCATCGTTCAAGCCCTGGTCCTCTTAAACCTAAGATGGTAAGAGGTATTACAAAAGCTAGTGACAGACAACCTTCAGCCACTTGGCCTCGCGCTTCCAGATATGCCTGTTGCACATCAACCTCCAAATCCCCCCCCCCCCCCCCACCCTTTTCAGAAATTTCCACCACTGCCTTTCACATGCTTTACTGCCTTTTAATCAGTCAATATGCCTGGTTTATAAACAAGAGGCCCCAGGGGGCCTGAGGGCGCTCACCTGACATGGTAGCTTAAATATCAACTCAGAGAATTGATTTCAACAAGTTGCATCTGCTCCTCCTAAGAAAAGCTTATACCAAATATCCAAATATTCTGACCAGTGGATCGAAAAAAAAAAGATTTTTAAAAAATATTCCTCATATTGAACTAAGTTATAATTCAGGCCCCCACAGGGAGCCCATATATGAACCCAGGGACTTGGCTTTAACAAACTTGAATCTCAGCCCAGCACCCCCTCCCAAGGATGCTGCACACCAAATATCAAACCATTCCGACAGCTGGATCTGAAGAAGAAGATTTTTTAAGAAAATTCCTCATTTTGAACTAAGTTACAATTTGAGCTCCCACAGTGAGTCCAAAAATGGACCTAGGGACATGGCTTGAACAAACTTGAATCTCACCTCCCTAAGGATGCTGCATGCCAAATATCAAAACATTCCAACAGCTGGATCTGAAGAAGAAGATTTTTAAAGAAAATTCCTCATTTTGAACTAAGTTATCATTCGGGCTCCAACAGTGAGCCCAAATATGGACATAGGGACATGGCTTGAACAAACTTGAATCTCACCCTCAAAGAATGCTGCATATCAAATATCAAAATATTCCGACTGCTGGATCTGAAGAAGATTTTTAAAGAAAATTCCTCATTTTCAACTAAGTTATAATTCGGGCTACCACAGTGAGCCCAAATATGAATCCAGGGACTTGGCTTGAACAAACTTGAATCTCACCCCCCTAAGCATGGTGCATACCCAATATCAAAAGATTCTGCCTGCTGGATCTTGAGAAGAAGATTTTTTAAGAAATTTGCCTGAAATGCACTAAGTTCAAATTTGGGATCCTATACTGAGCCCAAATATAAACCCAGGGATCCGATTTAAACAAACTTGAATCAGATCCATCCAACAATGTTGCATACCAAATTTCAAAAGATTCTGCCTGCTGGATCTGGAAAAGAAGATTTTTTAAGAAATTTGCCTGAAATGCACTAAGTTTGAATTCGGGCTTCTATAGTGAGCCCAAATATGAATCCAGGGGGCCGATTTGAACAAACTTGAATCATATCCACCCCACAATGTTGCATACCAAATATCAAAAGATTCTGCCTGCTGGATCTGGAGAAGAAGATTTTTTAAGAAATTTGCCTGAAATGCACTAAGTTCGAATCGGGCTCCTATACTGAGCCTAAATATGAACCCAGGGGGCCGATTTGAACAAACTTGAATCAGATCCACCCCACAATGTTGCATACCAAATATCAAAAGATTCTGCCTGCTGGATCTGGAGAAGAAGATTTTTTAATCTTTTTCCCATTGCCTACGTGTTAAAAAGTGCTGACTCAGCACTTTTTCAAAGTCCTGAAAAAAGTACCTTGTGATCAAACCGATAGGGATTTTTTTTTAACCATTCTATTCTACTGGATAAAAGTAAGCTTTATACAAAATAAGAATTCTCTGTGCCATGTAGTTTTGGAGATATGGCAGTTTTAAGGTTTTTCCTATTTTTAGCTTCCAAGGTTCCCACGGGGCAATGAGAAAAAAAATGTTTTCATCAATCAACTACTTATCACCCATTATCATCTCATATCAAATTTGGTTCAAATCGACCTCACGGTTCTGAAAATAGAAATTTTAGGCGTGGCCAAAATTTTTGCCCCTCCCATGAAGGCAAATAATGCCTGACAAACTTCTCTTGAACAATCTTGATTATAAACCTCAAAAGGACTCTGTATACCATATATCAAGTCTCTGCTACTGGTGGTTCATTAGAAGAAGATTTTCACAAAATTTGGCCATTTTTTCCACACCCCTCTGCTCAATATGAGCGGAAACCTAATTTGCATAAAAATCAAAATGCCCCTATATAACCACTACTTACATGAAATTTAATTAAAATGTGGCCAATGGTTTAGGATAAAGAGGCTCAAACACCGCCTTCACGCAGGACGACGGACGAAGAGTGATAAGAAAAGCTCACCCTGACTTTCAGAACGTGAGACAACTCGGTCACTCACCCTAATGCCATTTATTTATTTATTTATTTATTGGTGTTTAAGGTCACATACGTATGCACAATGGCTAATCGTGACAGTTTACGGGTGGAGGAAGCTGGAGAGAACCACCGAGCATCAACAAGCAACTGTCAGCTCCTCAACATTTTAACTCTGTTCAAGCTCCGCTCAAGCAGGGTTACAGCAGTTGAAGACATGTGCTCCACCGACGTACAGTACACCTTAGTACATGGCGACATCGTGCCCCCATGGAGGCAACCCATGGAGGCAACCGGGATAAGGTGCCTTGCCCAAGGACACAATACGGGTTGTCCCGGACACGGATCGAACTCTAGCATAGAAGTCAAACAGTCTACCACTGAGCCACTGCACCCCCTCCCCCACCCCCACCCCCCAGGCCATTAAAAAATCTGAGAGCGATGGTACATGCATTATTTTATACAATTATACAACTGGCACAAAATGACCTTATCCGCAGAGGCAGAACAGCTAAACATTCAGCCCGGGAAATTTCAGCAGCTGACCAGCCCATATGGCAGCAGTGTCGGCCCCTCTACCAATTTACCAGTCCACCCATGCATATACACCTCCCCCCCCCCCACACACCCCAGTTATGACAAAAATTTGTGATTTTAGTCAGAAAATCTTGATGTGTATCAGTCATTTATTTGCCCATCAGGAAACCTCCTGGTCACCCGATCGGCCAGTCCGCCTCTGCTTATTCGTAAACTCGACATTGTACACCAACGGCTCAGTCTACTGTGAAAGGAAAAAAAACACGAACATGATAATCATGAATTTATACCAGTATGCTTTGTGAATTTCCAGACAGCTTTTGGTGAAGTTAAGTTTTTCTAACCCGATTAAAAATGGCGGCACCTGTTTACTCTCGGTTCAGGTCTAACTTAACAGATCGCTGGAAATGTGTAATAATCACTCTGAGATAAATTCTAATTTGTATCTGTTCTTACAGAAATGTATCTTAGAGAGTTCGACAACCACAAATTACCCAATTTAGTGATACAACACACATTTGAACTGGCGCAAAATGTGTGATTCTTCACTACCTGCCATGACTCTTTTCTGCCGCTATTATGCGACAGATAAAATGATTTCGTACACAGACGTGTAAGCGTTATCTTTCCTCGTGCAGTCGCGGTAAGCAGTACCTAGTTTCTACTAGTCCAAACATGGAATGAAAGTCTGTAATATAATTTTTGGGTTTGATATGTCCTTTCAGTCCAACATTCTTCTCATTCCTCCTATGGTAAAACTAAACAGCCGATCAAAATCATCAATTTTAGAAAAACGAATTTGTTTTGTGAGAAAAGTATAAGCATTTCTGAAAAGAATGTAAAATTACCTTTTCATTTGCATATATATGTACTGTCCTGATGTTTTCATTCTCGCCGTCATAATGTTATTTATAGCACGAGCTATGTTCTGGATGCAAAAAATAAAAGTAATAAAATTTTAATAGCGGGTTTAGTGTATAAGGTTGGCTGCTGTAGGACTACTCTTCGTCAGCAACATTTGATGGAAGCTTACAATGTACTTGATGGGGAGGCTTCCCCAGCCAAGGTTAACGACACGCAAATGCAGCAATAAAAAGTCTGCAACTTCTCATTTGTGAAGATAGTTTTCGATGCACTTAAAACATACTTGCACTGCAGGTTGAACCCAGACAAATCTGGATGTCAACATCGTGAATTGCTGGCGGGGAAGATTGGGGTGGGGGTGGGGGGGGGTGGTAGCTCAACTCAAATATCAGTGGAAAGAGTACAATATTCCCATAATATATAATACACCCCTGCTTTTGCCATTTGGAAGAAAACAAATCATGAAGCAGAAATCTTATGACGCTGTATGCTAATGTTGAAAAACAAAATAACAGCTCATTAACTGGAGGGGAGCACAAGCTATGTTCTGGATGCAAAAAATAAAAGTAATAAAATTTTAATAGCGGGTTTAGTGTATAAGGTTGGCTGCTGTAGGACTACTCTTCGTCAGCAACATTTGATGGACGCTTACAATGTACTTGATGGGGAGGCTTCCCCAGCCAAGGTTAACGACGCACAAATGCAGCAATAAAGAGTCTGCAACTTCTCATTTGTGAAGATAGTTTTCGATTCACTTAAAACGTACTTGCACTGCAGGTTGAACCCAGACAAATCTGGACGTCAACATCGTGAATTGCTGGCGGGGAAGATTGGGGTGGGGGTGGGGGGTGGGGGGGTGGGGGAGTTGGGGGGGGAGTTCGTTAGCTCAACTCAAATATCAGTGGAAAGAGTACAATATTCCCATAATATATAATACGCCCCTGCTTTTGCCATTTGGAAGAAAAACAAATCATGAAGCAGAAATCTTATGACACTGTATGCTAATGTTGAAAAACAAAATAACAGCTCATCAACTTCTCAAAAACATGGAAAAACCATCCCAAAATACATCTGTGGAAGTGTCAAAAATCTGAACGCAGTGGTTTTAATAGTTAATTTAACATCAACATACAGCTCATGTACAGCGCTGCGTTTCATGTGTGTATGAATACACATGGCATTTTAATCTGCGTGTTGCGGTACTTGGATTATCAAAGAAGTTTAAAGGTTATTAAGCCCCGCCTTTAATGAGATCAAAGCATTTTAATTGGCTGCCAATTAAGCATCTCTTCTGTGCAGATTTCCGTTGCTAACAGACTACAAAATTTCAAAATGAACGTTAGATGATAAATCTGTTTTGGGATTCCAGAATTCTTTGAACTTGTAAGTATTGATACTTGATAACTTGCAGTCTGATAAATTCTAATTTGATTAATTAATTTAACAGTTTGGTAAATTATGATCTGGCTTTTTTTTCTACACTGTAATAATTCATCACAGCCGATCACAGTGTAAACAATTTGGCTAACCTGATTAAGGGGGGTTGTGCACATTTCAAATTACGACCTTGATATTCTTAACTGCCTTGTGTGAGCAGAGGGTTAATTATTTTAAAGTATGCTGTTTTGTAGTTTAATTCTACATAATTTATTCCAGTACAAATAACATCCATTTTACATATCAGTAAGAAGGGGCATTATTTATATTCCAGATTTCACCTGTTTCATCTGAAGATTTATTACAACCATCTGTGTATAAATAATGCTGAGGATATAATCTGAACCCTGTTTAACCAATAGGGTACGGTTTGATACTTTTAGTTATTTCAAAATAGTTTGTGCAGAAAAGTAGTCGAGTAGTATAGTAGGACTCTCTGACCCTTTTTGGTAGAAAATTACTTAACCGCATTTTAGGTGCATAAATCAGTTGTGCTAAGTAGAACGGATGCGTTGTATTTTGTGTTTCCACACCTCAGGATATAACCTTTGCTACGTGACTAGGTCAAACTGTATCATAACAGTAGTATGATTAACAGTTGTACCGAATTGGATAGTACTGAATAAAAACCTCTCAGGAGACTACCAGTAAATGCCAGAAACTCTGATAGTGCTAGTCTTCATTGGTAGACTGATTGTCAACAACTGGTTTTTTGAAATTATCTTCTACATGTAGGTCAAATGGTTTAAGCTCTGTGTATACACAGATAAGTAGTATATGTGTGAAATATTTTCTTGCTTTTGATTATAGTCTGTTAATAACATTAAACCAAACCCCAACTATTCAGATAAATAGCCTTAAAAAAATAGGTCTACCCCCTAGTGTTTATTGACTGTTTCGCATTGCTTAGTACTTAATACTAGTGTAGTCAGATTCAAATATGGACGTAGTGCTCGATTTACATTAGTGAAATGCTAGCTTTGATTAAGCTTCATGTAACATATTATTTAATGTGTTCTTAATTTGTACACTTTGTAAGAGAAAGCTTATGTTAATTTATGTATATTTTCAGGGGTTTTAATTTACTGTTAATAAAATACATGGAAATCATATCCACATCTTATGGTAAATAGGATCCATGAGGGAAACCGGTAACAATTTGGCGCCCGTGATATGGAAGGAGGAGTGGACATGCATCACAGAATCACATCACTGTAGTATTCTACAGTTGTGTGAAGAACTTTTGATGTTTGGAACTTCGGCTGTGCTTACAGTGTATTGACTATTTCACCATTGCTATGTATCCTTTGTATTGAAATATTTTATTTTGAAGACTTCAGGTAATCTTTTTACTATAATTAATGTTTCCTATTATTTTTTGGTATATATGTTTTCATCTTTATTGATTTCAGGTTAGGATTTGGGGAGCTAAGCTGATTTGAAGTCCTGCATAACAGGACATTAAATAAATTTGCCTTCACAAATTACTATAATAAATTATAATAAATTACATTTTAAAATGTTAGAATATTTGGATTACCTAGCCTCTTCACCATGAAAAAATTTTAGCTTAATATATTATTTTTGTATTTCAAAGTCATTTGAAATGAAACTTTAATTCTGTAATAGCATTTCCTTGATGTAAATGGAGTGGGCATATGCATTTAATTTAAAATCAGAGCAAATTTAAACAACAATTAAATGTTAAGTGGTAATTACCATAAAAGTAATCTTTAAATCATGTAAGGGTAATTATTATGTTTTGATCTCATTTAAACTTGATGAAGTATTTGTAACTTTAAAGCATTTGACATCTCAATGGCACCATTAATTATAAATATTCAGTTGATCGACAAGTAATTTTTTTTTTCTTCTCTCTCATAAATATATCTGATTTTTTTTCCCCAACTAACTAAATGTAGGCTTAAGATGGTGTGATTTATAAATTCATTTATGACATTCTGCGCATTGCGTTGTACTATTTAGCATGCTGCACTCACACTTGTTATTAATATTAGCCAATTTTAGAAAATTAACATTTTTTTTTTGCTGTTGTTCAAATATGTTAAACTTTAAACATACATGAACAACACTTGTTAAAACAAATACTAATGAGTCAAGGAAAACTATTTAAAACGCTAGAACGCCAATGTAATAGTGAACCAGATATAAATACTTCCCACATAGTAATTTCAACGAGTAAAGGCAAATATCTCCAGCAACAGCTTCACACATTTGAAATTCAAACACCTATCATTTGGTGGTGTAAAAGTGGTGCTACCACTAGAGAACAATTGGTTATGCAAAAACACATTTAGACGCTATTATTAAAACTTCTTATCATGTTAAATTATACATTTGGTTGGGAACATGTGACATCACCATTAAAAAGGGCAAATTTATATATCTGAATCATGACAATGTTGATAGATCTACAGAAAATTTAAAATACTCATTTCAAGAATTCATAGATTTGGCAAATACTTATTCAAACTGCAGTATAAGTTTTCTGGAAATCCCCCCCAATTAGTATTGTTCACTGGAATCAATCACGAGGCCATTCCAATCCAGAAGAATTTTCAGAATTTGATGTTGAAGTACAAAAGGGCTTAGATGCAAGTAATCAGTGGATTTCACATGTAAATTGTACCAACAATTTGAAATCTCCTAAATTTAAAGTAGACATTCAAAATAACAGAAAGAGATCTAATAAATAAAAGTAGATATACTTTGAATTTTGGTCTATATCTAGATGGTGTACATCCCAAACATTTGCTAGCTCGTGTCTGGTTAAAGCGTCTATTAGACTGTATGACTAAGTAAGTTTCATTATCAAATATAATATTTGTACTTCTATCCTGCTTATTACACATTACTTACTTATATTTATATAAACATGGCAGAGGATCATTTAACGGACGAAGAGATTAAGGATCTAGTAAGTGCCTTTGAAAAAATGGGTGCTAGACCAAAAGCTGATTCACCCGGGGAATTAATGGAATGGATGAAATCATTCTCAAGGGAATGAAAGTGTCAATGACACTGTAGCTCAACTTGTCAAGACAAAGACATGTACATGTACAGTATGTGACACAGCAATGACAAACATCTAGGTAATGACCTGATAACAAAGGTACATATAAAGTATTGTAACGGTCTGTACATGAATACTGACCGTTGCCTGTAACAAATGTATAGGTAAAGTATTGTAAAGGTGGGTGACAGTCAGATGCTGAACTAGAAAAAATCTTTGAGTCCCAGAGTGGGTCTGACTGAACCCCAAAATATTTGTTCTCATAGCACAGTGATAACAAAGGCACCCCAAAACACACTCGTTCCTATCCCAAGGTGAAAACAAAAGTACCCAAGAAGTTTTGTGAAGATCAGTTCACAAATATGAGCTGTGTAGAAGTTGTGACAAAAAACTGATTGGACCTAATTTCGGTACAAAATGGCCACTGGCAGCCATCTTGAATTTTTGACCGTACCCAGAAACACTCATTCTCATCCCAAGGAGATAACAAAGGTACCCAAGAAGTTTTGTGAAGATCGGTTCATAAATACAGCCTCTACCCTGAGCCGTATTGACATGTGTGCTTACATTGTGTAAGTAGGACTGAATAAATCAAAGTTCATCTAATTTGCATAATTTCAGCACGAAAAAAAACCCCTTACAATATGTGATGTATTCCATGTTACTAAACATTCATACAAAAATTTATTCAAATCAGAACTTTCATACAGAAGTTCTATACAAAAGACTGATTGCACTAATTTTGGTACAAAATGGCTGCTGGTGGCCATCTTGAATTTCGGACCACACCCAAAAACACTCGCTCTCATCCCATGGTGATAACAAAGGTACCCAAGAAGTTTCGTAAAGATTGGTTCATAAATATGGCCTCTAGTCTGAGCTGTATAGAAGATATGTACAAAAAACTGATTAGACCTAATTTCGGTACAAAATGGCCACTGGCAGCCATCTTGAATTTTAGACCGCACCCAGAAACACTCGTTCTCGTCCCAAGGTGATAACAAAGGTATCCAAGACATTTCGTGAAGATCAGTTCATAAATACAGACTCTAGTCTGAGCCGTATTGACATGTGTACTTACTGTGTGTAAGTCGCACTGAAAAAATCAAAGTTCATCTAATTTGCATAATTTCTGCACGAGAAAAAAACACGTATTATATGTGATGCATCCCATGGTACTAAACATTCACACAAAATAATTATTCAAATCAGGGCTTTCATATGGAAGTTCTGTGCAAAAATCTGATTGCACCTAATTTTGTACAAAATGGCTGCCATCGGCCATCTTGAATTTCGGAGCGGACCCAAAAACACTCGTTCTCGTCCCACGGTGATACCAAAGGTACCCAAGAAGTTTCGTAAAGATCGGTTCATGAATACGGCCTCTAGCCCGAGCCATATTGGCATTTGCACTTACAGTGCTGAAAGTAACCCCAAAAAACATCAAAATTAGTCTAATTTGCACAATTTACGTACGAGAAAAAAACCCGTATTATATGTGATGTATCCCATGGTACTAAACATTCATACAAAAAATTATTCAAATCAGAGCTTTCATATGGAAGTTCTGTACAAAAAACAGATTTCTGCATCGTCGGTTCAAAATGGCGGCTGGCAGCCATCTTGAATTTCTGACCACACCCAAAAACACTCGTTCTCGTCCCACGGTCATAACAAAGGTACCCAAGAAGTTTCGTAAAGATCGGTTCATAAATACGGCCTCTAGCCCGAGCCATAGCAGCTTGGCACTTACAGCTCTGAAAGTAACACTAAATAAATCAAAGTCAGTCTAATTTGCATAATTTACGCACGAGAAAAAAACCCGTATTATATGTGATGTATCCCATGGTACTAAACATTTATACAAAACTTTATTCAAATCAGAACTTTCATACAGAAGTTCTGTACAAAAAACTGATTTTTGCATCATCGGTACAAAATGGCCACTGGCAGCCATCTTGAATTTCGGACCGCACCTAAAAACACTCGTTCCCGTCCCAGGGTCATAACAAAGGTACACAAGAAGTTTCGTAAAGATTGGTTCATAAATACGACCTCTAGCCCGAGCCATAGCCAATTGTTGACGTACGGACAGACGGACAGACGGACAGACGGACAGACAGACGGACGGACAGACGGACGACGGACGACGGGCCATGACAATAGCTCAAATTTGACTTTGTCAAAGTTGAGCTAAAAATCAATAAAATCTGAGAAGTCTGAACAGCCTATTTATGTGAGTCAACATCCACGGCTTTCAGCCTTCTGTGGTGACTCAAAAGGCGAAGTTGCATATGATTTGTGGAAGTATGAGGTTAACTGCTTACTAGCAGAAAAGAAATCGGAAGATCTAGTCATGCAGGCTATTAGGAGATCACTTAGAGGAGAGGCAGGCCGCATAATAATGTGCCTGGGTCCTCAGGCATCCCCAGAAGACATTCTGCATAAGCTGGATAGTATTTATGGTACTATTGAGGTCAAGGAGACAATAATGGCTCAATTTTATAGTGCCAAACAAGGACCACAGGAAAGTGTATCGGCCTGGGGCTGTCGACTTGAGAACATCCTCAATAAGGCAGTCCTGTTAAAACAAGTCCAGCTTAAAGATACAAATGAAATGTTAACAACTTTTATTTTGGAGTGGATTGCGACAGGACTTGAAGAACATAAGTGGACACAAATATGATACTATCAGCGATTTTGATCAATTTCGTGTCGCAATTAGACATTTGGAGCAAGATCATCTGGCTACTAACACAGATGAAAAGCAGCGAACAAAAGCATCAGTGAACCAGATTCAAAGTGCTGGTTCTTCTGATATAGCAGAGCTGAAATCTATGGTCGAGAACTTGACCAAAGAAGTAGCTGCTCTGAAACAAGGCAGGGGCAAAACAACAAAACGACACTTTACGAATTATGACTCGAGGCATGGAAATATATCACAAATGAATTTGGATCCTTCAAATGGGCACCAAAGGCAATCATGGCAAGATGACCGTCCACATAATGCAAATAAAGAAATTATATGTTTTAAATGTGGTCAAAAGGGACATATTGCTATAGGCTGTAGGGTGAGAACTGATCACTTTAAAAGTGGTTTAAACACCAAAAGACCTATGGGAAGGGGTCACCCATAGGCAAAGTTAAGAAGGCCCTTTCAAGCAAGTCATGTTACAACCACCAGGACTCATGGGTTCACCTGCTGAAACAGTAGTAAAAGTTGCAGGTGTGCCAACAAAATGTTTGCTTGACACTGGATCAACGGTGTCAATAGTGAGTAACACTTTTTATGATTCACATTTTAGTGATACAATTGACATAAATCCAATAGGAGAATTAATTAATATTGAGTGTGCTGATGGTCAACCACTCCCTTACAAGGGATTTATAGAAGTTGACCTAGAGATGAATGGATTAACAGGAAGTATCATGCAAAGATGCATTTTGCTTGTTGTTCCTGAAAGTAACTATAATCATAGAGTCCCTTTATTATTAGGTACAAATATTCTTGATACTTTCATGAAACAATGTCAACAAAACTTTAGTGGTGACAAGTTTTTTCAAAAGGCATATTTAACTTCGCCTTGGTATACAGCATTTAGATGCATAAAAATGCAAGAAAAAAGGAACTTTCATGAAATAATAATAGAATCGCAGTTGTGAAAGGTGCAGAGCACAAAAATATCACAGTTGGTCCTAACAGCCATGTGAGCGTAACTGGTTATTTTGATAAAAAATTACCATATTCTTCAACATGTGCACTATTACAACAAACAGAAGGTGGTACATGTGAAATAAATGATTTAGATGTCTCACCTTGTATTTTTCAATATGAATATCATCAGGATGGTTGTATCAATGTGTACTTATCCAACATTTCCACTCATACAGCAGTAATTCCACCAAAAACTATACTGTGCGAAATTCAGCCAGTTACAGTAGAACAAGTCAAAGGTACTCATGAGAATAGACATAATATGTCATTTATGGATGAGATAGATGTTAATTCATCAGGTTTAACACAAAAAGAGTTGAAAACCAGTCTTGAATTAATTCAAAACTATGAAGATATTTTTTCCAAACATGATCAAGATATTGGTTTTTCACCCACTGTAAAACACCATATTGATTTAACTGATGACACACCATTTAAACAGAGGCATAGACAAATTCCACCTGCCATGTATGATGAAGTTAGGAATCATACTCAGCAGCTGTTGGCAACAGGAATAATTTGACGATCCCATAGCCCATGGGCTTCAAATGTTGTCCTGGTAAGAAAAAAGAATGACGAGTTACGAATGTGTATTGATTATAGAGCACTAAATAAAAGGACAAATAAAAGATTCTTATGCTCTTCCAAGAGTTGATGAAATCCTAGACTGTCTTGGGGGTTCAAAATATTTCACTGTCTTGGACATGAAATCGGGATATCACAAAGTGGAAATTTTGGAAGAGCATAAGGAAAGAACAGCTTTTACAGTCAGACCACTGGGATTCTTTGAATACAATAGAATGCCTATTGGTTTATCGAATTCTCCTGCTATGTACCAGAGACTAATGGAAGAATGTTTTGATGAGTTGAATTTGAAAATATGCTTAATATATCTGGATGACTTGATAATTTTCTCCAAAACGTATGAAGAACATCAAGAAAGACTTAAACTGGTTTTTCAAAGACTACGAGAATGTAGTTTGAAATTGTCACCAGCAAAATTCAAATTCTTTCAACAAAAGGTGGTATATGTTGGTCACGTAGTCTCTAAAGGTGGCATTCAAGCTGATCCATCTAAAACTGAGAAAATTGAGAATTGGCCAACACCGAAAAATCCAGAAGTGAGACAATTTTTAGGGTTTGTTGGGTATTATCGAAAGTTTGTGAAAGATTTTTAAAAAAAATTGCAAGGCCATTAACAGATTTAATGCCAAAAGACAACAGTCCAAAAGGTAGGAAAAAGAAAACGATAAAAAAGAATTGGACTTGGGATTCTGAACAAGAAGGTGCTTTTTAGAAAATCAAAGAGCTACTTTCCTCACCTCCAATTCTTGGTTATGCAAATTATAATCTCCCATTTGAACTGCACATAGATGCTAGTCATCATGGTTTGTGTGCAGTGTTGTACCAAGAACATGGTAAAAATTGTGTTATAAGTTATGCCAGCCGTGGATTGGATAAATCCGAAAAGAATTACCCAGCTCATAAATTAGAATTTCTGGCTTTAAAATGGGCTGTAACTGAAAAATTTCACGATTACCTATATGGAAATACTTCTACAGTTTTTACAGACAATAACCCATTGACATATGTGCTAACATCAGCAAAACTTGATGCAACTGGGCTCCGTTGGTTATCTGCACTAGCAGCATACGATTTTAGTATTTTTTATCGACCTGGTAAAAATAACAATGATGCTGATGGAATGTCTCGCTTACCACAATTATATGATAAGAGTGAGCAACATGTAATGACAAAAGAATGTTTGGCAACTATTTGTAATATGTCACAAACACAAAATCCTTTGATAGAGACACTATGTTTATCAACAGATGTTGATATTTTAGAAGAAAACCATGGAAAAGATATCACAGATATGTCATATCGAGAATGGAGAAGACTACAAGAAAATGATGCCATTCTTAGTACATGGATGTCTGCTGTCCGTAAGGGCATATGCCCACAGAGGTCAAAGTTGCCATTGAATAAAGAACACATGTCACTGCATGGAATTTTTGATTCACTCAAACTAATAAATGGAGTCCTTTATAAGGTAACTAGTATAGACAGTGAGATTAAGAAACAGTTATTACTGCCCAGTTCATTTATTCAAAAGGCTCTTAAAGGATTGCATGATGATATTGGACATCCTGGCAGGGATCATACCATATCATCAGTTAAAGAGAGATTCTACTGGCCAGGAATTGATGATGCAGTAGATAAATGGGTTAAACATTGCCCAAGATGCCCCAGGAGAAAGTCTCCAACAAATTTGAGAGCTCCTTTAGTAAATATACAGACATCACAACCTTTGGAGTTAGTATGTACAGATTTTTTGACATTAGAAATGTCAAAGGGTGCATACCAATACATTTTGGTAATAACAGACCACTTTACAAGATACGCTCAAGCCATTCCAACAAAAAATATGATGTCTAAGACTACAGCAGAAGCTTTGTTCAATAATTTTATTGTACACTATGGCTTCCCTAAACGTTTGCACTCGGATCAAGGAGCTAATTTGAGAGTAACCTCATAAAGGAGCTATGTCAATTTGCAGGAATAGAAAAATCAAGAACTACACCATACCACCCAATGGGTAATGTTATGTGTGAAAGATTTAATCGGACACTCCTGAATATGCTGGGTACATTAGAACCAGAGAAGAAAAAAGATTGGAAAAGTTATGTCGCACCTCTTGTGCATGCTTATAACTGTACCCGCCATGAAAGTATAAAGATATCACCTTTTTATCTAATGTTTGGGAGAGAACCTTGATTACCCATTGACATCATTTTTGGCCAAGAGAGAGATGAGAAATCCAAAAATTGTTATTATGTCAAAAGTTTGAAGGAACGTCTTAGGAAATATTATGAATTGGCAACATCAGCAGCAAAAACATCTCAAATACAACAAAAAGCAAATTATGATTTAAAGGTGAGAGAGGCTTCGTTACAAATTGGTGCTCGAGTACTTGTCAAAGTATTAGCTTTCGATGGTTGTCATAAATTAGCAGACCGATGGGAAAATGATACTTATATTATCATTGATCAACCAAACAAGGAGATTCCAGTATTTGTAGTGGAAAAAGAAAATCAGAAAGGTCATGTTAAAACCTTACATAGGAATCATCTTTTACCATCTGCTTCTCTACCAGTAGATGATATTTCAAAATCACCAACAGGAGAATTAAAAGATGACTCAAGGAAATCACAGCCAGTTCCCAAACCACGAGAACGGAAATCTATAGCAAAAAAACCTCCTCCAATTCCAAAACCAAGAATCAAGAAAAAAAGAACAGGTTGTAAATATGGACAGCAGTTTTCAAACAATGTCGGACTCAAAAGATGAAATTATTATCATACACCAGGAAGATTGCATTCCACGAACAACACAATACTCGAATGTTAATGATATTAGCATTCATGGTTTGGCTGCAGAACGGCCAGATGACGACCTGGAATCCGTTGATAAAAGAGAAATTGGTTCCAGTCGTGACATTCACCAATCAGAAACAAGAGTGGATGGACCAATATCTCCAAAAAGTAGTGCAGTTCAGGAATGTTCTTACCCTGTCCATTCTAGAAATGCAACAGATGATTCTACAGAATCAGCCCCTACTAACTCCAATGCCTCATCGGAATTGGAAATAGTGGCAGAGCCCGTCGTTACAGCCAGAAGACCTCAGAGAAACAAACAGAAGCCAGAGTGGATGAGTTCTGACCAATATGTGTTGTCACAGGTTGATCAGCAGCCTCCATGGAAAATGAAGGCTAGAATGTTGGAAGGATTGGCTTCCAAGAACATATTTTCAAATACATCAGAAGTAATTTCCGAGGCTATATTGTCCACATTGTTAAGCTGATTTTTTTATGTATGACAGACATTAAGCCTGTAACATGCCAGGTTAACTGATGCAATATTTTGCATATTAGAGAGCTCCAGTCAATGAAAATGAGGTAGTACATCTGTGTAAATATTCTGTATATTGTAAATATGGAGACAAGCAAGTTGTCTCTTGTCTGCAGTCCATGCTCAAAAATCTTGGAAACTGAAACTGTTAATATAACTGAGTCTGTGAGTACTGCCTCGTTACTCGCCACGTTATGCTGACAGAAATATTTTCCTTTTGAAAAATGAACAAAGATTTGCTGTGATATCAGTCACAAGCCTGACTATTTGCTGCATGATTTAACTAAATGTAAATTTGTCAAAGATTTGCTGTGATGTCAGTCACAAGCCTGACTATTTGCTGCATGATTTTAGTAAATGTAAATTTGTCAAAGATTTGCTGTGTTATCAGTCAGAGACCTGACTATTTGCTGCGTTAATTTATTGAATGTAAATTTGTCACAAAGATTTGTGGTGATATCAGTCACAAGCCTGACTATTTACAGCATGATTTTACTAACTGCAAATTTGTCAAGATTTGCTGTGATGTCAGTAACAAGCCTAACTATTTGTTCCATTATTTTACAGTTCTTTGTTCATTCTAGAGTTAGTATCACTGCTTTGCTGTTGCACAAATGTCTTGAAGGGTAAACTCTTCTTAGACAGACTAGCAACAACATTCTATAAAGTCAATGGAAAAACTGACCATTACAGTCATTGTCTAAAAGTTTAGAGAGTAAAATTGTTAGTACAACTGAGTCAGTGAGGACTGCCTCGTTACTCGTAAAGTTGTACTGACATAAGTTCTTTCTTGAAAAAAAAAAAGCAATGACGTTCTGCAATGTCAGTCAAAGCCTGATTTTTTTTTTTTTACACTTAATTCTGTTTGCGTAATATGTTTCAGTAAAATAAGTAAAGTAAGAACTATTTCTTGCTCAATATGGTGTGCGAATTTCAATACACAAAAGTCAGTTATGTTGTTCCCCTGATATGTTTTTGAAAAGGAAAATTGCCGGTACAACTGAGTCAGTGAGGACTGCCTCTTTACTCATAAAGTTGTACTGACATATTTTCCGTCCCTACGCAATAATAGTATAACATGTCAGGATGAACAGCATGACATCAGTAACAAAACAAAACAAAAACAACTTGACTTGAAATGAATCATGTCAAAGATGCATACCATAATATTATGGCATTTGTTTAAATACTGAAATTCGGTATGTTATATGCATATGTTTTGCATACAGATATGTTTTTTATCACATCAAAATGACAAGGATGTCATTTTCGATGGAGGGGGAGAATGTGGAAGTGTCAAAAATCTTAATGCAGTGGTTTCAATAGTTAATTTAACATAAACATACAGCTCATGTACAGCGCTGCGTTTCATGTATGTATGAATACACATGGCATTTTAATCTGCGTGTTGCGGTACTTGGATTATCAAAGAAGTTGAAAGGTTATTAAGCACCACCTGTAATAAGATCAAAGCATTTTAATAGGATGTCAATTAAGCATGTTTTCTGTACAGATTTCCGTTGCTAACAGACTACGAAATTTCAAAATGAACGTTAGATGATCAATCTGTTTTAGGATTCCGGAATTCTTTGAACTTGTAAGTACTGATACTTGATAACTTACAGTCTAATAAATTCTAAATTAATTAATTAATTTAACAGTTTGGTGAATTATGATCTGGCTTTTTTTTTAAACTGTAATAATTCATCACAGCCGATCACAGTGTAAACAATTTGGCAAACCTGATTAAGGGGGGGGGGGGGGGGTTGTGCACATTTCAAATTACAACCTCGATATTCTTAACTGCCTTGTGTGAGCAGAGGGTTAATTATTTTAAAGTATGCTGTTTTGTAGTTTAATTCTGCATAATTTATTCCAGTAGAAATAACATCCATTTTACATATCAGTAAGACGGGACATTATTTATATTCCAGATTTCACCTGTTTAATCTGAAGATTTATTACAACCATCTGTGTATAAATAATGCTGAGGATATAATCTGAACCCTGTTTAACCAATTGGGTACGGTTTGATACTTTTAGTTATTTCAAAATAGTTTGTGCAGAAAAGTAGTTGAGTAGTATAGTAGGACTCACTGACCCTTCTTGGTAGAAAATTACTTAACCACATTTTAGGTGCATAAATCAGTTGTGCTAGTAGAATGAATAACAGATGCGTTGTATTTTGTGTTTCCACACCTCAGGCTATAACCTTTGCTACGTGACTAGGTCAAACTGTATCATAACAGTAGTATGATTAACAGTTGTACCGAATTGGATAGTACTGAATAAAATCCTCTTAGGAGACTACCTGTAAACTCCATAAACTCTGATAGTGCTAGTCTTCATTGGTAGACTGATTGTCAATAACTGGTTCTTTGAAATTATCTTATACATGTAAGTCAAATGGTTTAAGCTCTGTGTATACGCATATAAGTAGTACATGTGTGAACCATTTTCTTGCTTCTGATTATAAGTAAGCTGTCCATATTTGCGCGAGTAATTCTATAGTCTGTTAATAACATTAAACCCCAACTATTCAGATAAACAGCCTTAAAAAATAGGTCTACCCCCTAGTGTTTATTGACTATTTCGCATTGCTTAGTACTTAATACTAGTGTAGTCAGATTCAAATATGGCTGTAGTGCTCGATTTACATTAGTGAAATGCTAGCTTTGATTAAGCTTCATGTAACATATTATTTAATGTGTGTTTAATTTGTACACTTTGTAAGGGAAAGCTTATGTTAATTTATGTATATTTTCAGGGTTTTTAATTTATTGTTAATAAAATACATGGAAATCGTATCCACGTCTTGTGGTAAATAGGATCCATGAGGGAAACCCGGGTAACACATCAAATTGCGTAAATTTTTGAGTGTGGTTACTTTTCACTCGCCAATGATGTAAAAACGTGTCTTAAGACAAGAGACATAGCCTGGCCTCTGGGCTCCCCCTCCCCCCCAACCCCCACCCCCCCCCCCCTTTCACACCTTTGACTCCAAAGTGTGATGATGGATTGATTGACCGTCCACTATGGCAAATCTGGAAATCCCAGTTAAGCTAAAAAATGCCCAGTCAGCTCTGGGCATCTCTTGTCCTCTTAACTGTACTCTCCAGATGAGAGGCAAGAGTGTCTACCCGACTTTGGAATTCGAAGCGCAGGAGACCACCACACCACCATCGGGGAGAGATAGTACCTTTGGTGAGAGGATTCCCCCTCACACTCGTCCTCACCCTGTGACTGTTTCATCGGAGAAGAAGAAGAGAAAGAAGAAGAATCCATCAACCAGACGCAGGGATGTTCGGTGCCGGGAGGCATAGCTTGCGAAGAAAAGAGCAGGAACAGAGAAACAGCAGGCGGCGAGGGAGACTCCCATTGAATCACCATCATCCTCTCTTCCCACGCCAACCCCAATCTATCCACAGGAGAAGTCGGAAGACAGGAAGACAAATGAGGTGGAAGAGGAGATGGGGGTGGGGGTCACCCCAACCACATCTGAAGCTCCCACCTGCTTGGATCAAGCAAGCCAGGAAACACCAACAGACATTACCAAAATCACCCAGTGTCCCTCTCCAGAACCATCTCTATCTTGGACCCCCACGCTATTGAGGAAGATGAAGACCTAAGCAAGCTCGCCCACGAACTGGAACAACAGATCATGGGAACAGAGACAACTGACAGCTCTCCCTTTAAAATCCAGCAAACCACAGATCTCCAGCTCCAGGAAAAAACTCATTTCAAGCTCCAAATGAAGCTCCAAGAGACTATATAAGGATGTCCTAGATTCCCGACTGGCAGAGCTAAGTAAGAAAACTGAGGAACTCCCTGGCACGAAATAACGGTCAGCAACCAAAGCAGATCATCACGGAACCACAGCCCTCACCATCAAAAGTCAAGGTATCTCAACCTCCACCACCAAAGAAAAAAAAAGGAGGAAGTAAAGGAAGTAAGAAGTGGGAAGCAAGCGGGCGGGCGGACAATAAAAAACAGTGCCAGATCACATCCACTTATGGGACGCATGTCGCATCACCAAGTGAAGAATCTCTCAGAGCACTCAGTGCTGACCAACAGGGTCGACGAATTAAAAAGCTACTGACTTACATTTCCGACAATTCTAAAAATCAAACTTCGACTGACGGACGTTTGACTACACATTAAAACAACGACAATTGCCCCAAAAAAGCCTGGTGAGGTAAAGAGGGTGAAAACCTCGAGAACAAAAAGTGTCAACAAAAAAAAATGGCGAAAAATATACTGTATATATAAATATACTAATACAAGCTGTGGCCTTGTGTGTCTTGGGTACTGCTTAGCGCTACTTATCACAGTATGCCACAAAAGCCCAATAACGGCATAAAGACGATAATAGCAAAACAATAAACAAAGTACAACCCCCCCCCACCAAAAAAACAAAACAAAACACAAACAAACTTCAGAACTGAAAAGGTCTGTCGTCACAAAGCATAGATAAAAGCTGATGAGGGAGTTTTATTTTTATCAATTAACACAGTGATCTGTATTGAGATACCCCGTTAACACTTACACTCTTCATTCACACACCGAGGTAGCCTATTAATTACCAAGCCACCTACTAAATACTAGTGATGAGCCAATTATCAGTACGGTTTATCGGTATCGGCTGATAAATGGCTTATTGACCGGGTATCGGTATCGGCAAAAAATACCAATTCTGCCGAAACTGGCAGCTGATATGTCTTTTTTTCAAATCAAGTTCTCAGGCCAATCGCTGATAAACTCAACTAAATACTAGTAGTTACTCAGGTTAGGGCTTTTTAGAAAACGTATTTTTGGGGTACCACCCAAAAATAAGCCCACCCCATATTTCTCTGAATTAAAGTTTTGATTACCGGTACCAGTGAAGCATTCTTCAACACACAGGTCATCACAAAAATGTGCACGAAAATTTCAATTGTTTAATCAAAATAAAATTATGTGAAAGTGTTTTGGCGTTGGTTTTTTCTCAATTTAATCTTTTCACATTTTCAGCTAAAAAGAATAAAGTTCCCGAACTACATGCTTTTGTGTTATTTATTATTGTCAGCCCTCGTGTTTATCAACTTTATGTTGAAGACGAATGGGAAATTTCCAGTTCATAAATTATTACCACTTTAGCGGGCGTTCCTTAGGCCATTATCGCTAATATCCTGGGCATTAATACGCGATAAATACTAAGGTCATCACGTGACGTGCTGGGCCGCTAATGGATTTTCCTTCCCATCAGCGCCCGCGTTTTGTAAGTTCGGATGCTGTGCGAGGTAAACAAATCTCACAGCAGTTACTAGAGGTGATTACACCAAATAAAACCTATTTACTGAAACATAAGGGGCCAAATAGTGATATAATGTGAGTATATTTATATATCATTCTGTTTTTGAAGCTGCAAAACTCCAATCCTGGATTTTTAACATCGGTTATTTCGTACTTGTTTTCAAAAAACTTCCAAAAATAAACTCCAACAACTCATGAATATTCGATTACTTTGGCTTGTTTTGATCACATGCTATTGTTTGCAAACAGACGACTCGCGTTCATTGTTATTTTGAGGTTACTTGAATGTCCTCCCCTATTAGTGGTAATAATAGAAATAACATGATTTTTGTCGGGCTTTATGGTTTATTAACGGCCCTACAGAAATGATTAACAGCCCTTGGGCTATTAGCAGCCCTCGACTTCATCTCGGGCCGCTAATAGACCCTTGGGCTGTTATTCATTTCTGTAGGGCCATTAATAAACCATAATGCCCTCAAAAATCATGTTATTGGTTTAACGACAGCGTGTTCAGTGACCCAAATTGTTCATTTTTATTACTTCAGAAATAGAGTTGAGAAATTACCTGATGTGATCCCTGCAAAAAATAGCTGCTCAAAAATAAATATGAATTAATAACCTGAGTTGTAATATCCAGTATGATCGGTTTACTGATGCTTCGGCCTTGGGACGTTTCGGCCTCCAATCGGACCGAAACGTCCTGCCTATCAGGCTGAAACGTCCCTGGGATATTCACCCCCCGGGGGGAAGATTTCCTAGGAAATATTCCCCCCACCCAGGAAATTTACTCCCCCACCACCACTACAAAGCGAGACATGTTTTTTTTTTTAAACATTCAGTTGCTTATTCTTACTATAGGTTGTTATATTTATGTGCCCCCCAACCCCAATCTTTGGTATCAGAACACTCTCAAACAGGGATAGAGACACAGCTGTGGGAAATCATGGTTTAGATGTCAACTCTTTAAATTAGCAATGAAAACAAATGATAAAATATAATTTTCAAGTGATGTTATACCCAACAAACATATTATTGAAATGAAGAAGAAATAATAAAGGATAGATGGCTGAAAGGGGACACAAGGGAGAGGGTAGGAATGGTTACTGAAGAAACTGAAAATGTGGAAATCAGGAACATTATTAAACAGTTTATATCTGAATGTTGGGAGGAAAGAAGGGGGGAGAGGGAGTGGAGTGCAGGGAAAAGGGAAATCAGCGGCTGACCTAAGTATTATTATTATTAGTAGTAGTAGTTTTAAGGGTGGCCTAATGTTATGAGGTAAAACAGTTAATATATATATTGTGCTCAAACTTATATTTTGTTCTTAACATGCTTAAAAGATATGCCTTATTATGGTAAAACAATAATACTTCTATCACACATCCTTGTCAATATCCTCACTATGCCTAAAATCAAGTAATATATTATCAACAGCCAAATTAAGGAAAGGGGGGGGTGGTAAATTTTCAGGGGAGGGGGGTATATTTCTTAGTATATTTACCCCCCCCCCCCCGGGGGGGGGGGGGGGGGGGGGGAGGGAGATTTTGGGGGGGGGGGGGGGGGTAAATTTCCTGTTACACCGGGTTTTAGTGAATTTTTATAAATTTTTTACATATTTTAGAACTTAATTTCCTTCATGTTGATGGTCATAAAAGGCTGTCTTTGAATAAAAAAAAAAAGAACTCACCTTTATCGAATTTTAATTTATCCGTAAAAATCCACGAAATAAAGCAGGAATTAATTATTTTATATTATTTATTTAAAACACACTCAACAGAAATACATCCAGAAAAGACTTAACAAATGCACATACTTCCTTACTCCACTCTATCTTTTGCCGCTTCAACTCTAAGTTTTTTTTACTATCTTTCATACTCTACCTTTCTCCCCAATAACTGCTATGGATATTAGTAAACGCTATGGCAATTCAATAACCTTTATGGCTTCAGCACATCCTTCACTCCATCCCCGGAGGTGGGCGTCCACCCCCAGGGAGGCGAGCGTTGTTCCTGCACCCTGATTTCTTGGCCAATTTTTGTAAAGCGCTTCTTTAGCGCACAGCATGTCCCGACCAAATGAAAATAGCAGGCCTGTTACCTGAAACAGGAATGTTCAGGTTGGGTGGCACCTTGTTAAGGTCCGTTGGTTTCTTTCACTTGTCAAGTCGCCTCATTCGTACACGCCAGCAAAGAGCCCAAGGCAGACAATACTTGCCGATGAAGGACTACCTTGTCTATAAAACCACAAGCGGTAGTCTATACTTGCCTGACGAGTAACAACAAGAAACATCAACTTCCATGTTCTTCCGCCTATACACTGCTCAAACATGATGCAGATGATGCTGTCTCAAATTAATGGAATTATACCATACTGCAAATGAGGCTCGAAAGGGGCTTGCCCCAAAACGTCCCAGCGCACCTAAAATCTTTCTTTTAGTTTTTAGTTAGTAAATAATGTATTTCTTGTCAATAAAATGAAGATAAACTGCATTTTCGTTCTGTTATTACTGTATACAGAGATAAGTTCTATAAAACCTAGCTATGTCAAAAGATGCTTTGGATATCCTTAATTTGTCTGATATCTTAGCCTTATAATAAACTTGGATATCCTTAGCATCTAAAGCCATAGCTAGTTTTTATATAACTTATCTCTGCATACAGTTATAACGGAATTGCGGTCATTTTGGTGCGAAATGGAAATATTTCCATTTGTTGCAAATAATGTCATTTTGGGTGCGAGATGTAAATATTTCCATTTTTTATTAAAAATTTTGCTGCTTAAGTTGTATTAATTATACTTAGAGACAGTAATAAAGAAGTCTTTCTATTCTATTCGAACTGTGTGTTGTCAATCAATTAATTCCCTAATCCATATTAACAGTCAATAGTGATGGAAATTATACCATTCGGCAGGTTAGATAATAGAGGTTATTAGGTTGTTAAACTGAAAAATACTGATCAATTAACACCTCTTAATATCCTCTATTATCTATCCTGGTGGATGAGATAACCCCCTTCACTACTGACTGTTAATGCAGGAGGCCGAAACGTCCAGGGCCGAAATGTCTCGAGGCCGAATCGTCTCGAGACCGAATCGTCTTGAGGCCGAAATGTCCTGAGGCCGAAACGTCCCATTACCGTTTGATCCATGCTACATGAAGGGCTTATTGAAAAACAAAACAAGGGAAAACCATATTGTTTACAACAATGGGGACACATTATGTACACCAGGGCGGTCAGTTTAAATATAGTTTGTTTATTTATGAAACATGCCCACGTGTTTTTATCAATGCATTGTCTGCCAAATATATTTTCAGACTGCCACAGTTCTGTGAAATCCAAATTATATAAACTCGAAATATAAATTAAATAAAAACATGACCTCTCAAGTATAATTAACTTCAGGTGACCTATTATATATACCACTGTTATGGTTTATACCAAATTTATCTGTTTTGTGTAAAAATGAAAGTGTCAATGACACTGTAGCTCAACTTGTTAAGACATGTACATGTATAGTATGTGACACAGCAACGACAAACATCTAGGTAATGACCTGATAACAAAGGTACATATAAAGTATTTTAACGGTCTGTTCATAAATACTGACCGTACCATGTAACAAATGTATAGGTAAAGTATTGTAAAGGTGGGTGACAGTCAGATGCAAAACTAGAAAAGAAATCTTTGGGTCACAGAGTGGGTCTGACTGAACCCAAAAATATTTATTCTCATAGCACAGTGATAACAAAGGCACCCCAAACACACTCGTTCCTGTCCCAAGGTGAAAACAAAGGTACCCAAGAAGTTTCGTGAAGATCGGTTCATAAATACGAGCTGTATAGAAGTTGTGACAAAAAAATGATTGGACCTAATCTCCGTACAAAATGGCCTCTGGCAGCCATCTTGAATTTTGGACCGCACCCAGAAACACTCATTCTCGTCCCAGGTGATAACAAAGGTACCCAAGAAGTTTCATGAAGATCGGTTGATAAATACAGCCTCTAGCCCGAGCTGTATTTTCATGTGCACTTACAGTGTATATGTAGCACTGAATAAATCAAAGTTCATCTAATTTGCATAATTTCTGCACGAGAAAAAAACCTGTACTGTATGTGATGTATTCCATGTTACTAAACATTCATACAAAAATTTATTCAAATCAGAACTTTTATACAGAAGTTCTGTACAAAAGACTGATTGCACTAATTTTGGTACAAAATGGCTGCTGGTGGCCATTTTGAATTTTGGACCACACCCAAAAACACTCGTTCTCATCCCACGGTGATAACAAAGGTACTCAAGAAGTTTCGTAAAGATTGGTTCATAAATACGGCCTCTAGCCTGAGCCGTATAGAAGATGTGTACAAAAAACTGATTAGACAGAATTTCGGTACAAAATGGCCACTGGCAATCATCTTGAATTTTGGACCGCACCCAGAAACACTCGTCCCAAGGTGATAACAAACGTACCCGAGATGTTTCGTGAAGATCGGTTCATAAATACAGACTCTAACCCGAGCTGTATTGACATGTGTACTTACTGTGTGTAAGTAGCACTGAAAAAATCAAAGTTCATCTAATTTGCATAATTTCTGCACAAGAAAAAACCCTGTATTATATGTGATGTATCCCATGGTACTAAACATTCACACAAAAAATTATTCAAATCAGCACTTTCATATGGAAGTTCTGTGCAAAAATCTGATTGCACCTAATTTTGTACAAAATGGCTGCCATCGGCCATCTTGAATTTTGGACCGGACCCTAAAACACTCGTTCTCGTCCCACTGTGATACCAAAAGTACCCAAGAAGTTTTGTAAAGATCGGTTCATAAATACGGCCTCTAGCCCGAGCCGTATTGAATTGTTGACAGACAGACTGGCCATGGCATAAGCTCAAATTTGGCTTCGCCAAAATTGAGCTAAAAAATGGAACTGAAAGTTTGTTGAAAACTGAAAAAAATTCTGTTATGAGATAACACAAGAATTCAGTTATCTCCCCTTACTTATATACGAACAGATTAGGTATATGTCCAGTTGTCTATTTTTGTTTTCATTTTGAACCAAGTGTTTTCCACCCATTCCATCTACGTGCAGACATCAGTAAGGCCCCCCCCCCCCCCATCCCCCCCATCCCCCCCCCACTTCTACAGGCAGCAGATTAAGGACAAGTGACAATGATTCATGATTTTTTGGGGGGGGGGGGGGGGGGGTAAATACAGTACCAGTGAAAATACGTTGCATGATAGTATTGATACCACAAAAAAATTTGCTCCGGATTTTCCATCACGGATGCTTGTTAAAGAATCAATGATGAAAAAAATGTGAGGAAATTCTTTGTGACTATCTTGCAACTTATTGGCCTGTACAGATAGGCAGGGCTGCCTGTCTGAGCCCCCTCCCCCACCTCCTCCAATTTTTTTCTTTTCTGGCAATAACAGCCAGGTTCAGTGTCGATACTTCAATAACTGGGGAATGGATAGTGCAGATAGTTATCCGGTGCTAACAATGTTGGCTGTGAATGGGAACGGGACAACTCGCCCCAAACCAGCCGGGACAACCCGCCCCAAGTTTTTTATGCGCCGCAGTTATGAGCTATTTGACTACGATATTGGACTATAATTGGATTATAAGTAAAAACAAATGAACTATTCAGCTGTTATTACTTATAATATGATAATTATTAATTAGCGGACAATAGATTTGTTTATTAGATTTAATTATGATGATATTAAAAGTAATATCATGTATAATTCCGAATGAATTATATTATCAGAAGTATCTGTGGTAATGGTATCTGTGGGTGTCTCACTGATGGATGTTTCAGTGGCCTCACTGTTTGTTGTCCCGGACGTGTCCAAGGCTTCATCTGAGTTAATGATTGTTAACAGCTTAAAAAACACATTTATTGTCTTAGTCTTAGATAAAGGAAAAGCGATCAATGCTGTGATGAATCCATATCATACTGAAACAACATGTCTGGTCATTTGATTTTTTCGCATCAAACAAATATCATTCCCCTTAGAGGGTACCCGACTGAAACAACATGACTAAAACAACACATCACTTCTGAATGGTCTCTACATGCAACCAATTCAGTACCGGTATAAAACTATTATTAGTTTAATTCAGTCATTCTGGGATGTCTTAATAGGATCAATGTGGATTGTGGATAATTTTCGATAAAAAAGTGAGTAAAAAATTTGTTATATATTACTATCCCCAAAAACTTTTTCTTCAAAAATCAGAAAAAAATCGGGACAACCCGCCCCAAAAAAGTGGGACAACCCACCCAAAAATAGGCCTGGGGCGGGTTGTCCCTAGGGCAGGTTGTCCCTGATAAACTGTGAACTGCCCCCTGTTCATCTTGCACTTGGAGAAAGTGAACGCAACAGAATTTACCGAGAAGTGATCCACCAGTGCATGTACATGTAAATGCTCACACGTGAATGGATTATTTTGTTTGTTTGTTTTCACAATGGGAGTTATGAATACTGAGGGACCTTCTCTTGCGTGAGTAATACAAAACACAGTTCAAATATTTTTTTAATAAACACAATTCAAAATGGAAATGTAACGACTGAACAAACATGTTTCCAGGTGAAAACAAATTGACCACATGCGTTTTTGACCTCATTTGTTAACATTGATATTTTGTTGATATTTCGTGCTGATTTTGTTGATGTTTTTTTTATTGAAATGTATTTTTGAATGATTGATGATTCCGATGGAAAAAAACGAATAAAACAAACACATAAAACTTTATGTACATTATTAATTTATTTAATATCAATGGGAGCACAACAGCACGAAAACTAATATCGGTATCGGTATCTGTCCGATATTGAATTGACATATCGGATATCAGCAAATACCGATAACACCCATATCGGCTCATCAATACTAAATACCAAGGGGCAGTTTTCGGCCTATATATCTTGCATAAAGTCGAACAAATCAACGGTTATATCACATGCATTGGTTCAAAGGACTAAATTATATGTTTGTACATATATTTAAATCTTTTAAATGACCCTTTTTACTTATTTTCCTTCGCCTTGATATGCCTCGGTATATTTTGGTATCCCTCGGTATTTAGTAGGACCCTGCGCAAGTTCTGTGCCCGCAATGGCAAACTTTCTCGAAACAAATATGCAAAAGCATGCGTCTGTTTTACTAAAGTCAATCACTTCTTCAGATGTCAGTTTTCATTCGGCATCTCAGAAAGAAATAGGATATTACTACTCCTTTCTCACCATCCCCACAACATCGCCCGGGCAATGTGCAGAAAGGCATTATGGGACCTTGAGGACGCGAAGCTATTAGGATGGAGGTGTGTGTGTGGGGAGGGGGGAGGGGGGTACAATCTGGGTAGTTTATTATTACTTGTATTTCTGTGAATGGTGCATAAAATAAGCTCCCATCAAATGGTTCTATCGTACAATAGTCCCACAGCAGCCAACATTATACACTAAACTTACTATTCAAATTTTATTACTCTTTCATTTTTTTTGCATTCAGAATATAGCACCCCCACCGCCCCGCTATGTTTTAGAAGCAAAAAAAAAAAAACATTTAAAAACTAAGTTGTTGGAAATTTTTGTTTAGTGTGTGCCGTCTCTTGCACTGGATAGCCTAATGGGCCGGGTTGACTTGATTTAGAGAAGGTCATGAAAAACTAGATTTCTCTGTTATAATATGAAATCGTCGCCATGACTGCACACTGTATACAATATATAAACAAAATATCCCATGCTATTTAATATTACGATTTTAGTCAAAACGCCCACCCCCACCTGTTTGAAAGAGGTTCCGAGAAGTCCCCATAAACCCCCTCCCCATCCCCGCTCACTGAAAATAGTGACATGTGTAACAGGCCTAAATCAATATTGAGCTCGACTTACCTTTTTGTCTTCCCGTAATCTCTTGCCTGTTGTTTAAATCGTTTTTTCTCTATTAAAATGTACCAGATAAAGTCGTTCTAACTGTTGGTTAACTCTCCGCCTTATGTTAAAATTAAAAAAAGATCGCGTACGAAAGAGAAAACCCAACGTGTGTTTGCAGTCTCGCACACCCTTTTTTTCCGCCCGTGCATTTCGTTAACGCTTTCTGCAAAGCACATTCTCCCCAATAACATCTGAAACGAAACAAGAAAATGGCCGGCTGCGTTACAAATCCGTAACACACTTTTTTAGAAAAATAACATTATGACGGCTAGAATGAAAACATCAGGACAGTAGAAAAGCGAAAGAAAAGTTAATTTTACATTCTTTTCAGAAATGCTTATACTTTTATCACAAAACAAATTCGTTTTTTCTAAAATTGATGATTTTGATCGGCTGTTTAGTTTTACCAAAGGAGGAATGGGAAGAATGTTGGACTGAAAGGATGTACCAAGCCCAAAAATTATATTATGGACTTTCAGGCCATGTTTGGAGGCTCCGGGTCAAGTCACCCCCGGGTCATGTCGCCCCCACATATATTTCCAAGTCAAGTCGACCCTGGTTTGGGGCGAGTTGACCCGCTTTTGCGAGCGAGTTGACCCACCAGAAAAATTCTTTACTGACTTTATTTTTATATTTTTTAGTAAAAAGCAGACAATTATGGAATATTAATTTATGCACTTACCTTTAATATTAAGAAAATCCTGTTCAAAAGAAATACAAATCCTATTACGCAAATTTTTAATCCACTACACAAAGCACGCATGAAAGAATAATTCCTTTCCAAGAATATGAAATTTAACACAAAAGTTAAAAAAAAATTGTATTCACTGACTGAGGACAAAATTATCCTTTCAGAACCCAGATATAATAATAATAACTCTTTGGCCAGCCGCTGATTTGTCGCGGTCCTCATAAGAGAAGGCCATCATTCCCCCTGCACCCCACCCCCTCTTCCCCTCTCCTCCCAGCATTCAGATATAAACTGCTTAATAGTGTCCCTCACTTCCTCTTTTTCTATTTCTTCAATAAGCATTCCTACCCTCTCCCTCGTGTCCCCCTTCAGCCATCTATCCTTTGTTTCTTCACCCCACTTCTGCATTATTCTTCCAGTAAATTTTATTCTATGAGGTATACACTGTGGGCATTCCAAGAGAAAATGTTCCAGGGTCTCCACTACTCCAGAGTGGCACATTTGGCATCCCTTTTCCCCATCTCTCCCAATTTTTCCCCGAAGCTCCAGTGATCTTGATCTCAGTTTGAACAGCAGTGACCCTCCAAAGGTGCCATCTAGGTACTTCTCAAAAGCTGGCTTTTCTTTATATTGTAACCCCTGCAGTGATCTTTTCACGCTAACCCCTGCTCGCCAGTTTCGATTGCAATCTTCCATGACTCTCTTTGACAAACCTTTTGCCTTCTTTCATTCCTACTTCTATGTTTGTGACCTCTATAGAGTAATTGTCCATTAGTTCCCTCACATGTTTTGACCACCCCGTTTCTATATTAGAATTCTAAATGGTATCGAGCATCAATTTGCACCACCGGTTGTCAGGCAGGTTTCTCAAGTAGTTAAAGTAACACAGTTTTCCCAAATCTACCCTGTCCTTGATTTTCATCCACCCAAGCTCCCCCCTTACTGCTTCCAAAGCTGCAGCATTACTCGACCCTGTTATCCATCTGCCGGCATCATTCTGAGTACTTTCCAACTTCTTAATAACGGTTTGGTTTAATGGAATCACGTCCGTGCCATGCGTTATACTTGGTAAACCCACCCTCTCCCACAGTGTTTTCCCCACAAAGACCTTATTGAAACTATTTTTCCCTAAAAGTTTTAGTTGGTTCAGAATGATGAACCTAATGATTCAAGAATAATAATTCTAATCCGTGTTTGTTTAAACAGGTAATCTGGTATGTGAGTGTGGCTGACGACATTTCATTACAGCTGTGAAAAGAGTAATCATAAATATTTTTTTGTTTAAACAAGCAGTCTGATCAATAAGTGTTTTTGGTGGATTGTGATCATGGTTGACGACTGTTCATCAACACCTATGGAGAGTAATCATAACAACGATGATACTATCACCACAAAAGTAAGTATTTTCACCTATCTGCTTTTAAAATAGAGGGGAGGGAGAGAGAGAGATTGCATAATAAGTTTGATTTTGTATAATTACAGACAAAAGAGATGGCAAAAGAAAAACTTATTCAAACCAGCAACTGACATAGCTGAAGATGCCATGGAAGAAACCATCACTGACGCAAATATATTTTTGAAACAAAAAACTTCTTTAGTGAAAAGAAACATAAACAGGTACAGAGCAAAAACAAGACCACAGCCACCAGCCGAGTTGAATTTTGAAATAAATACAGTAATCCTACTGTTGAGTAATCAGTCTATTTTTCTTTATCTGTAGATTATTAGACAATCATTTACTAATATAAGAGATATATAAACCATAGATAGATATTGATTATATTTATGTAATGTAGTTGTATATACTTGTGACTTTATTATGTATAAAAATTATATAAATCATAGATAGATATTGATGTAATTTATGAAATGTATAGTTATTTTATTATTATGTTCTAGTTTTAGTAAATAAAAACAATTACTGAAAGTTGTATATATTTGTTATTATGTTCTAGTTTTGATAAATAAAAATTACGTGTTTAATCAGACCATCTTTTGTTATTATTAAATCTTTCCAGTCCAACACTTTGGGGGGGGGGGGGGGGGGAGGGGGAGGGCGACTTGACCCAAGGTATGGTTTCTAGACATTTCATACCCAAGATGTTTCGTACCCTTTTGGACGTTTCGTACCTAAATCTCGGGTCGTTTCGTACCCCAAGTTGTGGTCATTTTGTACCCACGATTGGATGATTTGTACCCATTTTGGGGGGTACGAAACGTCCCAATCACTGGGTACGAAATGACCAAAGAAAAAATATTGTGATTGAGAGGACCAGCATTAGAGTTGGTGCATGTGGTATGAGTTGCATGTTATAAGGCATGTTTTTTTATCTAAAATATGTACACAACATATTTTATCGAAACTGAGATAATCAATTAGTGATGAGGTATTCACGGTAGTCAAAACATCGACTTAGTGCTGTTTCAGGGGAAAGGTGAATACAAAACACATTAATGATTCCTACTAGCATTATAATAACAACATTGCTTACTGCACAGAAAATGTGATTACTCTGATTAATTGTTCATCATTAACTTTTACCGTTTGTTAAATAACTTGCCGAATGTATTCATCAAAGCCAATTTTACCGAAATATGTTTTTTTGATGGCTTCACTTTCTTCTATAAATAGCGAGGTCTTTGAGCGATTGGTATTCATTCAAAATGTCTTCATCGTGTATAGAGTGTCACAAGACAGTGAGGCCAAGACAGGAAGGCTTGAAATGTGATGGGTGCGAGCGTTGGCAGCATCGCACATGGAACACTGGTATATCAAGAGATTGTATAGACAGTCTGTAAAGAACCATGTTGGAGTTGACTGGCACTGCAAAGAATGCAACAATGCAGATATGGGCAACTTTACAATAAGTTTTTCCAATGTCACTCACAGCACAACGCAGCCTCCAAGATGCAAAGAACAGCCATGACAACACTAATTCATCCAACATATCAACAGAATTCCATGTACAATCAGAGCAGCAGGAAGAGTAAGTATATTTGGAACATTTGATTGATTTGGTGGAGGGTGTCCAGGTGATGGCTAAAACGTCCGCTTTTCTTGTTTAAAAGTGTAAATATTTTCGATAATCTTTCTGAATGGGTTAAACATGAAATGTAAAGATAGGTATATGACGGACTCCGAAAACAGATAGGCAATAATTCAAACGCTACCAAATTGAGCATGAAAGTTAATGTCCATTATGGCGCATTTGTTGAACGCCATTAGCTACGTAATTATGGCCAGTTAAGAGCTAATTATTGTGAAACCGTGCATCAAATATGTTCTGGACACAGACCCATATTACGCATCTATCCTGTCCACCGGGAGGGGGGTGACTGATGTTTTATCGTCTTATTCTTGTGGATTCCATGTAAGTCACCAATTATCATATTTATCTTTCTTATATATGTATTAAAATTGTTGCTTTCAGTGAATCCCTGTTGATTTATGCTTTTCGAGGAAAAGTTATTAACCCCTTCAGGATAAGAACGACCCCAACAAAAGTGAAACGGGAGGGTTTGTCACGGTGAGACATACGTTCATGCACGGATTCAGGCAACACTCCTCGAGTTTTGGCTGAATACATGGCGTGAATCTATTTCTTCCAGCAGTGACAAAGCCCCGGTTTTCAACAGAGGGACACCAACCCTGTCAGGTTTTTGGGTGCTGGGGTGGGTGTAGGACATACTGTATAATTAACAATTACCACTTCTGACCTTTCTTTAATCGGATTATCAGTAGAATATATGTATTATTTAAGATCAAGTGTCCAGCAACAGATGGAAACTGATATTCCACAGCAGACCAAAATGAATGAAACTCCAGAGGATATGGAAACAGATGATAGTCCACAAGTAGAGGCAGCTGAAATAACATATGAAGTCATTGAGCAGGGGACAGAGAGGGGAAAGAAAAAACTGATTTCAAGTAATGGATTTTCTTACACCATCAAACGAGAAACAAATAATGCTACGTACTGGTGGTGTTCGCATAGGAAACAAAACAATCGATGTCCCGCTACAGTAAGTGAAAGAAATAATTGTTTTGTTGTGGGTCCAAAGGAACATAATCACCCTTCTGACGATATATGCATTATTTCGATCGCTGCAAAGCTACGAGGTATGGCCAAAGCTAAAACCAACATCTTTACTCCAGCAACAACTCTAGCCGAGACGGTTTTAAAGGAGGAGTATATGAAAGACAGCGAGACTTCACTGCCAAAGCCAGCAAACCTAATAAGAGCTGTCAACAGAGTTCGACAGAAACAACGCCCACAAGAACCAACTACCACTGACTCTGAGGTGAGAATTAGTTCGGAAAATTGAAATCTTTATTGGGGGGGAGGCACCTTGGTATAGTTGGTATATTACTGTTAACTGTTACATCTAAAGTTATTATTTTTATGTCACAGTTAACCGGAGATATTTTTCATTCGTATTTGTAGTTGAATACTGAATTCTTGCCAAAGAACTTTCTTCAGAAAGATCTTAAGGTGAATGATGAGCGCCACTTAATCTTTGCCACACCTGATCAGTTACAACTATTAGCCAAGTCAAAAAACTGGTATATTGATGGAACATTCAAAGTCGTAAGACAATCGTTCGTCCAGCTGTTGGCTGGACACGCCTTTGTTCGGAAAGAGGACACTACCAAACAAGTACCATCATCGGCTTCATTATTAGATCTCTTTGCTCTTAGTGACACAATTAACATTAAAGTTTTATCATCGGCTTCATTATTCGATCTCTTTGCTCTCAGTGACACAATTAACATGAAAAATTGTGAGGTCCTTGAACCGATTATTCCGGACATGATTCGCTACCACTGCCCCATTTCAATTGAAGTTGAATTCTCTAAACCACCACCTCTCTCCTTTAAGAGGAGGATATGGCTTTATTCCCAGGGTAACTACGAAGCACTAAATGAAGCTTTCTCTAGCGTCGACTGGGACGCTCTCTTTGATAATCATTGTCTTGACACTATAGTTTCCAACTTTACCAACAAAATACTCGATGTTGCCTCAATCCACATACCCAATAAATTCATTACTATGAGAAAAGACCAACCAAAATGGATGCACAACGAAATAAGATTACTGATCAGGCAAAGGAAACGTTTGTATCGCATTGCTAAGCGCAATCATCTTCCACGTGCCTGGGCTAAATATAAACTGAAATGAAATGAAGTTATGTCGGCTGTTAGGAAGGCCAAAGCGTTATACTTGTCAAAAATCCAGTCCACTCTAAGGAGTAAAGAAACACCACCATCACAGTGGTGGAAGACTTTAAAAACATTTATTGGCAGCAGTAACGCAGTAGGAATTCCCACTCTCATTCACTCAAATAAAGTATACTCATCAGATGCTGAGAAAGCAGAAGTGTTTAATGAATACTTCAGTTCTATCTCAACAGTTGATGATTCGAATGCTTCCCTGCCAGACCCACCATCCCGTGCTTCCCAAAGTATTGATAGCATCACCCTATATTGTAGCGAAGTAGAAACTGTAATGAAGTTGATAAAAGTGTCCAAGGCTTTTGGTCCTGATCTCATAAGCCCACGTCTACTAAAAGAATGTCATTCCTCCTTATGCGAACCACTTTCGATCTTATTTAACATACTGATGAACAGCTCGTACTTTCCATCGTTGTGGAAAAAAGCAAATGTCTCTCCAGTCCTGAAAAAGCAACCATCCAATTCTGTTGTTAATTATCGCCCAATATCATTGATCAGCTGTGTTGGTAAAATACTCGAAAGATGTGTATTTAAGTGCTTGTGGGCGTTTCTGATTGAAAATAATGTCCTCAGTCAATTTCAGTCAGGGTTTCGACCTGGCGACTCAACTGTCCTCCAACTAACTGATATTTAAGATGAATTCTGTCGTGCACTTGATGAAGGCAAAGAAGTTAGGGTGGTGTTCTGTGATGTCAGTAAGGCCTTCGATAAAGTATGGCACGCTGGTCTTATCTACAAGCTGGAGAGTATTGGCGCCTCGGTCGAACTATTGTTGTTCTTGAAATCGTACCTTGCTGATAGGCTACAACGAGTTGTGATAGCGTCGGAGGCATCTCCATGGAGGCCCGCCACTGCTGGTGTTCCTCAATTGTCCATTCTCAGTCCCTTACTGTTCCTTATATACATCAACGACATAACTGATAACCTGCTTAGCAGTATACGTCTCTTTGCAGATGATACGTCTTTATATCTAATTATAGAGAACCCTGAACAAGCGTCAATTTTAATAAATCATGATTTGACCACAACTAAACATTGGGCTAAAACATGGTTGGTTGAGTTCAATCCCAACAAAACAGAAAGCATGTTAATTTCGCGTAAAAACAACCCACCTCCCATCCACCTTTATTCTTAGGCAATTCTCAGATATCTGAAGTTTCCAACCATAAACATTTAGGAGTCATACTGAATAGCATGTGTACATGGAACAATCACATCAAACATATTTGCTCTAAAGCCTGGTCCCGTTTAGACTTGCTGAAGAGGCACAAGTTTACTCTGGATCGTAGTATTTTGGAAAAAAATATACTTTGCCTTCATTAGACCTCTTCTTGAATATGCTGATACTGTTTAGGATAACTGTCCTGTAACCAAAGTGGACGAACTGGAAAAAATACAAATTGCAGCAGCAAGAATCATCACGGGGGCAACAGTCAGTGCCAGGAAGACTTTGCTCTATCGTGAAATGCAATGGGACCACCTTAATGAAAGATGTCGCAAACACAAGCTAATTCAGTTTTTTAAAATGTATCATCACACGTTACCTCCATGCATCTCCAATAAAGTGCCCCCTCTTACCTTTTTAACCAACTCAGCAATCAGTCTCCGAACAAGGCATAACCATTGAGTTCCCTTTTGTCGGACTCAATTGCACAAGTCTTCCTTCATCCTGAGTGTTACGGACGAATGGAATAATCTGCCGCTTCCTGATCGCGAGAACTCGTCACTTATCAACTTTAAGACCTTCCTAAACAAGGGAATCCAACGACCTCCAAGGTTCTACAGCAACGCAAAATCTCGCACAGCTCAAATATATCATTGCAGGCTACGTCTACAGTGTAGTAACCTCAACTCCCACCTGTACGATAATCATTTATCACCAAACCCTTTGTGTCAGTGTGGCAAGCAAGAGACTCCTGATCATTTTTTTTTCCATTGTCCAATCTTCTCAGACGCATGTAATTACACGATTAACCTTCTTCCTTTTGGAACACACATCCACACTTCTTTTTGGTTCAGAATTCCTGAATAACGAAGACAATCGTGTCATCGTTGAAGTGGTACATGACTTTATCTTATCAAGTAAGCGATTCCAATAACTGATTCGCATGACTTGTTACATAACATTGGGCCACCCAATAATCCAATATTACTAACTAATAATAATAGTATCAAACTAGCATAGCATCACGTATATTCCCCTCCACACCTATCAAACTTCATTTCAGCCCACCATCAGATGGACTGTCTTCGTAGTTTGGATTCATATATATATCTCCTTACCAGAAGAACTGATGAAATAAGATACTGCCTTAAGTATTTCTCGAGTGCACCTACTGCATTACGCATTCAGACTGGCCGTCATTTACATTTTTTCTTTTTTTTTTCTTGTTCGATGTTTTCTTCTTTTTCTCGTTTGCTTCTTTCTTTTCTAATTTTTCTTAAAATATTACTGTTGTAGTTGATACATTGGTGCACATCTTTGCCCAGGGGTCTGCCCTCTCCCACTCTTGCCTCGCGTATTCAGTCTGGGTCTGGAGACCTGGCTCGCGACCCCAATTGGTAGCTGTGTCTTGAAGACAGAAAAATGCGTAAATGGCATCAGAAAGTTCCCCCCCCCCCCCCCCTCCGAGTCAACGTTTGGTTCCGAGGGGCGGGCTGGGCCCGTGGGTAATGATGTGTACGTGTAACTACTGACTGACACCGCCTGCCGAGTGAATTGATAAACGACAGAGGGAGACGACTTACATAAGCTGATAGCTTTCCGTTGAATCCCTCTCATATACAGAGATCTATCTTCGTTTACCTTTGTTATTTTGTGTACTGTTGTACATTGTGTTGCTTGTTCTTCTTTGTACCTGTTGCGTACTGTATACAAATAACATAATTTCAAATAAATATTGTTTGAACTAAGTACCACTTGCATATGCGCTTATGAGTCGCCAGAGAACTAAGGATTACAAAAAGGTAATTTATTTATTTTATTTAATCTTTGAAATAGTTTAAAATGTATAGTACTGTACTGCTTAATTGGGAATTAAATGGGTGAGTGAAAGGATGAATGGTTGGCATGTTAACTATTAGTAATGGTTTAATTTTTCGTCTGAAATTGATTAAAAATTTGTATTCCCTTTTGTTTTTTTCATTGGTCACAGGCGCTTTGGAAGAAGGTTCAACACCTTGGACTACAACGTATTTATCAACAAAAAGGAAGCCAGTACAGGTAATTTATATAATTTCAATTAATGTTAGTAAAGGAAGTAATTTAATTTTTATAATTTCAATTAGTGTTAGAAAATGAAGTATGGCGATTTAATTTATATAATTTAAATAAGTGTTAGTTAATTGCATAATTAGGTAATTTTCATTTTTATTAAAAATTAAAATAAATTGTAAAAAGTCCAGAGAGCGGCAAATCGGTTTTCTTATTGTTAGTGAAAATTGTGAGTGAAAATATTGCTCTTAAATGATCTAACAGACGATTCGTATTTTTAATTTGTGGACTACTCAAAAAAATCTTTGTTCTGCCATTGATTCCAGCTGAACATATTTATCCCTCATTTAATAAGCTCACAGAGGATGTTGAAGATGAGAATGTGAAGGAGTTTGAAGTATGTTGAAGAAACATAGCTTTCGAGTGATATTTGGAAAATAGAGGCACGGTGCATGTTTAATAGGTCTACCAGAACAAACGACGACTGTGAGGGTTGGCATCATAGATTAAACTATAAATCAAAAACAGACAATTTATCATTTTATATATTGGTTCCATTACTGCACGAAGAAAGTATTATGACAGCTATCAACATAAAATTAGTCAGTGAAAAGAAGCTTCAAAAGTACCACAGAAAAAAATATTTTATTTTACAAGGACAGTTGTTTACTTTGTGGGATTCGTATTTGGACACTGACATGTCAACGGTATTGGGACGTTTCGGCCTCAGAACGTTTCGGCCTCCTATATTAAAAGTCAATACTGAAGGGGATTATCTCATCCACCAGGATAGATAGTAGAGGATATTAAGAGGTGTTAATTGGTCAGTATTTTTCAATTTAACAACCTCTATTATCTAACCTGCCGAATGAGATAATTTCCATCACTATTGACTGTTAATGTGGATTAGGGAATTAATTGATTGACAACACACAGTTTGAATAGAATAGATAGACTTCTTTATTACTGTCTCTAAGTATAATTAATACAACTTAAGCAGCAAATAAATGAAAGTGTCAAAATGGCTGCCAGCGGCCATCTTGAATTTCGGACCGGACCCCCAAAACACTTGTTCTCGTCCCACGGTGATAACAAAGGAACCCAAGAAGTTTCGTAAAGATCGGTTCATAAATACGGCCTCTAGCCCGAGCCGTGTTGACGGCGCGATGGACGAACAGATGGACGGACGACGGGCCATGACAATACCTCAAATTTGGCTTTGCCAAAGTAGAGCTAAAAATGGAAATGATATTATTTACAACAAATGGAAATATTTACATCTCGCACCCAAAATGACAGTATTTACAACAAATGGAAATATTTACATTTCGTACCAAAATTCCGCAATTCCGTTTTTACTGTATGCAAAGATAAGTTATATAAAAACTAGCTATGGCTTTAGATGCTAGGGATATTCAAGTACAAGGCTAGGATATCAGACAAATTAAGGATATCCAAAGCATCTTTCGACATAGCTTGGTTTTATAAAACTTATCTCTGTATACAGTTATAACAGAATGAAAATGCAGTTTACCTTCATTTTACTGTCAAGAAATACATTATTTACAAACATTTGAATACATTATTTATACACAAAAATATCTGAGCCCATTGTCGTCGGTAGATCAGAAGGCACCAAAGATACCACATCGAGAGTGCTGTATCAACACATACAAACAGTTCATCATTCACTTTTATTCCGAAAAGATTGTATAAACAAACTCAAAAAGTTCATCAGTACCTTTTAATCAGAAGCGTCAAACAAAGTATCAATAGACTTGCAGCAACAGCGACAGACAGCTATGGCTTTTTGTTTTGTCAAAACACCACTTCTGGGAAAATCTTGTATTTCATTTATTTCGATGCATCTTCAACATCAGTGAACATACTTTATTTGTGCTTACAAATAATATAAAATATAAATAATTCCTGCTTTATTTCAGGGATAAATTAATCTTCGATAAATGCAAGTTTGTTTTTTTATTCTAAGACAACTTTTTATGACCAGCAACATGAAGGAAATTAAGTTCCAAAATATGTAAAAAAAATATGAAAAATTCACTAAAACCCGGGACGTTTCGGCCCGATAGGCAGGATGTTTCGGCCCGATTGGATGCTGAAATGTCCAGGGCCGAAACGTCCCAAGGCCAAAACGTCAGTAAACCATGTCAACAAGCTCTTTATTTCGTAAACTAAGCAAATTATATTCTCCACTATAAATTAATTTTACTTTGTTCTTAAGTGAATGTATATACAGTACAGTCGCCATGGATTGGTCGTAATCCACATGTGGGCCGTTATGTCCACGCATCTGTTTACCTGGTAGTAGAAATCATCATTAGCAAAATTTTAATTAATGAAGCACCGGGTTGTACCTGTAATTAGTGCTTGGAATATCTAATATTACTGCGTCCGTGGAAATATTGCCCACGCATGGAAAGTGACCAGTCCACGGTAGTGTTGAAACGATTTGTGATTTTCAGGAATCGACTAGTCATTGCCAGTAATTGATTACTAATTGACTCGTTAAAGCCCCATGTTATTGTTATCGAACATGTGTACCACTGTTCTTCCCTGGTTAAAAGCAACAGTAATACTTGCAATGAAAAAATGGCAAGTGAAGCTTTGAAAGTCCACAAAACCTCCCCGTTTCCAGAGAATAAATGTTGGTAGCTTCTGTGTTTAAAATCATTTTTTCTCAATATAGCCACTGATATTTTAATAAAATAAATCATTATTCAGGTTTTTTTTTCAATCATTCCATCCCATTGAATGTCAACAAAAGGAAGTGCTCTTTATGCATGCGCAAGATACACAACGCCTGTCAAAAATTGAGCACAGTTAACACCCAAGCAGTCATCAGTCTATCAACAATTGTACACAGAACACTCCCACACAACTTCTTGTATTATGACTTAACCACTCACCTGTCCATAATTTGGCATACATCGAACACGCCTAGTAATTTCCATATTTTCTGCTTTGAAAATCATGATCTGACCTGACTGGGTTTCTTCTTAACTCAGTTGTAGTTCATAGAAAAGCTAGTTTCATTTTCAATTTCCCTGAAACTCTCAGATTTCCAGGAATTTGTCCCCGTGTATTTACAAAATGAAAATAAAAGCACATGGCTTTTATAATTGGTTCTTTCGTGATTACAAATTGTTCCAAATACGAACTGGTTCGTGTTCTTCCATACTTTCTCTTTGATGTTTCTGTAAGACATTTCGAACTTACCTGTACCAGGTGAACAAATTGATGTCCGTGGGTGGTCTAATTTCCTGTCAACTTTGGGTCCTAATTTTCCTGCAGGCTGTTCCCTCGAGAATAAACTTACCCATATATATTTTCCCTGTTTACTTCACACACCCCTGGGCTTATTATCGGGTCAGTAGGGCTACTGGGGTTGTTAATCATGCAATCGGAAACATCAAACGCATTATTTCCGTGGGATGTTTTTTGATCTCCGGAGTTGACTTGCCACGTTCGCAACAATGTTGGTTGAATTTAAGGCGATGGTGTATGGTTGGGGCGGATGCTCCGAGTAATCGACTAGCAGATTTTGGGATGCACTAATTTAATATTTGCATCGACGTCGTTTAGTCGGCTAATCATTTCAACACTAGTCCACGGCGACTGTACTGTATCTTGCTGCTTTGACATATATTTACTACTGATGTATTGACTTGTTATTGTGCATTTTTGTGAGGCGTCAGTATGTTACAACACAGACATGAGTGAGTGTTTGTAATCTGCTATTGAGTGCTATTCAGATTCAACATGGAATAAAATCATTTCAATAAACTTGTTATTTTTCCTCCTGCTGCTCCCAGAAAACCCCACTTATACCACATGCACCGACTCTATTGCCGATCCCCTCATTCGCAAAATGTCATCTTTGGTAGTTTCGTACCTCGTATATTATATACAAATATATACATATATATTACCTATAAATATTTTGGGGTACGAAACGTCCAATCCCGGGTACGAAATTACCACAACTTTGAGCACGAAACGACCAAAGATTTGGGTACGAAACATTCAATCGCGGGTACAAAATGACCACAACTTTGGGTACAAAACGTCCAATCATGGGTACGAAACATCCACTGTGGGTACAAAACATCCTGGGTACGAAATGTCCAGATACCCGGAGTATGGGGGGGGGGGGGGGCGACTTGACCCAGTGGCGACTTGACCCGTTCCCTGTGAATACAGGACGATTCGGCGGAAAACCGATTCCGCAACACGGCCAAACCATTCAGACAAAAAGGCTCCGGCAAACCGTCCATTTCTTCCGCCGAATCATCCAAGGCATGGGACTAATAACAAAGGAAATTTGGCTCATAATTTTTTGAAGTTTTTCTTCTCATTTTTAACATTTTGTCTGTAATTTAGGTACTTAGAAATTATTTTTGTTTTAGTTTAGTATCTGTTGTTATTTTAGATTTTTTATGTATTAAGTGGCTACATTTTCGTTTAGTTTAATATTTATTGTTATTTTAGAATTTAAAAAAAAAATTTATACATTATGTACGCTGAATATATTTATTTCTCATTTGCTTTCACTTTCGAATTCAGTAATGGTAATATTGTGCACTGAAATGTGACATGTGGTGGGAGGGACAAAGTGCATTTTTTCGATCCAATCACTGATTGTTTGAAACGTGTTTTTATAACCCAGGGAACACAAGCGTAGGAGCTTATCATGGCATGTGATGCAGTAATTGCTTGTTGAGATGGCTTGTGCTATAAAAACAGTCACCTGACCAAAGGTGCCAGTAGTATTGAACTTGACATCAAAGTTTGTTTTTTCTATGCTAAATAATATTATATATACCCCACAACTGTAACACTCTACATTCAGTCAGTCTTACCACTGTCACACGAACATGTCTTCCAGGATGAAAACAAGACGACGCACAGTTAGGTTAATACCATATCCTTGTTTATCTTGCACAAGACAGACAACAGGCATTACAATTTACTGGGTGTGAGCGTTGGCAACACAGGGCCTGTCAAACGGGAATAAGTCAGGAAGAGTACAGAACTGCAATAAAAAGTATAACTGAAATTAGCTGGGACTGCTCATTGTGCGATCAAAACGTTGGGCTGTTGGACTCAATGAGGCATGAACCTTCAACTTCGTCATCGACGCCTGTGGCACCAAACACACATGTTCCTTCATTTTATGGATCACCTGTACCAATATCAGATTTCTCTCCAACACCGCCAGTTCATCTAAATAATCCACCTCCAGCACAGGTACAGCTAGTCTCATCATTCTACGACTCACCTCTTCCGTCATCAGATGATCTGCCGCCAGCATCATTTCATCCCTCATGTTCTCCTGACATTAACCAAATAAGAGAACAGGTAGCAAGGGCTTTTGCAGAGCCTTCATTCCACGAGAAGTCCGATTTAGAGCACACTATTCCTGAACCTGACAATGATATTGCTAATGTTGACGAGTCTGAGTTCAACGTCATTATCGGTGGATCAAAGTGTGGTGCCGATGCCTTAATCAGTCCTGGACACTCATATTGCAAAGATGGCAAAGCAAACAAAAAGGGAATACAGCGATGGAGATGTAACATACGAAACAAAAACACTAATTGTCTATCCAGCATCATGCAAGATGGCGTACGTCAGGGGTTAAATTATTTGGTAAATTCATTCGGTGTATTGCCTTAAAACATAGCTTATGCTCCCTCCTTTAAACAAAATCAATTGAGGTCGTTTCAGTGATGAATCATAAGCTATGTTTTGGGGCAAATGAGACAAAAATCTGATTATTCGGTATTTTTTTCATGTGTGCGTCGGGGGTTAAATTATTTTTCTTTCTTTCACCACCCCTCCTCTACCTATTTTTTTTTTCGCCGAATCATCCCTATTTTATTACACCGAACCGTCTGGACAGGTTCGGTGGAGAACATTTTTTCTCAGCCGTACCGTCCAGGCGCCATCGGCGAATCGTCCTGCTACCCTCCCTGTTTGGACTACTAGTTCTACATGATACATTACCAAGACAAATACATCGATGTTTGGTTTAAGGTGCTATATATGTAATGGAATTTTGTTTATTTTGAAATTCCCACCTCTGATATTCCTTAAATTTAAATTAAATATACACGAATTACACACCAAAATGAAGGAAGGTTGGGCGATAGAGAACACAAAAAATGTATGAAGTCAACTCGAAAGTGTTCTGAATGCCTAGCTTTGTTCTTGGATATGTGAAGGACATTTGGTCACAAGTTGTTCTCAGGAAATATTATTTTATTATCAGTTCTGGTACGAATACGGTAGCAGAGTTTCAGGAACCATTTGTGCCTGCTATCAACTCTATGAGTTGATTACATATGTGTTTCGTGTTCTATACATCTCAACCTTCATTTTGATGTATAATTTGCATATATTTAATTTGAATTTAAGGAATATGAGAGGTGGAAATTTCAAAATAAACAAAATTCCATTACTAATATAGCCCCTTAATGATGGAGATGGCAGAAAATTAAAAAAAAAGTGACTCGATACTGCCGAGTAGACAGTACCTGCGAGAACACGCCAGAGTCTTTAAGTTTAATCAACTTAAAGTGATCAATGAATCAACTTAAAGTGATCAATGAATCAACTTAAAGTGATCAATGAATCAACTTAAAGTGATCAATGAATAACAACTAATTGAAGTTCAACTTGTCACCTAATTTCAACCTAACTTTTCATTAACAATTCCCCCCCCCCCACCCAAAGTTGGTCATTCCCCCCCCCCCCCCCCCCCAAAGAAGTCATTTCCCCCAAAAATTCTAGAAGGGTCAAATGATTAAACATTATTTAATTCAAATACTGCACACAAAGTAGTATGGAAAAGTGTTCGGGAATGGACAAATTGGGGGGGGGGGGGGGGGGGGGGAAATGACCAAGTCTTTGTAAGACTGACCTAGGGCCCCCTCCCCTTCCATCCCCAGGAGAGGGCCCAAGGTCACAGTCTTACAAAGACTAGGGATGACCAACAGGGATTACTTTGGGGGGGGGTGAATGACTACTTTGGGGGGGGGAATGACTACTTTGGGGGGCGGGGGGGGAAACTGTTAGGGGGGGTGTCTTGCACCCATTAATGCATTATAAAGCACCAAAATAAACCGTAACAACCTCCAAAATCCTTTTATTGTTATAATAGAGGTCCGTTTCGGCCCCATTTTGATCCCGTTTCGGTGATTCGTCACAACCTAACTCCGCTTCTTATTCGAAGTTATTCACTTATTGTGACTTTTGTGTTGACAACTGATTTTCCTTTTTTACATCGAACTTCCAAAGAATTTGAAATGTTCTCTGTGTACCTGTATTTTTATTACATAGTCCTCGTTCTCAACCTTAAAAACCAACTTGGAAGATAATCAAATAGATCGGTTTTTTTCGGGCTTTCTCACACACGTGTTGCATTGGTTTTCGGGACTTTTTGGGACGTTTCGGCCTCAGGACGTTTCGGCCTCGAGACGTTTCGGCCCTGGACGTTTCGGCCCTGGACGTTCGGCCTCCTGTATTAACAGTCAATAGTGAAGGGGATTATCTCATCCGCCAGGGTAAATAATAAATAAAGGCAAAAATAAATATTAATTGTTAGCATATAGGTGCCCTATGTTGTACATAAAATAAGAAAAGGCAAATTTAAAGCTTTTAGACCGACTCAGTCTGTGGTGATGGGGATTATTTATCAATTTCGGATTCGCCGCCAAACCGAGAAGAGACTACTTGCCGAGAACAAAACCAATTAATATATAAAGATCGAAATAAAAGTTTATTGTTAATGTATAAAGCATGTAAGTACTCTATATTATGTGCAAATTAGTAACCAAACAATTTTAAACCAGCCAGGTCAATGGTGAATGGGATTGTTTATTAAATCCCACATACGGAGCCGAACCGAGAAGAGGCTACTTGCCGAGAACAAAACAAAAATGTAAAAATGAAAATAGAAGTCTATTGTTTTAGGGGTCCATCGTTTCACCCAATTACACCCAATTAAACCCAATTAACACCAATTAACACCCAATTAAACCCAATTAACACCCAATTAATATATACGTCCACTGAATTGGGAAGTTATTGTTTCTTGGGACAAATTCTCGAAGCAAGACTACAGCGCGCCAGTCGAACTTGACCCATTAGTACTAACTAAGTCGGAACAGGCAGAGATCGTTCAGTTAGTTTGGGAGAACCCCCCCCCCCCCCCCCCCACACACACTAATGTCAAATGTTTTTTGCTAATTTTGTGTACATCTAGTCCAAACCTCCTGGGCCATGGCGTAGTCAAATATAAGTTTACGTCCACAGGATAAATATTATATTACGGCCTGTGATGTCAAGTTTGGACCAGTTTATATGTAAACAAAATGGTGCCACCCATAACCACTCTTTCTCTCAACTTTAGGGACCTTCGTGGAATTGGTGATAGCTCACTCCCCACCCCCACCCCTCACTACACACCCCCACCCCACACTATTTTTGACACATTTCGCCGCCCGTGCAGTAGCATTGACTCAGTAACATGACACATTACTACGTGGGCCTAGGCAGAGATATTGCCTTTAGGAAGACATCGTATCAGTGTTTTGGAGAAACAAGAACAACCATTTCTTTTATTAATTTATTTCATAAAATGTAAAACCTTAACAAATAACGATTTGAGCACATACAGCAGGGGCTTATTGTACAGAAAAGCAACATTATTTACAGAAGCACGTGTTTGTAACAAAACACAAATCTGTACACAAACACATATAGAAACAATAGATCGGTTCTCATCCATCTTGTGTAGGTCTATATTTAGACCACACTAGGCGTCACTGGTCGTAATATAATTTTGTGGTTTTGTAGGTAGGATGTTGGCCAACCAAACCAAAACATTATATTATGGCCCGTGGGGGCATTAGTTTCGATCTGTGCATATGAAATGTGCCTTTCCACTAAATTGAACACCAACTCTCTATCAGCTCTCGGGTCCTTATTGAAATTAGTGGGAGTGCCCATCTTGTATAGGCTATATTTCGTCCAAACCTGGCCTTACAGTCGGTAATATAATGTTTCGGTTTGGCACATAGGATGTTTGCCTACCAAACTAAAACATTATATCACGGCCTGTGAGGCCACGTTTCAACTAGTGCAGATATTGAGATATTGTGTATTCAAAACAAAACTGTCCGACAAAGTAACGGGTTCCATCGGCGCTCTGTAGTCTTCTTCCTAGAATTCACCCCAAAAAACAATTTTTTGACGTTTTTTATTAATTGGGTATTAATTGGGTGTTAATTGGGTGTTAATTGGTGTTAATTGGGTTTAATTGGGTGTTAATTGGGTTTAATTGGGTGTTAATTGGGTTTAATTGGGCGTAATTGGGTGTAATTGGGTGTTAATTGGGTGTAATTGGGTGAAACGACGGACCGTTGTTTTAGTATAAGGCATGTATCTACTTTAGAGACTACTTGCCGAGAACAAAACAAAATAATATTTCAAAATGAAAATAAAAGTTTATTGTTAGCGTCTAAGGCATGTATCTACTATATATTATGTACAAATTAGTAACAAAACAATTTTAAACCAGCCAGGCCTACGGTGAATGGGATTATTTATTAATTCCCAAATTCGGAGCCGAACCGAGAAGAGGCTACTTGCCGAGAGCAAAACAAAAATTTAACAATGAAAATAGAAGTCTATTGTTTGCTTATAAGGCATGTATCTACTTTGTGTACTTGCCGAGAACAAAACAAAATAATATTTCAAAATGAAAATAAAAGTTTATTGGTAGCGTCTAAGGCATGCATCTACCATATATTATGTACAAATTAGTAACAAAGTAATTTTAAACCAGCCAGGTCTACGATGAATGGGATTATTTATTAATTCCCACATTCGGCGCGGAACCGAGAAGAGGCTACTTGCCGAGAACAAAACAAACATTTACAAATGAAAACAGAAGTCTATTGTTTGCGTATTAGGCATGTATCTACTCTAGAGACTACTTGCCGAGAACAAAACAAAATAATATTTCAAAATGAAAATAAAAGTTTATTGTTAGCGTTTAAGGCATGTATCTACTATATATTATGTACAAATTAGTAACAAAACAATTTTGAACCAGCCAGGCCTACGGTGAATGGGATTATTTATTAATTCCAAAATTCGGAGCCGAACCGAGAAGAGGCTACTTGCCGAGAACAAAACAAAAATTTAAAAATGAAAATAGAAGTCTATTGTTTGCGTATATATATATAAAGCATGTATCTACTTTGTGTACTTGCCGAGAACAAAACAAAGCAATATTTCAAAATGAAAATAAAAGTTTATTGTTAGCGTCTAAGGCATGTATCTACTATATATTATGTACAAATTAGTAACAAAACAATTTTAAACCAGCCAGGCCTACGGTGAATGGGATTATTTATTAATTCCCACATTCGGCGCGGAACCGAGAAGAGGCTACTTGCCGAGAACAAAATAAAATAATATTTCAAAATGAAAATAAAAGTTTATTGTTAGCGTCTAAGACATGTATCTACTAAATCCATAATTCAAAGTGGAATTGACAGAACTTTTAATCTGGCCGCATGTTATGTAACTGCTATTGTCTTTTAAAATCCAAACTTAATACGGAAATCACCAATACTTATAGGATTAGTATTTTTGCATTGGGATGGCACGTTTCAATGCTACCATCGTTTTCTGTCTTATCTGTCCAGCAAATTAAATTACTTCCCAAAACTACAGACGTGACAAAAACCTGGTCAGGAAAGCGAGTGAAGAAGTCAAAAACGAGTAGTGGCGTTAGTAGTAAACGCCAACGTCTGGAGAACAAATGAAACTAAACGCAGTCAGTGTTAATTAACAGTCACAATCTTGTTCTCGGCGAGTAGTCTGTTCTCGGTGTCAATTAACAGTCACAATCTTGTTCTCGGCAAGTAGCCTCTTCTCGGTTTGGCGGCGAATCCGAAATTGATAAATAATCCCCTATCACCACAGAATGAGTCGGTCTAAAAGCTTTAAATTTGCTTTTTCTTATTTTATATACAACATAGGGCACCTATATGCTAACAATTAATATTTATTTTTGCCTTTATTTATTATTTTAATTTGTTCTCGGTTCTTCTCGGGAAGTAGTCCTACCCGATATTAAGAGGTGTTAAACGGCACGTCGATTTACCCAATAACACCCAATACTACCCAATAACACCCAATACTACCCAATAACACCCAATACTACCCAATAACACCTAACAGCACTCAATACTTCCCAATTGGCACCCGGACAAATTCCCCAAGACCCAAGTTAATGCAGTTAATCTCCCGGACATAATGTTTTGAAATAAAAAAAGAATTCAGGGGCGGCAGAAGCTCGCAAAAAGTTTGTTTTTTATTCCCCCCCCCCCCCCCCCCCCCTTCAATTTGTCTTTGTTCAGTTATAGTTCTCTGTCCGATGTTTTAGTGGAAATGACCGAATAAATTGGGGGGGGGGGGGCACCATACCATTCCCGCACGTTCAGATTGATTAAATAGGGGAGGGCAGACACCACCGAGTATAGCTCAGAGTAGCCATGGAATTAATCTGTTAATAAATGTCAGTAATCGACGAATGAAGTTAATCAACACAATATATCAAAGATAGACACTCCCAATCTGCTCACATTTGCTGGTAATAACCAATCAAATAATTGCAGTGAAATAATGAGACAGTGCGGAAATCCTTTGATCAACTCTTTTGAGCAGGGAATATTGGCGAGTTATTTGATATTTTCAAGTGTTTGTTGACGTAGTTAGATGTTCTGATAGGTTCGGATAAAAACTTTAAGAATTTTCTCCGAATGTTCCCCCGAAAGCCTTGTTTTTATCACATAATTGCAAAACCCTCGCAATAAATGAACCACTTAAAATATGCTATGTGCGATATATGCTCTATATATTCGTTATTTTACTTAAAATAATAGAAGATTGGATAAAGAAGTGAATAAAAAATTACTAAATGGGTGAAAAATTACCTCGAAATTGTTCTCTGGAAAAGCGCAACTTGAAAGCCACGCTTTTTAGCCATCGATTTCGAAGTAAATCTTTGACACTTCAACATACATTGAACATGCATAAGAAAAGCACATCGGCTACTTAATTTTCCAGTATTTTATCAGCCTTTACGACGAAATGTCGAAAAGTTACCTGGAATAATTCAAAACAAAGTAGCAAACACTGAAAAGAAAGGAAAATTATTTTAACAACCGAAGGTAGGTTTGTGGCATTGGACTTCTGCGGTTTCATCCTTTTCCGATGAGAAGTGAGTTTTTATTTTTTCATTTTATCGAAAACAAGTCAAAAACTAATGGGCAAAAAAAAAAAATAAACACAATACCACCCCCCCCCCCCCCCCCCCCATCTCAGAAACTCTGAATGAGGGGCTATTACTGGAACTGGTTACCTCCGTCGATTCCAATGATATTTATATTTGCATGGTTTCACAACATATCAGTTTGTTGAAACTCCCTTAAAAGTAATATTTTTGGGCTTTTTGCGCAATTTTGTCGAGTAAAGGATTAACACTACATATGCCGCAGTATTCTGCACTTCGGAATTACTATGTTGGAAATTTGACAGGTGCTTGTGGAAATAAATATTACTTACCGATTTTATTCTTGTTGGGCCAAACAGGTAGTCGTACTCATTTTCAACCGATCTGCAAGATCGACATATGGAAGATCCACTGGACGATGCGAAGAGTGAAAATTTATCATCATCTATATTTTCACATTTTGAATGACACCACATATTACAAAATTCACACAACAAACTTTGCACGTTGTGTATCTCTTTTTGGCATGTTTTACATGGCCATCTGAATGCTTTGCGCTTGGGCATCTTGGAAGATTGTACTGACCATGAATGAATGAATGAAAGGTTTTAGCACGCCGAAGGCGCGCTGGGACGATGTGGGATTTACAAATCCCTTGCGGCCCGGGATCCCTTGCGACCCGGTTGCACTGACCATATCCATTGTACTGACCATATCAAATAGCAAAGGGACACATTTTCACGTCTAAACAACCTTCAAGTTCTTTTATTTTATTCTATAAACTGGGTAACGTTGGGGTTAATTTAATTCTTTAAAATCTCACTCGAAGAAATTGCTTCTCCATAAAATTGGGAATAACAAAATAACGCTTTCTTTAGACGAGAACATCAGCCAGTCCGTGTAAAAAAGTTGGGAGTTGTTTTCGCAAATTCTAAAGATATCACTTGGGCGACAACATGGTTTGGACAAGGGTCAAAGGGAAGTAGGAATCATTGTTTTTTGGAACTTCACAGTGAGTCAGTCAAAGAGTAAAACATTAGCAACGCCTTCAACTCCAATAAAAAGATCTCAAGAATTTATGTGTTGCACTAAAGACAAACAAAAGAAACCGAGTGATCACCTTATGGGCATTGGAATTTAAATAATAAAAAAACCTACCTTTCAGAAGGGTCTTACAAGTGGAATTGCACTCTCTCTCTCTCTACCTTTCAGAAGGGTCTTACAAGTGGAATTGCTCTCTCTCTCTCTGTCTCTCTCTCTCTCCATTGTTCTCAAATTTTAACCCAAATCAGGCATTTCTACGCTTTTTCAACCCAACACAAACAGAAAGATCCTTTTAGTTGCCCTGAACCCCTACCCCCGAACGACGGACACATTTTCCGGACTATTTTTAGGAGAGGCCACCTACCACTCTCCCACCGCTGCCTAATCTCCACCACTTATTATACTTATTATTATACTGATTTAGAGAACTATACCCGATACTTTACTTTTTAAACAAAAAATGGCTTGGATCGGGTGACGGTTTCTCTCCGAGGCGTTTTGTTGAAGGGGATTCTGTCCGCGTGTAAGGGAAGGGGCCGGGTCCATATAAAAATTTGTTCCGACCCTGTTATATTTTGGGGTAGTTATTATGAATTGGGAGGTCACCTATGGCTCTCAGACACCAGATTAACCCATTAACCAATGTGGATAGAAGACGACATTTGGACAAAAATTGTTGACTGACTTAAAATTTTCAATTTTTGTCTCAAAAACAAAGCTTTAATATGACCCATCATTGGAACAAGCTCAATGAACTCATTCTAAGGATGGGGTCATAAGCTATGTTTTTAAAACCAAAAAGTGAAAAGATAATAAAATTTGAATGGCAGTTTTAGTGAATAATGCTGGCCAGTGTTTGCCGTTACATTCACTGTCACATATTGGGAAATGGGTTGAACGACTTACCCAATGTCTTTGACTCTGTGAGTAAATTCAACAAAGTAAATAAAATGAACATTTATATCTGGTTGGCATTGGAACTAACATAAAACAAGAAAACAGAAAATGTTTTTTGTGTTCGGGTGAATTAGGTTTTAGAGATAAAAAGCAATCACAATTAATGAATATAGTCAGTCACCACCCCGCTCCTCCCCAAATTTTTTTACCTCCCTACTCCCCTGTAAAATACTCATCCTTCAGTTGTAAGTTGAAGTTCACAGAAAACTCACCGAGAAAACTCAGAAAGTACGCATGTTGTCGTGTCAGCCCGCTCGATGTTGCAGGACGTTGTGAAAATAAATGGATACATGAAATCAGGTTTTTGTGCTCATGAATTCTGATGAATTCATGACTATTGAGCACCAAATATGATATTGTACCATCTACTTACCCTTTATGTTGTTTGGAAAGCTGAAACCAGATATAATTAAAGTAAAAAAAAATGTTACTGATAATTGTTTTGTGAGTACTATGTGCAGTGTTTTTGAGATAGTGAGCAAATATTCCATTTGTAGTTGGAGATGTGGAAGTATTATTAGTTGTTACACCACTGTATAAACCTTTATAATTTGTGCTAATGTTATGTGAACTGGTCTTGTCCTAGATTTATTTCAGAAATTTATTACTTTTATTAAAAAAAGGAAAGACAAAAAAAAATGTGTGTTGTCATTCTACTCTTTCATTTCTTTCTCACCTTATATTTTCATCACATTTTAATCTTTCTATTCAAATGCCATCCCTTCCATCTCCATTAGACACTTTTAGTTGTGGTATTATAATCTATTTTGTTTTCGAGCTTCGATGGGCCTGTGAATCAAAATAATTGTTTTTCGCTCGGGTGAATCTTCATTTTGCTTTCAAATCGAGCCAACTCATTGTCATGGTTCATCCCGTGCTATTTTCCCATGACACCAGAAGGGACGTCGTACCATAAAATTTCCCACGTGCTCACCAAACATTGACTTCCACAGCTATTGTAAACTACACAATGATTGGTGCCGTCTGCCCTCTATCACCCAATAAGTAGTTTGTCAGATTGTACACTCTTATAAAAAAAGTACCATTGTAAACCATGGCAAATCCCAAAATACCCTGGTAATACCATGGTATTACCAGGGTATTTTGGGATTTACCATGGTACTTTTTTATAAGGGCATGCAGGCCAGTGATAAATTGCTGAATAAAATAGTGGGTGGGCTGTAAAATAGTAGATAGATGGCAAGTCATCTTGAAGCGCTGACCACCACCGAAGGCGTCGATGGGGGGGGGGGGGGGAGGGGGGCGGGTCTACCCGCCGATGCCCTTAGTGACGGTCAGCACATCAGGGGAGCATGAAAGGAGCGAGCATAACCCACCACCCTTTGTAAGTTGGACCGGAAAAGATTTTTGAAACTACCATTGGTAAGGGAGTCCTGATTGATTTTCATATCTTTCTGTCGCATAATTCAACGCAGTAGGTAAAGGGTTAACTGTCCTCATGACAATATTTGTTTGAGAAAATATATACGAAATGGCAGCTTTTGAGCTTTGAACGAACCAAAGCTGTAGCATGATATGGTGAATAAATCTAATACTGATCGCGCATCTGGGAACTAAATTTCGAGGTAACCAGAAGAAAATAGCCTGCGCTGTTTTTGTCTTGTCGACTTTCTCAACTGACTTCGCTTGGGGCCGAACGATAACAAGGGCCGAGTTCTCATATGAGCAAACTTCTCAGAACGTGAGCCCAAATGCCGCTATCTCAGCGCGCCTGACACTGCATTCACTTTTAATGCACATGGAGCCCTCAAACAGCATGAATTTGAGGATGGAATGATTCACAAACAAATCGGACCATATTTTATCCAGAACATTATGTCCGGGAGATTAAGTGCATTAACTTGGGTCTTGGGAATTTGTCCGGGTGCCAATTGGGAAGTATTGAGTGCTGTTAGGTGTTATTGGGTAGTATTGGGTGTTATTGGGTAAATCGACGTGCCCGTGTTAAATGATCAGTACTTTTCAGTTTAACAACCTAATAACCTCTATTATCTCACCTGCCGAATGAGATAATTTCCATCACTATTGACTGTTAATATGGATTAGGGAATTAATTGATTGACAACACACAGTTCGAATAGAATAGAAAGACTTCTTTATTACTGTCTCTAAGTATAATTAATACAACTTAAGCAGCGAATAAAAAATGGAAATATTTACATCTCGCACCCAAAATGACATTATTTACAGCAAATGGAAATATTTACATTTCGTACCAAAATTCCGCAATTCCGTTATAACTGTATGCAAAGATAAGTTATATAAAAACTAGCTACGGCTTTAGATGCTTGGGGTATCCAAGTACAAGGCTAAGATATCAGACAAATTAAGGATATCCAAAGCATCAAGTCAAAGTCAAAAGAATAGTTTTAGCGCGCCGAAGGCGCGCTGGGACGATTTGGGAGAAACCCCTTTCGACCCTCGTTAACTGTATAATATATTTCCGTTAATTTTTGAGACTGCATCATGTCCGATCGGTGGAAAGGAGGAAGAGGATTGGAGTTGATGTTTCTGGTTGTTGTTCTTCTTCAGGCAAGTGTAGTCTGCCGCTTTTGGTTTTGTAGTGAAGATAGGCCTTCATCGGCAAGTATAGTCTGCCATGGGCTCTTTAGCTGGCGTGTATGGTTTCGGCGATTGACAATTTGAAAGAAACAAAACGGACCTTAACAAGGTGCCACCCAACCTGAACATTCCTGGTTCAGGTAACAGGCCTGCGATTATCATGGGGTCGGGACATATTGTGCTCTAGAGGAGCGCTTTACAAAAAGGGGCTAGGAGATTGGGGCGCAGGACCGACGCTCGCCTCCCTGGGGGTGGATGCCCACCTCCAAGGATGGAGTGAAGGATGTGCTGAAGCCATAACGGTTATTGTGTTGCCATAACGGTTATTGATATCCGTAGCGGTTATTGATATCCATAGCGGTTATTTGGGAAAAAGATAGAATCTGAAAGATAGTAAAAAAAACTTAGACTAAAAGCGGCAAAAGGTAGAGTACAGTGAAGGAGTGTGTGCATTTGCAAGGTCTTTTTCTGGATGTATTTCTGCTGAGTGAGATTTTCAGGCAAGTATAGTCTGCCGCTTAAGTGAGTGTTGGAGCTATCACTGGCAAGTATAGTCTGCCTCAAGCTCTTGTGTTGTTGTTGTTCGGGCTGTTGTGTCTTTGCTATGTTTGCTGGCGGGGAATCTTTCTTACGATGGTGTCTTGGTCTGATGCGTTGGTGATGCTAGATTCTATGTCTCTGCCGTGTTGTTGTTGTTGTTGTTGTTGTAGTTGTTGTTTTTCTGGCTGTTGTGACATTGCTATGTTGTCTGTAGAGGAGTCTTTCTTGCAGCGGTGTCTGTTCTGGTGCGTTTGTGGTACTAGGTTATCTGTCTCTGATGTGGCTGGAATTAAAAAGTATATGATGATTAAAGTCCCCCCCCCCCCCCTGTCTTCTGTTCCCGTGTTGAGTGGTGGTTTGGCTGTGTGGCTGTTCTCTTGGATGTTGTCGTGGTTGATTGTCTCTCGTGTCTTATGAGTTTCTTCGGGCAAGTATAGTCTGCCACTTGGGTGAGTGTTGGGGCTATCACTGGCAAGTATAGTCTGCCTCAAGTTCTTCTGTTGGTGGTTGATGTCTAGGTCTGAGTGATTTTGGTTGATCGGGTGTTTGCTTCTTTCGTTGGGGTGTCCGTGCTTTGACTCTTGGTGCTGCTGAAATTAGAAATGATGAGAGATTAGTGAGCCCCTAACCCTGCCTGGTTGGGTCGTCCCGTTACCGTTTGTGATTCTCACCTGAGTGACACAGTTTCCGGGGCTGAGCTACCTCTGGTGTGTTGTAGCGGGAGGGTTAACAGGTCTAGCCCCACCCCTGCCTGGTTGTATCTTCCCGTGGCCGTTTTGCGATTATTACCCGAGTGACAGAGCTTCCGGGGCTGAGCGAGGCTGCCTTTGGTTTGCTGTAGCGGAAGGGTTAACAGGTCTAGCACACTAGACCACACCCGAGGGTGTTTTTTTCCTGTTGTACCCTTCGCTGTTGGCGATTTTATTTAGGTTCGTTTAAGCTCTTTGAAGGTGCCGGGGATCGCGACCGTTTTAAGTGGGCTGAGCTTCCTAGTCTGCGAGTGAGTTTGCAGCGGGGCGGTAACAGGTCTAGCACACTAGACCACACCCGAGGGTGTTTCTTTCCTGTTGTGTCCTTTGCTGGTAGCGGACTTGTTTAGGTTAATTTAAGTTTGTTTGAACTTGAGGGTGCCGGGGATCGCGATCGCTTAATACGGGTTGAGCTTCCGTGGCTGTCAGCGGGATGGTAACAGGTCTAGCACACTAGACCACACCCGAGGGTGTTTCTTTCCTGTTGTGTCCTTCGCTGGTAGTAGCCTTTTTTAGGTTAGTTTAAGTTTATTTGAATTTGAGGGTACCGGGGATCGCGATCGTTTAATGCGGGTTGAGCTTCCGTGGCTGTCAGCGGGAGGGCAACAGGTCTAGCACACTAGACCACACCCGAGGGTGTTTCTTTCCTGTTGTACCCTTCGCTGGTTGCGGACTTTAGTTTAATTTTAGTTTTGGGGTATTCGGGGGCGTCGGGGATCGCGGGAGTTTTTGTTCAGAGGTGACCTATTTACTCCAGGACCTGACAGAAAGCGGCCAAACCAGCCAAAGCAGTTTGCTGCTTTGGCTGGTTTAGTCGCTTTTTGGCATGTTCTTGGGTTTTTGTCTACTGTCGCATATTGCCTTGAGTTGAGGTATCAGCGTGCTGCCTTCGAACCGTTCTAGGTTTTTGGCAGCTAGTGTGGCGGGGCGTTCTTTGACGGTTGGGATTTTGACCCTTTGGTGGGGGATCTTAATTGGGGTGTCGTATGGAGCTTGGAGGGCTATTCTTAGTGCGTGTTTCCGGACTCTCTGGAGTTTGGCAATGTTGCTTTTGTACGTATTGGTTAGGACCAGGGCCCCGTATTCGATTATTGGCTTCACAAAGGCCTTGTATAGTTTGAGTAGTACTGTTTCGTTAGCCCCCCAGGTGGTGGCCCTGAGCATTTTCAGTAGGTTAATTCGTTTGGTCGCTCTTGCGGCTACGTTATTAGTATGTTTAGTGAGGCTTAGCTTCGAGTCTAGGGTGATTCCAAGGAATTTAGCTTCAGTGCACTTTGGGTGGGTTTTGCCTTTTAGTTGCAGGTCAAAGTCGCGTTTTTTCCTTCTGGCGGAGAAGGTTATCCTCTGGGTCTTGTTTATATTTAGTTTAATTCTCCATTTATTGCACCAGAGTTCGAGGTCGTCTAGCGCGCTTTGAAGGGATTTTTTGGAGGGGGAGGGGTTGGCTGTTGGAGTCCCAAAGGCCCTTGTCGTCTGCAAATTGTGAGATTTGGACCCGGTCCGAAGAGATGTTGAGGTCGTTTACGTAGATTATGTACAGGAGCGGACTGAGTACTGACCCTTGGGGCGTTCCGGCCACAAGTGGGATGCTTTTTGATATTTCTCGGTTGACTCTGACTTTGATTTCGCGATCGTTTAGGAAGGAGGAAATTAGTCTATGTAACTTTTGGGGGATGTTGAGTTTAATGAGTTTGTATCTGATGCCGTTGTGCCAGACTGAGTCGAAAGCTTTTTCCACGTCAAGCAGAACAGCGGCACCTAGATTGTTGTTATCGATCGCGTTTTTCATGAGTTCTACTAGGCGATAGATATGTTCCATGCCTTCTTTGCGGTGCCTATAGGCTCTTTGCCAGTCATTAAAGAAGTTAGTTTCTTCGAGGTGGTCCCTTAGCCTATCGGCAAGGATTTTCTCAAAAACCTTGCCGATGCAGCTAAGGAGACTAATAGGGCGGTAGTTGGCTGGTTTGGAGAGGTCTTTGTCGGGTTTCGGTATCATGACCCCTATGGCTGATTTCCAGCATTTGGGGAAGCAGCCATGGGTGAGGCACACGTTGAATATGGCCTCCAGTCTGGTTATATAGGAGTTGGGGCTCTGTTTGAGGATTTTATAGCTTACTTCGTCTTCTCCCGGGGAGGAGGAGTTTTTGCATTTTTTTATCACGCTGATTATTTCGTCGGCCGTGATGGGGGTGATCAGGTCATGTTCGTCCCCTTCCTCATATTCATTGCCGAAGTAGGGGTCGCGGTAAACCTCTGGGTGGGAATCAACAAAATTGTCGACGGTGTTCATGACTGAGTCGTCATATTCCGGCCCTAAATGGGGTTGGTGAGTTCGGCTCAATAATTCCGCGAAGGTGTGAGCTTTTTCCTTGTCGCTGGCGGCGAGAGTGCCGTCGGTTTTTTCGAGCGGTTTGGGCTGTCTTGGGTTGCTTTTTTGACCTGTGAGCACCTTGAAGGTGTTCCAGAATTTTCTCGCATCTTTTGTCGCGTTCAGGTTGGAGGTGGCCCTCTCCCAATTGTTTTGTTGTTCGGCCTTAAGTGCTTCTTTAACCTCGCCATGAAGACGGTTGTAGATTTTTTTAGTTCTACTCGCTTGGTGGGGTCTTTTTCGGCTTTGACCTTGCGCAGGGCTATTCATTTTGTTTTTATTAGAGTCAGTGTGCTGTCGGAGATTGTTCGTCTCCAGGGGCGTACTTCCTCCTTGGGACAGATTTCGTCTAGGGTGGACGTAATTATTTTGCTGAGGTCAGCGCATTGGTCTTCAATATCGCTTGCGTTTGGGGGTTTACTTGTTGCGAGTTTGGCGTCGAGAATTTCTCTGTATAAGTCCCAGTTCAGTTTGCTTAGGTTCCGTGAGATTTTGGGAGGGCAGCGTATTGGATCGGACTCAAAGCTGATTGTGGCGTGAACTGGTAGGTGATCGCTACCTAGGTCGTCATCGCCCACTTTATGGTTGATGACATTTTTGCCTAGGGAGTAGCTCGTCATTATGAGGTCAAGGATGTCGGAGCGGTGGAGTGGGTTAGAGCTGATATAGGTACTGGATGAGTCTTCGCTAATGATTTGTAGGTCAAGCTTTTCGGTTATGTCGAATAGGACATTGCCATTACCGTTAGTGGAGTTACACCCAAAGTACATATGTTTGGAGCTGAAGTCTCCCATGAAGATACAGTTTATGTATTTTCGTAAGAAAAATGCAAACACCTCGTGGCTGACTGTTTTGTCAGGGGGGGGGGGGGGGGGGGTTGTAGTAACAAATGATTGCTATTTTTTTATTATCGGCTGTTAATTCCACGGCTACCACCTCCGCATCGAGGTGGTCAGCTTTTATCGGTTTATGTTTCAGATCACTTTTTATTAAACGGGCTACTCCGCCATGAGTAGTGTGGGAGCGGTCCCTTCTGATTACATTAAATCCGCTAAATGAAAAGCTTCTGGGGTTACATAACCAGGTTTCACAAATTCCCAAAATGTCAGTGTTTTTATAGTAATTACTAATTTGGAGTTTTTTGTTATACGCGCCGCGGGCGTTCCATAGAGCTAACTGTAGCTTATTCATGATCGGGTTTTGATTATTTGGGGTGTCTGTTTAGTGATAGACTGGTTGGATTAGTTATTTTGGCTGATGGCGGCTTTAATTAATGTGTGGGAGATTTTAGTTTTGAATAGCCTAGATGCCGATCTGCTGACATCTTGACAGATGTCAGCCAGATCGGCATTTAGGTGATTCTTTAAAACTTCATGCAGATTTCCGGCTATGAGGGAGCAGAGGGGGTATGGGGAGGAGGCATTAGCGGGTTTGGTTAGATCTGCCCTCTTAAGCTATGTGCTGGTTTTAACCTTTTTATAGTGGGGGCACCCTCTGTAGTTAGCAGTGTGCTCACCTTGACAGTTGGGGCATTTTAGGGTTTTGGGCTTACATATGCTGGAGATGTGATTATCACCGCACTTCATACATTTGAGTTGGCCTCTGCAATTATTGGCTATGTGCCCGAATTTCTGACATTTATGGCACTGGACGGGTGGTGGGCTGGAGCGATATTCCTCAGCGAAATGCCGCCTGCCATTGATTGTTATTCCCTGATCCAAAATCGTCAGCTTCCCTTCACGGCTGGGACATTTCACCTTCAATTTCCATGTTCTTCTCCCCGTGGCTTTTGAGGTGAACCTGTCCCAGCTATGACCCGGGGTGCTGGCGCTGATGGCTTCTTTGGGCGTGTCCGGGTGGACCCTGGCCACGACTACGTAGAATTCTGCGTCTTGTTTTTTTTTTGGGGGGGGGGGGGGGGTTGTTTGCCTTGCGTGGGGCTTGAGGTCCCTTGTTTACGGTATTTAGTGTTTTACTGGGTCGTTGTTGGACCGCCGCGGCATAACTCATGGTGGTATTGGTGGTATTGGTGCTTTGGCCAGTGAGAGGCTGGTCAGCGCTACTGGCAGAGTATGGAGTTTTGGGGTTTGCTTGAGAACCCACTTGAGAACCCGCGCTGGGGTTGTTATGATGATGAGGAGTCCTGACTTTTTTATATCATCTTTCGACATAGCTAGGTTTTATAGACCTTATCTCTGTATACAGTTATAACGGAACGAAAATGCAGTTTACCTTCATTTTATTGTCAAGAAATACATTATCTACAAACATTTGAATTCATTATTTATACACAAAAATATCTGAGCCCATTGTCGTCGGTAGATCAGAAGTCACCAAAGATACCACATCGAGAGTGCTGTATCAACACATACAAACAGTTCATCAGTCACTTTTATTCCAAAAAGCTTGTATAAAAAAACTCAAAACGAACGTTCATCGGTATCTTTTAATCAGAAGCGTCAAAAAAAGTATCAAAAGACTTGTAGCATCAGCGACAGACAGCTGTGGCTTTTTGTTTTGTCAAAACAACACTTGCTGGGAAAATCTTGTAATAATAATAACTCTTTGGCCAGCCGCTGATTTGTCGCGGTCCTCATAAGAGAGGCCATCATTCCCCCTGCACCCCACCCCCTCTTCCCCTCCTCTCCTCCCAGCATTCAGATATAAACTGCTTAATAGTGTCCCTCACTTTCTCTTTTTCAATTTCTTCAATAAGCATTCCTACCCTCTCCCTCGTGTCCCTCTTCAGCCATCTGTCCTTTGTTTCTTCACCCCACTTCTGCATTATTCTTCCAGTAAATTTTATTCTATGAGGTATATACTGTGGGCATTCCAAGAGAAAATGTTCCAGGGTCTCCACTACTCCAGAGTGGCACATTTGGCATCCCTTTTCCCCATCTCTCCCAATTTTTCCCCGAAGCTCCAGTGATCTTGATCTCAGTTTGAACAGCAGTGACCCTCCAAAGGTGCCATCTAGGTACTTCTCAAAAGCTGGCTTTTCTTTATATTGTAACCCCTGCAGTGATCTTTTCACGCTAACCCCTGCTCGCCAGTTTCGATTGCAATCTTCCATGACTCTCTCTTTGACAAACCTTTTGCCTTCTTTCATTCCTACTTCTATGTTTGTGACCTCTATAGAGTAATTGTCCATTAGTTCCCTCACATGTTTTGACCACCCCGTTTCTATATTAGAATTCCAAATGGTATCGAGCATCAATTTGCACCACCGGTTGTCAGGCAGGTTTCTCAAGTAGTTAAAGTAACACAGTTTTCCCAAATCTACCCTGTCCTTGATTTTCATCCACCCAAGCTCCCCCCTTACTGCTTCCAAAGCTGCAGCATTACTCGACCCTGTTATCCATCTGCTGGCATCATTCTGAGTACTTTCCAACTTCTTAATAACGGTTTGGTTTAATGGAATCACGTCCGTGCCATACGTTATACTTGGTAAACCCACCCTCTCCCACAGTGTTTTCCCCACAAAGACCTTATTGAAACTATTTTTCCCTAAAAGTTTTAGTTGGTTCAGAATTCTTTTCCCCTTCAGAATCAGTTTGGCTGAGTAATTTCTGTACACCCCTCTTCCCGTTATATTTATGCTTACCCCTAGATACTCATACTCTCCCGTCTCTCCTACAGTGATTTGTTTGCTTTCCCCTTCGGGGATTGAGAACTCCCCCACTCTCCATCTCTTCGTCATATCTACCTTGCGTCCAACGGGTATTATCTTGCTTTTATTTTCATTTAGTTCGAGCCGCCAAGTGTTCCCATATCTACCAACAATTTCCAGCAGTTTCTCTAGCCCCTGTTCAGTTCTAGACATTAACACCATGTCGTCCGCAAAGAATAAGCCTGGTATCTTTATGTCTCCAACATTTACCCCCTCCGCACTCTGAATTAGTTCGTCCCCTAAATCTTTAACATACAATGCAAACAAAATCGGTGAAAAGATACACCCCTGCTTGAGGCCTATATCCATAGGGACTCGTTTTGTAGTGATACTCCCTAGACTGAGTTGGCTTTGCACATCTGTATACAGTGCTTTCATGATTCCCACAAAGTCACCCCCAGTCCGATGCCCTCGAGCTTTCGCCACATACCTTCCCTCCACACTCGGTCGTACGCTTTTTTCACATCTAGAAATGCCAGAAACATCTTTTTCTTTTCAGCCTTTGTTGATTCTATCAGTTGGGTGAGTGTAAATAGGTGATCAGTGACTCTTCGTCCTTTCCTGAAACCATTTTGAATTTCTCCTAAAAAACCTTTCTCTTCAATAACTTCCTCTAGTCTACCGTATATGACTTACAGAATACTTTTCCGATGTTACTACTAACTGATATCCCCCTATAGTTATCTAGAACTTCCTTATCCCCCTTTTTGTGTATGAACGACACCTTACTTTCCCTCCACTCTCTGGGGACCTCTTGCTTTCGCAGAGCCAGGTTGAAAAGGTTTGTCAGGACTTCAATAAGTGCCTCCCCTCCATTTTTGAGGAATTCGTTCGGAATTTCATCAGTTCCTCCCGCTTTACCATTTTTTAATTTCGAGACCACGTTCCGCACTTCTTCTGCCGTTATTTCGCTACATACACGATTGGATAGGTTCTCCTCCACCAGTGTATTTCTTTTTGGTGGGGACCCACTGCCCCATCGCCTATCGTTTATCTTTTCCCAGTGCTTGACTAACTCTGAAGCGATACGGCCTTTATCTTCTGTACTTTCCCCATGCACTTTGATACTCAGCACACTACTTTTCCCCCGTTTATTTACCCAGTTCCAAAATACGTTTGAGCTCGAACCCCCCGTTTTCTTTATTGTTCTGGCAAGACTGCAATTGCGCTCCTTCCTACTATTATTCTTTATCTCATTCACCTTTCTCCGTGCCAGTTCATACTCTCCTTTCATTAGTCTCGTGTCATTGTTATCCACCCCTTTAAGCTTCCTACTTCTTCTGTAAGCAGCGCATTTTACCTTCCTTTCTTTTATAGCCCCTTTCAGTCCTTCGTTAACCCTGTATCCAAGCTCTCTCGTTGGGACCCTCACCCTTCCTATACAATCCTTCCCTGCCTCTGTTAGGCTATTTACTATGCCATCTGAAATACTCTGGACATTTGCATCCTTAGGTATACATTCAAGATTTGGTTTTAGTTTTTCCCGAAACTGCTTCCAGTCGGCTCCTTGTTTTAGTCCCCAAACTTCCTTGAAGGTATTTCTGTCTCTATTCGTCTTTTTGCCCATAATCTTAACTGTTATCAGGTTGTGATCACTACCCAAGTCATTTTTTCCCTCGTCATCTATTTCTACATCTATAACCTCCCTCCATACGCTAATGTCAGTGAGTATATAATCAATTATTGTTTTCTTATCGTTCCTCTCCCAGGTCCATTTACCCTTACATTTCGCATCCCTGTTCAGGATCTTTAAACCAAGCTCTTTTGATAGGTCCAACATCTTCCTCCCATTCGTGTTAATTTTCCTATCACCTCCCTGTATGCCCTCCTCCTTATCCCCGATGTGCCCATTGAAGTCCCCCATTAGGACAATACTGAACCCTCTGCTTCCAAGCTCTGTGATATTCGATCTAAGAGTTGTATATATTGAATCATTCCACTCGGGCTTACTTCCCTCCACTGCTAAGTATACAACACCAACGGCAACACTCCTGCTTCCTAACTTGATTTTTGCCCAGACTATTTCGTTGGATACTGGAATCTGAGTCCTTGCTTCTGTGAGATCTGTAATCAATGAGGGCTGTAATTCCTCTTTAGCGTAGATGCCAACACCCCCACCCCGTTTCTGACCCTCAGTTCGCCCAGCTCCTATCCACACGCAACGCTTCATCTGATCAACCCGCTCATCCCGTCGTATCCACGTCTCACTTAGACCCATTATATCGAAGTCTCCTTCGTCCATCATTGTTGATATTTCGCTTACTTTCTTGTGCAGACTCTGGATGTTGCAGTACCCAAACTTAATGAATCTTTGTTTTTTTGTCATCACTGGCACATTATTATAACCCTGGTATGTCCCTGTATTGTGCATGTTTGTTGTTCTTCCTACGTTCCCAGCATTTGTGCCCCTCTGGGTTATCGGCTGTGGTCCCCTACCCCCCTTTTCTCCAAAAAAGGCCCAGCCACCTGTAAAATGTTTTGGCCCAACAGGTCTGTACCCATCCTACTTAAATGCAATCCGTCTCGCCCATACAACTCTCCTTGTCCCCAGAATGAATCCCAGTGGTCAATGAAATGTATTCCCAAGTCTTTGCAGTGCTCTTCCAGCTCCTCGTTTAGTGCCATAATCCGCGAGTTCCTCTCATTCCCACCACCCATAACGGGGAGCACCCCTGAAACGATGATACGAGCATTCCTGCTAAGTAGCTTACTAATTAGATCCTTGTATGTGTCCACCAAACGAACTGATTTCCTCTCCCTGATGTTATTGGACCCCACATGTAATACCACTACCGGATCAGGCCCCGACCCAGCTACAATACCGTCCACTCTATCCCTCAGGTCCTCCACTTTAGCCCCCGGAAAGCACAGAACTGTTCTATTTTTACTGTCCGGACCACAGACAACCTTGTCGATCCCCCGAACTATGCTACTTCCCGCAACCACCAACTTACTTTTGGCCCTCGCCCTATTTATCTCCTCTAGTCTCCTATTGTTTACAGCGTCCTCTTCCTCTCCAACAGCCCCACTCGGAATCAATATCGGTATCGGTATCTTTGACCTAGGATTACTCCTATCCTTGTCCCTCCGTCTCTTTCCAGGCCCTGAACTACCTGGACTACTCCCCTGGTCTTCTCCCGGATCCCTCCTCCTTTTTCCTGGCCTAGACCCCAAGCTACTATCTGTTGCAACTACCTCCATCTCCTCCTCTGTCTCTTCCGAATCGAGCACATCAAATCTGTTTCTGGTGCTGCACTCCCCACTGCCTTTGGTCTTTACACCCCTATCTACCTGCTTCTCTGGCCCCCCTTTCCTACCACTTTTGATAGTCCACGCCAAACGCTTTACAGCATTGCTCCGGCCTGGGCCCCCCTCATCTGTCCTACGTACTTTTCTAGCAGCCCCCACCTCATCACCTACCTCATTCACATCAAAGGTTCTACCCCCATGTTTCCTCTTGGAACCACCGACAACCTTCCATCCTTCTCGGAAAGCTACTTTCACAGGCGTAACTCCAGACAGCCCCGCCCTACCAAGTTTTCACTTCAGCTCAGCAATCTCCCCCTCAAACTTAACAATTGTCTCAAGTAGGCGGAGGATTTCCTGACAGTTTGCACATACCTCTCCATATCCCATCGAGCGACAGTCCCCATACATCATAGAACACTGTTTACAAACTTCAAGCCCAATATCGCCATCGGTGGCCCCACCAACCCGGCTCTGACCGACACCCCCAGTGACCTCTGTCTGCACACTTACCCCGTTGGCACCGTTGACCTGGACCGCGATATTACACGTATTTACCTCCATACTTACCTCCGTCTGAACAGACTTGCTCGCCATCATCAAGACAAAATTACGCGATCGGACAGGGAAAACTGTAAACACGCGACAAAAGGCAACACGACGAACCGTTCGACAACTTAGCGCTCACAGTTTTATTTAAGACCTCCTAACTTTGTCCCAGTTACTATACTAAACTAACTCCCCACAAAGTTGAATAAAATAACCTGAAAATGAAATATATATGATTACTAAACAATAAAAATACTTAATTTCGATTCGTAACCAAGGAGACTTCTTCTGTATACTTGCGGATCAGATTAATATGTATTGTATTTCATTTATTTCGATGCGTCTTCAACACAGTGAACATACTTTATTCGTGGTTACAAATAATATAAAATATAATTAATTCCTGCTTTATTTCATGGATTTTTACTGATAAATTAATCTTCGATAAAGGTAAGTTCGTTTTTTTATGCAAAGACAGCCTTCTATGACCATCAACATGAAGGAAATTAAGTTCCAAAATATGTAAAAAAAATTTTTTTAAAATTCACTAAAACCCGGGACGTTTCAGCCCGATAGGCAGGACGTTTCGGCCCGATTGAAGGCCGAAACGTCCAGGGTCGAAACGTCCCAAGAGCGAACGTCAGTAAGCCTTATTGGGTACGTTTCCGTGAGTAATCTGGATTGACTGAACGTGCGCATTGAGGTCAGATTAGTAATCGAAGCGTTCCAGTCATAGGCTACGTTTCCGTGGGCCATTCGAGAATACTAGTGTTATTCTGGGCATGCGCAGATAAGGCAGAATGCGATTCGTGTCGTTTTGTTCAAGTAAAAGTATTCTGGAATATTATTCGGAATGTATTCTGTTAATCCACCTCTCGAGGAGGAATAAAAGCTATTCTAGACATGCGCAGTATTGCGCACTGACTAAATAGTTTTGCACATCACAAATCTTGAGGCCGAAATTTGAATTCAACGGTGGCGAATTAGTGCCAACCCGTCGCCAATTATTTATCTGTTACAACAGATTAATAAACTTTTATAACATATTCATAATTTGTTTTAACAAATTAGTAATGTGTTATAACCAACTAATAATCTGTTTTTAACAGTTTTTATACAGTTATAGCAAACTAATATTCTGTTGTTACAGATTGAGTTGGCCTTATCTATTTTTACCAATTAATGATCTGTTATAGTTATCTTTTAAAAGCAACTAATGGGGAGCACGGCGGCTCATTGGCTGGCGCATCGGACTTGTGACCGGTATGTCGACAGTGCGAAAGCGGTCCATTCCACTTGCATTGTGACACTGAGCAAGTCACTCCAAACTGCGCACACAGGGGCACAGATGCAACGTGTTCTAAGATATGATGCGCGTTGATGGCACGCGTGCATTGAACCAATGCTCATCCGGCTTGTGTCTGGTGAGTCCGTTGGAGAGTCTAGCAGATACTTGTCGCTGTGCGATGGCTTTTCTAGATACTCCGGCTTTCTCCGTCTGTAAAACTGCTCGACACGATATGTCCTTGGCATTCGAAAGTCCCGTAACCCTCAATAAACAAACTAATTATCTGTTATAACAGTTTACTAATCTGATTGATTGGGTTTTATTATAAGAAAGTGGTGGGACCGAAAGATGTCTTCTTTTACGGAACTGCAATTGCAGAAGTTATGTAATTGGGGATGGAGATGAGGGCGGGGGGGGGGGGGGGGGGGTATCGTGAAAATGTCACAGCAGAACCTTTCAGAATGGTGTTTTCGTGGTCAGTACCGTAAGCTAAAATACGCCCCCCTCCACTCATAAGCATACATGTATGCCTCCAGGGGTGAGAATTAATGTAACGTGTGCAATTTAAGGAAAGGATTGACAAGTTCCATCATCTGTGAACCATCAACCTTTCGTACGCGATTGTGCAAATAAAACCTTTATGGTTCACAGATGTTGTATTAGAATGGGATTTCAAGGCTTATGTGACTGGGTACAGACCTTGTAAAGTAGTAGAGCGGTATGTGTTGGTATGTACAGCATATGGCTAGAGACCCACGTGTTTCCCCATGCCTATTGAAGGGGGTCTCTGAAGAAGGTCCATGACCACTAAAGCAGTTTTATTTACGTAAACAAATCCGTTGGATTTTCCAGGACGTGGTCTGTCGGTCAGCGGGGCCTTAACGTTGCTGGGGCTTTTGAGCCTTTCCAATACGGCTCGACCCGATGCTTTTACCGAGGCTATTGCACAACGCCTTCTTTCTGTTTACCCTATATAACACTGTACCCCCCCCCTCCCCACACACACCTCAATTGTTACAATGACACGAGCATTTTCAGTGCACAGCCGCTTTCTCGCTCTGACGTCGCCCGTGCCCATGACTCTTTTGCGATGTCACTGTAGTAGCCTACAAGGTCTCTTTGACTCAACCGCGACTACAGAATTGCGCCCCACCCAAATGAGCCTTATCATGTTTTACCCCATGTAACACTGTACTGCTACGGCCCATTCGCTTTAACACGCGAGGACTCGGAGCAAGTCCCATGCAGCTCTACCGACTTTATACACCGAGCCCAAACATCTGACAGCCTCCTGGTCTTTAGTCGACTTTTTGTGACTGGTATCCAACGCGCGCCCCTACCTCCGTTTCTTCTTGCGAGTTTTAATTCCCTGTTTTACACCACACCGCAGCCCCACGCATAAAATCTTCATCCAGTAGGTGATTAAATTATGCAACTTGGCATTTTGACCAGACCCTCCCCCGCCCCAAATACACACTGCGCCACTGACCTATTTAGAAATAAGCCGCCCTTATAAAAAAGTACCATGGTAAACCATGGTAAATCCCAAAATACCCTGGTAATACCATGGTATACCATGGTACTACCAGGGTATTTTGGGATTTACCATGGTTTACCATGGTACTTTTTTATAAGGGCGTAACACATGACTCCTGTTGGCCCCATATATATTTACTGGCCAAGTTTCTGTGAGGCGACGCCTTATCCTCGTACCCAAGTTTGTACTTTAGCACTCTAATTTCATAGAAAAATAAACTGAGACTATCTTTATAATTCCGTGTCGGTGTTGAGACCAATTTGTTTCAGCCACATCTCACTCTACCATTCAAAAATAAATTCAGACTATTCTTATAATTTCAATTCGGTGTTGAGACCAAATTGTATCAGCCACGACTCACTCTACCATAAAATAAAACATTGTTGGAAGCTATTGCAAGGTTCAAAGTTTCCAAAGGTTTTGCACATGCAGTTAAATTAAGTGTCGAATCTACTTCCATTCACGACTTGGGAATACATTTCATTGACCACTGGGATTCATTCTGGGGACAAGGAGAGTTTTATGGGCGAGACGGATTGCATTTAAGTAGGATGGGTACAGACCTGCTGGGCCAAAAAATTTTACAGGTGGCTGGGTCTTTTTTGGAGAAAAGGGGGGTAGGGGACCACAGCCGATAACCCAGAGGGACACAAATGCTGGGAACATAGGAAGAACAACAAACATGCACAATACAGGGACATACCAGGGTTATAATAATGTGCCAGTGATGACAAAAAAACAAAGATTCATTAAGTTTGGGTACTGCAACATCCAGGGTCTGCACAAGAAAGTAAGCGAAATATCAACAATGATGGACGAAGGAGACTTCGATATAATGGGTCTAAGTGAGACGTGGATACGACGGGATGAGCGGGTTGATCAGATGAAGGGTTGCGTGTGGATAGGAGCTGGGCGAACTGAGGGTCAGAAACGGGGTGGGGGTGTTGGCATCTACGCTAAAGAGGAATTACAGCCCTCATTGATTACAGATCTCACAGAAGCAAGGACTCAGATTCCAGTATCCAACGAAATAGTCTGGGCAAAAATCAAGTTAGGAAGCAGGAGTGTTGCCGTTGGTGTTATATACTTAGCAGTGGAGGGAAGTAAGCCCGAGTGGAATGATTCAATATATACAACTCTTAGATCGAATATCACAGAGCTTGGAAGCAGAGGGTTCAGTATTGTCCTAATGGGGGACTTCAATGGGCACATCGGGGATAAGGAGGAGGGTATACAGGGAGGTGATAGGAAAATTAACACGAATGGGAGGAAGATGTTGGACCTATCAAAAGAGCTTGGTTTAAAGATCCTGAACAGGGATGCGAAATGTAAGGGTAAATGGACCTGGGAGAGGAACGATAAGAAAACAATAATTGATTATATACTCACTGACATTAGCGTATGGAGGGAGGTTATAGATGTAGAAATAGATGACGAGGGAAAAAATGACTTGGGTAGTGATCACAACCTGATAACAGTTAAGATTATGGGCAAAAAGACGAATAGAGACAGAAATACCTTCAAGGAAGTTTGGGGACTAAAACAAGGAGCCGACTGGAAGCAGTTTCGGGAAAAACTAAAACCAAATCTTGAATGTATACCTAGGGATGCAAATGTCCAGAGTATTTCAGATGGCATAGTAAATAGCCTAACAGAGGCAGGGAAGGATTGTATAGGAAGGGTGAGGGTCCCAACGAGAGAGCTTACAGGGTTAACGAGGGACTGAAAAGGGCTATAAAAGAAAGGAAGGTAAAATGCGCTGCTTACAGAAGAAGTAGGAAGCTTAAAGGGGTGGATAACAATGACACGAGACTAATGAAAGGAGAATATGAACTGGCACGGAAAAAGGTGAATGGGATAAAGAATAATAATAGGAAGGAGCGCAATTGCAGTCTTGCCAGAACAATAAAGAAAACGGGGGGTTCGAGCTCAAACGTATTTTGGAACTGGGTAAATAAACGGGGGAAAAGTAGTGTGCAGAGTATCAAAGTGCATGGGGAAAGTACAGAAGATAAAGGCCGTATCGCTTCAGAGTTAGTCAAGCACTGGAAAAAGATAAACGATAGGCGATGGGGCAGTGGATCCCCACCAAAAAGAAATACACTGGTGGAGGAGAACATATCCAATCGTGTATGTAGCGAAATAACGGCAGAAGAAGTGCGGAACGTGGTCTCGAAATTAAAAAATGGTAAAGCGGGAGGGACTGATGAAATTCCGAACGAATTCCTCAAAAATGGAGGGGAGGCACTTATTGAAGTCCTGACAAACCTTTTCAACCTGGCTCTGCGAAAGCAAGAGGTCCCCAGAGAGTGGAGGGAAAATAAGGTGTCGTTCATACACAAAAAGGGGGATAAGGAAGTTCTAGATAACTATAGGGGGATATCAGTTAGTAGTAACATCGGAAAAGTATTCTGTAAGGTCATATACGGTAGACTAGAGGAAGTTATTGAAGAGAAAGGTTTTTTAGGAGAAATTCAAAATGGTTTCAGGAAAGGACGAAGAGTCACTGATCACCTATTTACACTCACCCAACTGATAGAATCAACAAAGGCTGAAAAGAAAAAGATGTTTCTGGCATTTCTAGATGTGAAAAAAGCGTACGACCGGGTGTGGAGGGAAGGTATGTGGCGAAAGCTCGAGGGCATCGGACTGGGGGTGACTTTGTGGGAATCAAGAAAGCACTGTATACAGATGTGCAAAGCCAACTCAGTCTAGGGAGTATCACTACAAAACGAGTCCCTATGGATATAGGCCTCAAGCAGGGGTGTATCTTTTCACCGATTTTGTTTGCATTGTATGTTAAAGATTTAGGGGACGAACTAATTCAGAGTGCGGAGGGGGTAAATGTTGGAGACATAAAGATACCAGGCTTATTCTTTGCGGACGACATGGTGTTAATGTCTAGAACTGAACAGGGCTAGAGAAACTGCTGGAAATTGTTGGTAGATATGGGAACACTTGGCGGCTCGAACTAAATGAAAATAAAAGCAAGGTAATACCCGTTGGACGCAAGGTAGATATGACGAAGAGATGGAGAGTGGGGGAGTTCTCAATCCCCGAAGGGGAAAGCAAACAAATCACTGTAGGAGAAACGGGAGAGTATGAGTATCTAGGGGTAAGCATAAATATAACGGGAAGAGAGGTGTACAGAAATTACTCAGCCAAACTGATTCTGAAGGGGAAAAGAATTCTGAACCAACTAAAACTTTTAGGGAAAAATAGTTTCAACAAGGTCTTTGTGGGGAAAACACTGTGGGAGAGGGTGGGTTTACCAAGTATAACGTATGGCACGGACGTGATTCCATTAAACCAAACCGTTATTAAGAAGTTGGAAAGTACTCAGAATGATGTCGGCAGATGGATAACAGGGTCGAGTAATGCTGCAGCTTTGGAAGCAGTAAGGGGGGAGCTTGGGTGGATGAAAATCAAGGACAGGGTAGATTTGGGAAAACTGTGTTACTTTAACTACTTGAGAATCCTGCCTGACAACCGGTGGTGCAAATTGATGCTCGATACCATTTGGAATTCTAATATAGAAACGGGGTGGTCAAAACATGTGAGGGAACTAATAGACAATTACTCTATAGATGTCACAAACATAGAAGTAGGAATGAAAGAAGGCAAAAGGTTTGTCAAAGAGAGAGTCATAGAAGATTGCAATCGAAACTGGTGAGCAGGGGTTAGCGTGAAAAGATCCCTGCAGGGGTTACAATATAAAGAAAAGCCAGCTTTTGAGAAGTACCTAGATGGCACCTTTGGAGGGTCACTGCTGTTCAAACTGAGATCAAGATCACTGGAGCTTCGGGAAAAAATTGGGAGAGATGGGGAAAAGGGATGCCAAATGTGCCACTCTGGAGTAGTGGAGACACTGGAACATTTTCTCTTGGAATGCCCACAGTATATACCTCATAGAATAAAATTTACTGGAAGAATAATGCAGAAGTGGGGTGAAGAAACAAAGGATAGATGGCTGAAGGGGGACACGAGGGAGAGGGTAGGAATGCTTATTGAAGAAATTGAAAAAGAGGAAGTGAGGGACACTATTAAGCAGTTTATATCTGAATGCTGGGAGGAGAGAAGGGGAAGAGGGGGTGGGGTGCATGGGGAATGATGGCCTTCTCTTATGAGGACCGCGACAAATCAGCGGCTGGCCAAAGAGTTATTATTATTATTATTATTACGGACACTCGACTAATTATCAGATTTCAATTTTAACAAAATATATGTTATATTATCAACACTATTTTTTTAGTATTGATAATATAATATATATTTTATTTAAAATGATCAAATCTGATAATTTGTCGAGTGCCTGTGCACAAAATAATTCTTGTTAGCTGCCTATAACGCAACCAACTTTTTTCTGTGTCGTCGGTTAATTCTTCGACGAGAAACGCAATCTTGATCCATATCGATTATTCTGAATATCATTTAACGTCAAATGAACGTTTCCTTGAGAATAAGATTCTGCAATTGAACTGCGCATGACACACTAGTCGGGTGAATTCTGAATACATTCGGAACGGTCCACGGAAACGTACCCATAGATATCGGATAGAATCTCCTATCTGATATCTATGGTTCCAGTGAACCTTTTCCAGACGCCTATGGAACAAAGGCATAGAATTCATAGTCATCAGATACAGAATTTCATTTCGTGAAATTCTAGCATTACTGGAGCAAGTTCGCATAAAGGAAGAACGATTCCAGGACGTTTCGACCCTTTGACGTTTCGGCTGGGTCGTTTCGGCCACCTAAGAGGCCGAATCGTCTCACTTGAAAATCGTTTTTTTCTGATTTATTTATGTTTAAAAAATGTCTTTATATATATTCAATTAATCTGGTGAATTTAGATATGAAATACTAAATTATACCTCTGTGAAAAGTATTTTTTTCCCAGTCTGTGTTATATTTCTATGAATAAATTTTGGTTGACTTATCGAGTAGTAGGAATGATAAATCGGGGTCTGGACAAAACGTCCGATCGCCAAAATGTCCGAGACAGAATGTCCGATTTTCTGGAATGTCAGATTTCATTGGACGAAATGTCCGATTTTTTGGACATAATGTCCGATTTTTTGGGACATCATGTCCGATCATTGGACGGAAAGTCCGTTTTTTGGACATAATGTAGATTTTTTTTGTTTTATTTTTATAGCAAAAAATAATTAATGATTACTCAGATGAGACGCCTTTAGCTTTCCATACCTTTTGCCTCCCAGATCAAAATTGTTCTTTTTCTGTTCATCATGCGTGACTATCCCTCTTGTTCTTGTTTGCAAATCAAAGTTTAAAAAAATTGTGCCCTCCACGTCACATTCAAATTATTTACACATACAAACGGTTTATTTCTAAAGGTGGCCATATTCCCATGATGCAATTAAAGATGGGGGTTTACATTTGAATTCTGAGGGTACAAGAGTATTGAGAAATTACTTTATTCAGGTCATTAAACGTTTAAATATCTAACATGAAGGTTGCCAGATTTCATATAATAACAGTAGTATAGTATGTACCCGATCGACACTTATTACCCGGAGCTTTGGGGGAGTAGCTAGTGTTCAATTCCCATAGGAACCGGAGCCGTTTGAGGGAGAGCAACTTTGGGGGAGCAAAAGTACGGCTCCTTGAAGCTAGATCCGACAAGTGGTGTACCTACTGCATATATAGTATACTATGGTATGTATAGTGATATAGGTAAACACGGGTATATAGAATGGGTATGTGATGGAAAATTAATGGTGAAGATGGATTTTCTTGAAAGTTTTTTCCCGCGAAACGGTTGACGTTGCTATTGACGTCGTGACGTCATGATACGCGCGCGACGTCATAGAGATGCTGACCACTGTTATTGTCCACTATACAATCTGACATAACGTTTTTCGGGTCAGGGTATGTTGGGCTTCTCGTATGGGGTGGGGTGATATGGTAGTAGTGGTATATATCCATGTTGGTATACTATTAGCCCTTGGGTCTTCATATTATGCTATGTCTGCTATAGCTAGGTCAAGCAGTGTTGTGGGCATGGGGGTCATGTATGGTCGGCCAGTGCGGTATTGCAAGATAGTCCCTGCTGGTTTAAATTGGACAGTATAGGATGAATGGTCTGATGGCCTATTACCCCCTTAGTACTATTAACCTACCGAATCCTTCATATTATCTTATGGCTGGAATTGGTAGTTCGTAATGCTAGGTCAGGCAGTACTATAATCGTTTGTTTAGAACGGATGGCATAGGATGCATGGTATATACCCCTGTAGGTCCACTCCTCGATATTATTAACCAGCCGATTGCTTTGTATTATCCTATGATTGGTATAGGTAGTACGTTACAGCAGGTCAAGTGGTATTTTGGAGTGGGGGTCGGGATAATGCCTGGCAGTATAGAACAGCAGTATAGTATGGACGATATATACCTCTGTGGGCCCCTGCAGGTCCCATGTTAGCCCTTAGTACTATTAATCCACCTGATGCTTCATGTTATCCTATGGCTGGTATAGATAGTATGCATTGCTAGACATAGGGGTATTGTGAGTAGGGGTACTGCCTGGTAGTTTAGAACGGCACTATAGTATGGACGGTATATACACCTATAGGCCCCCTGTTAGTGCTTGGTACTATTAACCAACCGATTGCTTTGTTTTATTATATGGCTGGTATATGTAGTACGTTATGGTAAACCTAGTGATTTTGTGGGGGTGGGGATAGTACCTGGCAGTGTAGATCAGCATTATAGTATGGACGATATATACCTCTGTGGGCCCCTGTAGGTCCCATGTTAGCCCTTAGTACTATTAATTCACCTGATGCTTCATGTTATCCTATGACTGGTATAGGTAGTATGCAATGCTAGGCATAGGGGTATTGTGGGTATGGGTACTGCCTGGTAGTTTAGAACGGTACTATAGTATGGGCGGTATATACACCTATATGCCCCCTGTTAGTGCTTGGTACTATTAACCCACCGATTTCTTTGTTTTATTATATGGCTGGTATATGTAGTACGTTATGGTAGATCTAGTGATTTTGTGGGGGTGGGGGTAATGCTTGGTAGTTTAGAACGGTAGTATAGCATAGGCTGTACATATCCCTGTAGGTCTCTTGATGGCCCTTGGTACTAGTGATCCACCAGGTGCTTCATATTATTGAGCGGTATTCTGGGGTGGGGTCAATGCCTGGTAATACAGAACGGCAGCAGAGTATGGTTGGTATATTCCCCTGGAAGTCCCATCCTAACCGTTGATATTATTAACCTACCAGAAGGCACCCCAATCTCGGCACCCCTTTCTGGAAAACATATGGCCTTCGGCACCCCTTTTTTCTGAAATGAGGTTAAGAGTCGTATGTCAAGTCACTCGAACGAGCAATTGCTCGTTAGCTCATTTGCTCGATGGGATTTGAGTCATTCGAGCAGTATGTCGAATCACTCGATCGAGCAATTACTTGATAGCTCATTTGACAAAAAAGGGATTCTCCAAAAGGCACCCCAATTTCGGTACCCCTTTTTGGAAAACATATGGCCTTTGGCACCCTTTTTTCTGAAATGAGGCTAAGAGTCGTAGTAAATTATACCTCAATGAGGGATTTTTCATGGTCCTCATAACCTCAAAATTCAATGAGGCTATGAGGGATAGTAAATGAGGCCTCATTGAGGGCTTTTACATAGCCCTCATGGCCTCATACGACAAAAAAGGGATTCCACAGTCACAGGCGTTTTCCAAAATGGGATTCCATAGGATATACCTGTTAAATACCGAAATGGGGCTAAGAGTCGTATTAAATTATACCTCATTGAGGGATTTTTCATGGCCCTCATGACCTAAAAAATTCAAGCTCTGGGTAATGAGGGTCGATCGGGTACATACTATACTACTAATAACATCCTATTTTTTTTTCTTACATTTCAGGGAATGCTTAGTCCTTATTGACAGCTTCTCTTTCTCTGACTAGTGGTGACTTAATCTGACTTTCTGCTGTCAGTGCTTTTTTTATTTGGTGATCTAGGATGTTATTCTTTTACTTTGGTGGCTTTTGGCTTGGTGGAGCAAGTCCAAATTGAGAGTGAGTAATATTTCAATATTTTATGTACATGTATGTCTAGTTGTGAAGTTATTGTATAAATGTTCTTGTATCTGTTTTGTGTGATTGTATATTTCTAAATAATACTGAAGGCCAAACCTAATAAATTATTTATTTATTGAATACTTTTGTATGCTCTCGAATCCCAGTAATCATTGTGTTATTTTTATAGCAAAAAATAATTTATGATTACTCAGATGAGACGCCTTTAGCCTTCCATACCTTTTGCCTTCCAGATCATAATTGTTCCTTTCTGTTCATCATGCGTGACTATCCCTTTGTTCTTGTTAGTTGTGTTCACCTGAAGTGGCCGTTAACATGATCAGCTGAAATCATCATTGGTACAAGTCAGTCGACGTGGTTCGAGTTTAATTTAAAAACCCTCCCTCCCATCCCTTTGTGAAATGGTAGTTTACCACAGCATCCAGAATAATATGGTTCCTTCATTAGGCTTTTCCCTCTTGAAAAGACTATTGTTTTTCTACGGATTATTATTATTTTTTTTTTTTTTTTTTTTAGGCTTTTCCCTCTGGAAAAGACTATTGTTTTTCTACGGATTATTATTTTTTTGTTTTTTTTTGTTTTTTGTTTTTTTTTTTTTTTCCACACATTTTTGTCCGTACGATTCAGAAGCCATTTTCGAACCGATTTTCACACAATTTGGCACACGCATAGAGTGGCAAAAAATCTAAAGATGTACCGAAGCGGAATTTTCGATTTAACCCTTATTTCACCAGAATTGGCAAAAAACTGCCAAAATTGGGGTTTATCGGCACTTTCTCGGCTGCCAAACATCGAAATTTTGATGAAATGGGCCGGTTTCAGACCCCCACAACACCCAAACGATACCCGAGAGGTAAACATAACTTCCTTTATTGGAAGTGGAATTCACCGAAGATCATTTTTGTAAGTAATAAGGGTGTTCAGAAAACCAAGTGTTAACCTGTTTTGGGCTGGTTAAGCAGCAATACCCCAAAAAAGCTCAAAACTTCATGTTTTCCGTGGATTTCTCTAAACGAGTCTTGTAGATTTTCAAGAAAAATTGGTCACTCTCAGGTCTTGGTGTGACATTACAAGTTGCATGGATAAAATATTCCGGTCAGCATTAGTTAACCCTCCCCGAGCTGCTAAACGTAAAAATTGTGATAAAATGGGCTGTTTTTAGACACCAACAGCACCCAAACGATATACCACAGAGAAAGGGGCCTTCATTTATCGGACGCAAAATTGATCGGAAAATATTTTTGAAAGTGGTAAGGGTATTCAAAATTTGACGTCTTAACCCATTTTGGGCTGGTTAAAGAGAGATACCCATTAAAATCTTAAAATACCCATTTTCTGTGGATTTCTCTAACAACATCTTGTAGGTTCTCAAGAAAAATCGGCTATTTGCAGGTCTTGGTGTGACATTACAAGTCGCATGAACAAAATATTCCGGTCAGCATTAGTTAACCCTCCCCAGGCTGCTGAAGGTCAAGATTGCGATAAAATGGGCTGTTTTTGCACACCAACAGCACCCAAAGGGTACACCATAAAGAAAAGTGCCTTCTTTTATCGCGCGTACAATTTATATGGAAACAGTAAGTAGTAAGGGTATTCAAAAGTCGACGTCTTAATCCATTTTGGGCAGGCTAAAGAGAGATATCCCTTGAAAGCTTTAAATTCCCATTTTCTGTGAATTTCCCTCACGGTAACTTGTAGGGTTTCAAGACAAATTGACTATTCGTAGGTGTTTATGTGACATTAAATGTTGCATGGACAAAATACTCCGGTGAGCGTTTTTTAACCATCTACAAGCTGCCAAGCATCGCAATGTTGTTAACATGGGACTGTTTTCAGACACGCACGGCACCTAATGTATACATGAGAGATAAATATAATCTCCTTTGTTTGAAGTGGAATTCACAGAGGACCATTTTTGTAAGTAATAAAGGTATTCAAAAAGCCAAGCGTTAACCCCTGTTGGGGAGGTTATCAGGGATACCCATCAAAAGATTAAAAAATCGTTTTCCCTGGATTTTTTTACAAACATTTTGTGGGGTTTTCAAGAGAAAATGGCCGTTGATAGGCCTTGGTTTCATATGACCAGTTGCATGGATCAATTATTCTGGTAGGCATTTGTTAACCCTTCATGGGCTGCTAAATGTAAAAAGAATTGAGGAAATAGTCTGTTTTTGGACACCAAGAACATCAAATGGAAACGCCACAGAGAAACCTAACTTCTTTTACCGGACGCAAAACTGATAGGGAAACATTGATATTGATATTAACCCATTCTACCATTAATGAAGGGTTTTACCTAAACATTTTTTTATCAAACCCAAACCGAGTCATTTGAGACTACTATACTCACCTTTCTCATAACATCAATGAAGGAACTTTAGTGAGACAGTTAAAAACAATTCATCAGACACTGTGGGGGTCAAGAAAAATCATGGAATCTAATCGGGAAAAGCCATGATTCTCCAGAATCATAAAGTCTGGGTTTTTTTTTTTTTTTTTTTTCTTCCACACATTTTTGTCCGTACGATTCAGAAGCCATTTTCGAACCGATTTTCACACAATTTGGCACACGCATAGAGTGGCAAAAAATCTAAAAATGTACCGAAGCGGAATTTTCGATTTAACCCTTATTTCGCCAGAATTGGCAAAAAACTGCCAAAATTGGGGTTTATCGGCACTTTCTCGAAACACGTCTTTAGGATTTTTAAAAAATATTCATAATTACTAGACCTGCCTATGACACAACCTTTGATACACACGACATATTAGGCGATGCATATGGTAACCGTCCACAGGCTGCCAAACATCGAAATTTTGATGAAATGGGCCGGTTTCAGACCCCCACGGCACCCAAACGATGCCCGAGAGGTAAACATAACTTCCTTTATTGGAAGTGGAATTCACCGAGGATCATTTTTGTAAGTAATAAGGGTGTTCAGAAAACCAAGTGTTAACCCGTTTTGGGCTGGTTAAACAGCAATACCCCAAAAAAGCTCAAAACTTCATGTTTTCCGTGGATTTCTCTAAACGAGTCTTGTAGATTTTCAAGAAAAATTGGTCACTCTCAGGTCTTGGTGTGACATTACAAGTTGCATGGATAAAATATTCCGGTCAGCATTAGTTAACCCTCCCCGAGCTGCTAAACGTAAAAATTGTGATAAAATGGGCTGTTTTTAGACACCAACAGCACCCAAACGATATACCACAGAGAAAGGGGCCTTCATTTATCGGACGCAAAATTGATCGGAAAATATTTTTGAAAGTGGTAAGGGTATTCAAAATTTGACGTCTTAACCCATTTTGGGCTGGTTAAAGAGAGATACCCATTAAAATCTTAAAATACCCATTTTCTGTGGATTTCTCTAACAACATCTTGTAGGTTTTCAAGAAAAATCGGCTATTTGCAGGTCTTGGTGTGACATTACAAGTCGCATGAACAAAATATTCCGGTCAGCATTAGTTAACCCTCCCCGGGCTGCTGAAGGTCAAAATTGCGATAAAATGGGCTGTTTTTGCACACCAACAGCACCCAAAGGGTACACCACAAAGAAAAGTGCCTTCTTTTATCGCGCGTACAATTTATACGGAAACATTTTTGTAAGTAGTAAGGGTATTCAAAAGTCGATGTCTTAACCCATTTTGGGCAGGCTAAAGAGAGATATCCCTTGAAAGCTTTAAATTCCCATTTTCTGTGAATTTCCCTAACGGTAACTTGTAGGGTTTCAAGACAAATTGACTATTCGTAGGTCTTTATGTGACATTACAAGTTGCATGGACAAAATACTCCGGTGAGCGTTTTTTAACCATCTACAAGCTGCCAAGCATCGTAATGTTGTTAACATGGGACTGTTTTCAGACACGCACAGCACCTAATGTATACATGAGAGATAAACATAATCTCCTTTGTTTGAAGTGGAATCCACAGAGGACCATTTTTGTAAGTAATAAAGGTATTCAAAATGCCAAGCGTTAACCCCTGTTGGGGAGGTTAACAGGGATACCCATCAAAAGCTTAAAAAATCGTTTTCCCTGGATTTCTACAAACATTTTGTGGGGTTTTCAAGAGAAAATGGCCGTTGATAGGTCTTGGTGTCATATGACCAGTTGCATGGATCAATTATTCTGGTAGGCATTTTTTAACCCTTTATGGGCTGCTAAATGTAAACAAAATTGAGAAAATAGTCTGTTTTTGGACACCAACAACATCAAATGGAAATGCCACAGAGAAACGTGACTTCTTTTACCTGACGCAAAACTGATAGGGAAACATTGATATTGATATTAACCCATTCTACCATTAATGATGGGTTTTACCTAAACATTTTTTTATCAAACCCAAACCGAGTCATTTGAGACAACTATACTCACCTTTCTCATAACATCAATTCCAATGAAGGAACTTTAGTGAGACAGTTAAAAACAATTCATCAGACACTGTGGGGTCAAGAAAAATCATGGAATCTAATCGGGAAAAGCCATGATTCTCCAGAATCATAAAGTCTAGTTTTTCTTTTCCTTTTTAATTCAGCATTTTATTTCTTTTATCAAGTTTTGACTTTGTACCCCTAAAAAGTATTTCATTATGTGTTTACCATGGTAAACAGGCACTGTTCTTTTTTAAATATGATACAACCTCCCAGAACAGGTTACCCCAAAATTCCAATGCAACCAGTATCGTGAACCTTAACATTGATCGGACATGATTTGTATTTCTTCGTATTTCCCTTTTCCATTGACATAAGTCTATTGTTCTTACACCATTGTTAATTTTCCGCGGCCCTTATTCTTAAACCTGAATTCATTTTACAGTATTTGCATATTATAATATCACTTTGGTGGAGCAAGTCCAAACTAAGAGTGAGTAATATTTCCATATTTTTTGTACAGGTATGTCTAATTGTGAAGTTATTGTATAAATGTTCTTGTATATGTTTTGTGTGATTGTGTATTTGTAAATAATACTGAAGGCCAAATCTAATAAATTATTTATATATTGAATACTTTTTGTGCTCGAATCCCAGTAATCATTCGACATTATGTACGATTTTTTTAGACAAAAAGTCCGATTTTCTCGTGCTGTTCTCAATGTTTTCTCCCAGGGAAAATGGGTATTGCAATATGAAATAACAATAAAACCTTCACTAAGTTAATTTTATTGACAGAAAAACAACAACAACAACAACAAACAAAAACCAAAATAGACGCGATAAGCAAATGTACAGCACTTGAAATAACAGTATGATGTAGATACAGAGATTATTCAGAACACAGAGCACCTGTAAATATCGTAAAAACAATGGATGGAAAACAGTTTGTACCTGTATTATATTACTCAAAGAATGCCCTCCATGATTCATTTCAAAACAGTCATCTAAACAGACTAAGAAGGGAACGGGGCAATCCGCCCCAGGAACAACCCGCCCAAACTGACTGGGACAATCCGTCCCGGGACAACCCTACCCAAGTTTTTCACGCGCCGCAGTTCTCAGTTATTTGACTATGATATTGGATCATTGCAAATTCAATTTCGTTACTCAATTGAATTTAATAAGCTGAATGGAGAAAGTCAGAAGTCTTCACTTCTGACAACCGGTATAATTCTCAAAGAGAACACGGCTAAAACAACACGCCACTTGTGACTGGTCTCTACATGCTACCAATTCCGTTTAGAAGTATTATTAGTTTAATCCAGTCATAGTGAAAATCTTTTTTATATATTACTATCCCCCCAAAATATTTCTTCAAAAATCAGAAAAACGTCGGACAACCCACCCCAAAAATAGGCCTGGAAGGGTTGTCCAAGAATATGTACACAGGCAACTTGTTGACGTCAATTTAATGACTACTTGACCATGTTTCGTTCTAGTCGAGTTTACATTAAATTTACTGCAACAAGTTGTACCTGCATTATTACTTAATAAACAGTAAGTCCCTTAGAATGTGTATACCGACAATAAACCCTTAAATAAAGTCCATAAAAAAGTGTGCATACCGGCAACTTGTCGGGGTCAATTTAATGTAAATTCGACTATAACGAAACATGGTTGAGTAGTCATTAAATTGAGTTCCACTAAAGGGTAGGACTACTTACCGAGAACAACCGAGAACAAATTAAAATAATAAATAATGGCAAAAATAAATATTAATTGCTAGCATATAGGTGCTGTATGTTGTATATATAGAGATTATTACCATTATGTGGATGTACAAAATATGTATCCGAGTCGATCTCCGGGTTCTAAGGGCAGATCACGACGAGTCGAAGACGAGTCGTGATCTACCCTAAGAACCCAGAGCGAGACTCGGATACATATTTTGTACATCCACATAATGGAAATAATCATTTTATCTTACAATATATTGGGGGAGAAGTCAAGAATGTAGACGAATATATAACAAACTATTTATTCGTACGGATGAACAAAAAGAAAAAAAAGGAACTCACGTGAAAGGAACGTGCTTGTATCCGACCCCCTGATACAATCATCTGTATCAGGGGGTCGGATACACAACAGTTGCGGGGTTAATACAGACAAAATACATGTTGATTGTAAGATAAAAAATAAGAAAAGACAAATTTAGAGCTTTTAGACCGACTCAGTCTGTGGTGATGGGGATTATTTATCAATTTCGTATTCGCCGCCAAACCGAGAAGAGACTACTCGCCGAGAGCAAGATTGTGACTGTTAATTAACACCGAGAAGAGACTACTCGCCGAGAACAATATTGTGACTGTTATTTAACACTGACTGCGTGTAGTTTTAGCCCAAGAACATTAGGTTTCACTAGGGAAAAAAATCGGAGAAAGCTGATTTTTTCAGGGAATGTCGAGTACATGTCACTGAACGATTAGACAAAAGTCCCCTAAAATCCCAGTTGAGCTTTTTTTCTACAGCCTTTTTTCGAAAACGCGTTTGAAAAAAATAAAAAAAAATCGCACGAACTTTGTAACCTCGAATTGATCCAACTGTATTTTTTGTTTACGTGTATTTCGAGCTACATAATGTCTAATATACATTTACCTAGAGGAAAATGTGCATTCTGTGACAATTTCTGCGAAAAATTATTGAAAATTCACAAAAAAGTATCGGATTTACGCAAAAAATGACGATTTTCCTAACGGATTTGCCCAAAGAGTCGTAGTACAGAACGGGATGTTAGTTGGACAGACGATAAAAAATCCACCACCATTTGAAGACTTTTATCATTGCTTACAAAATAGACATTATGGAAGACCCCCTCTGCTTCTGGCCGAGTTCCCCTTTTGGCATGAAATTCGTCAGCATGAGAACTCAACTATTTTCGGGCTTGGGACCGAACAGACACGTCTGTGTCTGGCAGCATTAGATCAATAAATAATATTTACAGAATGTACAAAAATCAATAAATAATATTTACAGAATGTACAAATCAATCAACATGGATTAAGTTACATTGACTATTATCAACGCTATATACAGAAATGACATGACCTATATACATATTATTCATCGAACTCAGAAATTTCCGACAGGACAGTATTTCTGTGGTTGTTACAAGAATCCGAACTGCAATTACACAAACCTGAGCAAGAGAGTCCTGCCTTCTTACACCCACACCTTTTGTACAAGCACTCTTGCAACCACAACTGATCAGATTCAGTAGGTTATCGGGGGCACATGGCTTTGTGGCTGCAGTCGGCACAAGAAGTCCATTGTCTAGCGACCACCCCCAATCCGTCGGAGGAAGCGAAGTGCCCAGCCATTGTTGGACCTGGAGATAACATCTGTAGACATGTTGTTGTGCAGCATCGCTGCTTGGTGGAGTGAGGCTAGGTCGATGGGTTTATTCAGTTTAGATTTTGCTACATAATGCTTGTAAGTGACATATCTATATTGGTCGAGAGAAGAAACAGTTTTACTCCCGTATAAGATCAGGAGAAGTTGTTCCCCAGCAGCGGCTACTGCACTTGGTGTACTGTCATCCGCCAAAATTGTGTTGACATACTGTTGTGAGTCGCTAGTAACATCGGAGACAATTGTACTGAATACTTTCTTCTTACCAACTCGAAAGAGTGCAGAAGTAGTGTCACAACCACTTATAGAATGTGCTACAAGGAGGTTGCTTCTATGGTCACCCATTTTGGTTGCTATTTCACTAACTGAAACTAGTAAGTTTGGGGTAATGGAATACATCATGTGAATATTACATCCCGGTTGAACTCGAGAGGTAAGAATGACTAACAAGTCTGTGTCTGTTCCCACAACGACAACATTGTTGTCATCTTGAGCGATGTCAAGTGCAGTTTCGGCTATCAGTACATCAGCATCAGCCTCGGCCTGCTTGGACTGAATATTGATAGCAGATAGCTCCTGCATTAGAAGATCGATCAGTTGGGTTTTGTTCTTGGCATTTGCAAGGAAATCGGATTGGGGTGTGGTGGCTGGTAACTCGGGTGAGATATTGATATCAATGGAATACCTGTCTTTTGATCTACGGGCTTGTTCCATGCCCTTTGTCGACATTGTACAAGCATAACCATCAAAAACAACCACGACGTTCGCCCCAAAATGTCTCACTAGATAATTGGAATATGATGTACATATGTCCTTATATGACGACTGTTTAGGCCATACAACTGCCCTCAATAAAAATCCACCATCTACAACAAACAGAGAATGTTCTGGGATTTTAGTTTGCTCGGAATGTTTTGAGGATCTTACCGAGCGTGCTTTTCTGTGTCTTCCTCATTCCAGCAGAATCAAACAATGCTGGTGGTTTCGGGGCGAGTTCATATCTGAGATACTCTTCCATCTCTGCTTGTGACTGAATAACACATGTGATGCGGTTGAACAGAATTGTGGGGTCAATCACTACCTTACTTCCACGGACTTTGATGCTATTTGCCATCGATGCGAAAGACTTCACAGTGTCAACACGTCGTAGTTTGATGCTGTTGAACGTTTTGCTTACAACATTCGATACGCAACATTCACCAATTTTGCGAACTTGGTCACAGTTCACAGTTTCGTCGGCCACAAGCCCGGTCGCTATAGAGACTAATTGTAGTGGATCTCTATTCTGAAAGGGGGAATGCACTCTGAGCCAGTTCAATAATTTGGTGATATCATTGGCATCAGTCAATTGTGAACTTTGACGGAGATCCCGATGTTGTTCGCCATGACCAGTGTGAACATGAACAAAATTTTCGAGAGCATTACATATCGGAAGGCAAAGAGGTAGTCCATGTACCCATTTCGCAACAGTGCTATCGGTTATTCCCCTGCCATGTGTGAGACCACCAGGGAGCTTGAACATTCTCATTAAACACTGCTCTATGGTCTGATCAGAATATATCCCGTCCCAGAATTTATCTGAGCGCCTTATGGTAAAGTAACCTTTCTCAGTGAACAACTTCAAATCATCCTGTTGCATTAGTTCTGTTAGCTCATTCATCTGCTGCAAATAGAGATGAGAACTTTTTGCGTATGCAAAATGACCACCTGCGTGAAATACTGGAATCATATTGCGAACACAATATGTGTGGAGTTCCCAGTCGCCTGTGCGCTCTGCTCTCAAGAACAACTGGAGAAGACCTATTTGCTCGTAGTATTGTACCCAAAGCTTTCCTGTGCGTCCTACGGACGCATTCTGGAGCAGTTCGTGTAATTTTGACAGTAGATGGTTGACACTTTCTTGATTGGCAGCGTCAGCTGTTGTACAGTCACCTCTGGCAAGTCCACAGAATATTTCATTGACTTCTGTACAGTCTATGTTATCTAGTGTTCGGCTTTCTTCAAACACAAGTTTTGTAATGGCAATTTGTGTTAGCAAATGGGCACGAACTGCTCTTGAATATGCATGAACACTGATCAAATGATGGATTGACCCACCAGCATAAACAGTCCCCCAAAGTTCATCCAAGCCGCTACCAGCCATGATCGAACCAATTGCCCCCTAAATATGACATAATCATATGGAAGCCGCCAAGTCTAACGAAAACTTTTGTCAACTTATCTGACGAAGACACAATCTCTGTACAATACAAATTTGTTTATGAGTACACATCAAGGGCGTGCACACATTACATGCCAATGCATCTTGAGTGTAGGCGAACACCACATTATGTGATTTAATCGAACATGGAAATTGAAACAGTGATGCTATAATACGGTATTTGAATGAGAAAAGTCGATGCCGTTTGAATTTGAGTTTAGGGGGTATGGTTAATATTTCACACGTTTCACCAGTTCATTATGGAATAAATGACTATTGTTATATATCATTATAAAGCCACTGCTTTTCTGCAATTTTGGATATATAATTTAACTCCCAAAGTAGTCGTAGATTTGATTTAATGGACGTTGTGTACCGTTGTGTGTATGAAAACAATAAATTTTTTTTTCGTAATTTTGTACATTTTCGTGAATATTTCACCATTGAGTGTGAGGATTGGTACAAAGTTGGCATTTTCTGTTGGGGATATGTATTCTCAATACAATTCAGCACGATATTTATGATTCTCACCCTACTAAGGCGAATAAGAATGAGAAATATGGATCTGGGTCGAATTTTTTTAAAAAAAAATTTTTTCATCAAAAAAACGCTATAACTAAAAAAGCTCAACTCGGATTCGCGGGGACTTTTCACACTTTATCCGCAATGTGTGTCCCGGAAACATATAAAAAAATCAGCTTTCTCCGATTTTTTTCCTTACTTTCTCATTTTTATGTCTAATGTGCCTGGACTGTTTCATTTGTTCTCGGTAAGTAGTCTGTTCTCGGTGTAAACACAAAATTAATAAATAATTCCCTTCACATAGACTTTAAATTTGATTGTTTAAATATAGAAACACAATCCCATCACCATTTACCAGGGCTTTGGACCTGCAAGTCATGGACTTGGCTGGTTTAAAACTGTCTGTTCTTTTGTCATGCATACCGGTGCGCACTTCTGTGTAGTGATCAGTTAATGGTGCCAGCTGTCCCTGTCTTAGGTTGTTCCATATTTGGAATCTTACCCGTCATCGGAAACAGACCTGCGTCACCTGATATACTCACTTATTTTATACTTATTTTTGAAAGTGGACACTGTATGGTGTTCACTTAATGGTGCCAGCTGTCCCTGTCTTAGTTTGTTCCATAGTTGGAATCTTACCCGTCATCGGAAACAGACCTGTGTCACCAACGTCCCGCGACTTGGGACCTCACTTAGACTAGACGTTGACGTTTACTGCTAACGCCACAACTCGTTTTTTGAGTTCTTCACTCGCTTTCGCTGGCCATGTTTTTTTGCCACGACTGCAGTTTTTGGAATAATCAATCGTTCGTCAGTCGATGTCTGTGTGAAATGTACTTCTTTAATGAAAAACACTAATTGCTTGAGTCTTCTGTCTCGTCTCTCGGGTTCCGGATTAACCCATACAGCATGTTTTACCAGAAGTTTTTCAACACGGTGAGCCAAAACAAAATCTCCAGAAGCATGCAAAGCATTTATAATTTCCCTTATTTGGTCATTGACAACAGCAAACAGTTTGTCGGTTAGGTCGGGTAATTTAATAATTTTCCAATTTGTTTCTAATTTAATTATATTATTCATGCTATCACAATTGTTATTTGTCCAAAATTTGGGTATATTGTTGTTGTTTTTTTCTTGTTGAAAGGATCTTAGATCGTAATCGGGGCATGATGATGTACCTGCTCTCAAAATTCAAGATTTCCGCTTCAATTTCATCATATACTACGTCATCGTCAGTCGCCAGAAGGCCATCCTTTGGCCCGAAAATTTTACTTTTTACTTATGCTGAGTAGTTCTCTATCCAGATCATTCCACATTTTGGGATAGGCGTAGAGTGGAAAATTGTCCAATATTTTCGACCTTGTTCTGCTTATTCTAAAAAGGCTAGATTGTCTTGTTGTTCTGTTAGTTTGATTGCCAACTATTTTGAAAAAGTCATTGAATGACTTGGGTAAGTTACCATTTAACCAATCAAATATAAAGATTAAGGAGTGAAGTTTGTATAAATCATTCACTTTAAGGATTTTACTCGTTTTGAATAAAGGATCTGTGTGCGCATTGTATTTTTTGTTGTTTATGATGCGCAGAGATCGTTTCTGTAAGGTAAGCAGTTTGTTAATTGCTTTCGCATGGCCCCATATATGAATTCCATACACCAAATGACTTCATATCAAGGCAAAGTAGAGTGTTTTCATCGCTTCGTGTGGAAGTATATGCTTTACTTTGTTGAGTGCACAATTTGCAAAAGCTACATCAGAACATAACTGGGAAATATGAGTTTTGTAGCTTAATTTGTCGTCAATGTGTATTCCTAAGAATTTAAGGGATTTTTCTGACTCGTTAGAACCTATTCTTGTTATTTTCTGGTTATTTATAAACAGTTCGGGGGTTGTCAAATTTCTACTGGTCCTGGTGGGGTTTATGAGAATGTATTTTGTTTTGTTGACATTTAATAATAATCTGTTTGCCACGCACCAATCTGAAATGTTCTTTAGTTCCTTGTTTATATCGTTGCTTAACTTGTTGGCATCATGTCCCGATCCATGCACACTGGTGTCATCTGCAAATGAGAGGAGAGGTAGTGAAGTGGCGTGGCAGAAGTCATTTATGTATATCAAAAATAATATAGGGCCTAATACCGATCCTTGGGGGACGCCACATGTTATCTCCCTTAATTCTGACTGCTTTTCTTCATAAGTAACATACTGCATCCTATTAGATAAATAGCTTTCAAACCATTCATTGGTTATACCTCTAATTCCATACCATTCCATTTTTGAATAAAGTATCATGATTTATTGTGTCGAATGCTTTTGATAGATCCAGAAATACTGCCAATGTATTATCTCTACTTTGCTTATTATTTTCCTCTGCAACTGCTTTCAAAAAATGGAGAATATGCTGGACTGTGGAGTGTTTTTTCCGGAATCCGTACTGATGGGAATATAGAATTATTTCAAATCTATTTAAGAAATTAACCCATCTTTTCGACATGAGCTTTTCTAATACCTTTGAGAACGTCGGAAGTATGCTTATTGGTCTATAATTAGTGAAATCATGTTCGTTTCCGGATTTGAATATAGGAATCACCCTAGCAATTTTCATTTTGTCGGGCACAATTCCATGGACAAAAGAGTTATTTATGATGTGTGTTGGGGGGGGGGGGGGGTCACAATTTGGTTTACAGTCAATTTTAAAAGCCTTGTTGTGAACTCATCAGGATCTTTGCTTGATTTGGATTTCATTGACTTAACTACTTTGATAATTTCTTGTGGTGTTGTTGGCGTTAGGTAAAGATTATTTGGAAAATGATTTTTCAAATAATGGGAAAAGGGTTTGCTGTGACTTTGTATCTTTTCGCCTGTAAGCTTCCCTATGTTCGAGAAAAAAATATTGAATTCTGTGGCTATTTCAAGTGGATTATGTAATTCCCGATCGTCCATGATGAAAAATGATGGTAATTTTACTCTGTTTTTTGTTCTTTTTATGCAATCATTTAGCACTTGCCATGGTTTACGCATATCGTATTGGTTTATTTTTAGAATATCCTTATAGTAATTCGCCTTGCTTTGCTTTTTAACTTTATTAAATATTCTACAGTAATTTTTGTAGTTTTGAATATTCTGTTCACTGGGGTGTTTTAGTTTTTTAGGTAAAATTTATTTTTATTGTTTGATGAGGTAATGAGGCCCTTTGTCATCCAGGCTTCACGTTTTATAAACTTGTGATTTGGACGCACTTGTTTCACAGGGAATGCTTCATTGTAGGCGTTTGTGTAAATTTCGACAAATGTATTATAGGCCATGTTTGGGCAGTTCGATTGCATAACTGAAGAGAAGTCACTATACACGATAGAAGTGACTGGAAGTATGAAATATTGTTCTGATTTATAATTCGTTTCGTTATTGGTGATATGTCTGTTTGTTGCACGATTGGTTTCAATATGAAATATTCCAAAATGATCTGATACATCTGTTAGGACTATTCCTGACAGTGAAGAAGAAATTTTGTTTGAGAAAATGTGATCGATGAGTGTTGCTGAATGGGTGGTTACTCTCGTTGGCTTTGTGATGAATGGTAAAAAACCTTGGGCGAACATGAGGTCAGTAAACAGTCCAGTTTTTTCATTGGAATCAGATTTCAAAAGATCTATGTTTAAGTCGCCCATAATGTAAGCTGGTTTATTTTCCTGATTAAGTTTATCTGTAATTTCATTTAGTTTGGACTGGAAGAGGTCTATATCTGCTTTGGGTGGAGTGTTTGGTCTATATATTACTCCAATTACTCTTGTAGACTTATTTACCTTTACCCCGACAAAGAGGGATTCAATGACGTGGGGGATAAAGACTGACAAGTCAGATCGAATTGTGAAATCAATGCCTTCTTTAATAAAAAATCCAACACCACCCCTACCATCATCATCAGCAGGTCGGTTTTTGTTTATTAGTGGCTGATATCCGTCTATGGTATATGTCATATGTGGGGAGATATGGAATGTTTCTGTTAACCCTATTATATCAAATGTTTTGTCAGATACTTTTAAATTAAACAGGAGATTCTTCAATGAATCCCAGTGAGCACTGAGACTTTGACAGTTGATATGGAAAAGGGAAAAGGCATTATTCTTATTTTTGATTTCAGAACAAAACGTTTCCTGTGTGTAATAAGTACACTCTCCTACTAGGTTTTTGAAGGGATAATCTACATTCTCTTGGGTTGTGCATATTTTATCACAGTATAAATTTAAAAAATCATAATTTGCACTAGTCTGTATCTCGTTCAGACTTAGGCTACCCGCCATTGTCTATTTGGCGGTCGCCGACCCCAATAAATCCACAACTTGTCACTGTTGTCAAAAAAGCTTCATTCTGTCCTATAACCGTACATTGTAACTTGGAATGGGGCGTTTTAGGCAAAAAAGGACACCCAAGCATTGTTTTGGTAAAGTCTGTATCAGTGAGAACACAAGAAGAGAAATAGCAATAAGCATAACTGAGAGGATTACTAAGTAAGATATATATATTTGTACAATACAAGGAGGCTCAAAAGTGGTTTAAATGTCTGTTAAATGAGAAGGGGAGTTCAGCGATAAATTACTTTTGCCTTACTATTGCACCGGGGTAGGCACATGATTAAGAGTTGATTCGGCGGACAGAACTACCGCAGATTTCATGTGTGGGAATGGGGGTGGAGTGGTTGAGGTTGCCGATGAGAGTGTGTATCTGTGTGAGCGGGGGCGGGGGGGGGGGGGGGGGGAGAGAAGCAGGTGATGATGCATACATGATGCATACAGTGTGTGATCTCATAGATTCTAACATGCCAAAACGCATGTCCGACCAATTGCAAAATGCCAAGAAGTCTCCTTCCCACACAGGCAGTGCTTTTCTCAACCAGTTACCGTTCCATGGAACATAAACAGGCAATGTTGTGCACTAACATTCAGATTTTATTATGATTTTCTCCCTATCCCCATGCCACAGCACATGGCCCCTCACCAGAACGAGGGCATAGAGCTCACTCCAGTGAGAGGTCACAAGCAATGGCCCTGGGACAAGGAAAACAACTTTTTTTTAGTATTTCGAGGATAGTTTTTACAAATGTCATCCTCTGTCCTCGAAGGGTAAGGGGTAAACCAATATATAAAATTAAGTCAACTGTGACTACGTAAAATAGAAAACAGAACAAAACCAGCAATGTTGTTCACCGAGGTCGCCATTCAGAGTTTATTATGAATTTGGTATTATTTTCCTCCCATGTCCCCAAACCACAGCACATGACCCCTTGCCGGAACGAGCTCATTAAGCTCACTCCAGTGAGGTTGCCACAAGTATGGCTCGGAGACAAGAAAGATACATTTTTGGGATTTTCAATAATATTTTTAACAGATGTCATATTCTGTCATCGAGGGGTAAGAGGTAGACCAATATATAAAGTATGTCAACTGCGACTACCCAAGATAGAACAAAGAACGGCAGTGTTATTCAGTAAGATCGACACTCAGATTTTATTATGATTTTAATAAGATTTCCTCCCCTGTTCCCAAGCCACAGCACATGACCCCTCACTGGAATGAGCTCATTGAGTTTACTCCTGTGAGGGGTCACAAGCAATGGCTCCGAAACAAGAAAGAAAACTTTTTTAGTATATCGAGAATAGTTTTTACAAATGTCCTCAAAGGGTAAAGGGTAAACTAATATATGAAGTTAAGTCAACAATGACTACCCAAAATAGAACAAAGCCTGCAATGTTGTTCACTAAGGTCGCCATTCAAATTTTATTATAAGTTATTGTTGTCTTCTTTCCTTATACGCCATGTTTTTTATTTGTTTGATGCCAATTTTCCATGTTTTTTTATTTGTTTGATGCCAATTTTGTCGTCGGGACATTCCTTGGATACAGTCCTTTTGATGTCACGTGGCTTTTTGCCATTGCGGATGCCTTCCTTTATAATTTGTGTTTGGGAAGTATTTATTTACTAGTGTTTAAGGTCACGTATTTCTGCACAATGGCTAATCATGACCACGACAGTTTTACGGGTGGAGGAAGCCGGAGTGCCCGGAGAGAACCACCGAGCAACGGCGAGCAACTGCCAGCTCCCCAACATACTAACTCCACACAACTGGTTGAAGACAGGTGCACCATCGACGTGCTGTACGCCTTAGTACACAACGTCACCGTGTCCCCACGTGGGCAATGGGGGTGAAGTGTATTGCCCAGGGACACAACGCAGTTGCCTCAGGTGGGATTCGAACCGAGGACCTCTCGGCTTGCAGCCTGCACCTCTACCAACTGAGCCACCGCACCCCCTTTGTGTTTGGGAAGACGTAGGCCTCTGGTAATTGGATTCTGACTGCTTGGCGTTGCCGTGCATACTGCCCTCTTCAGGATACGGGCCAATATACTCGACAACTGCCGTACTCAAGTCTGAAAGCCAAGTCACTCGTTTTTTGTACACCGGCTGACGTAGGAGAGAAGCATACTTTCTGGTGACTTCGACAGCTTGTGAACAATCAGGCTGGGGGTCAAATGGAACAAAAGCCTTCCTAACTATCTTACAAACAAATCAACTTTCTTTTCAATATTATATGACAGACCAGCCTCAGACTTGAGAGAATATGTTTTATTAACTGAAATACTCTTTGAAGACCAGACACCACAATCATCAGAATGAACACTATAACGACCACGTTCACGACGCTGCTTATTTTCCAAGTCGTCCACACAAAAGAAAACATTTTCCTTAATACCTCGAGGTATACAAGGTTCCACATCCTTCTGGCTGTGCAATTGTATACAGACCGGTTCCACTTGGAACATACTTGTTATTCAACCCATTTTTTGACGGATTCTTGTACGGGTGATGGAAAACAGATGACAGACAAGTAAAGTTGTGACTGGACTTTTCATCAACTGATTCACAATGAGAGACATCCGACAACTCTTCGACACTTTTGTCAAGAACTGAATCCAAGATGTTCAAAGGAGTGACCTCTGGAGAATCGACAAAAACCGAATCAACCGATTCACAATGAGAGACATCCGACAACTTTTCGACACTTTTGTCAAGAACTGAATCCAAGATGTTCAATGGAGTGGCCTTTGGAGAATCGACAACAACCGAACCAACTGATTCACAATGAGAGACATCCGACTACTCTTCTACACTTTTGTCAAGAACTGTCTCCACCGTAACAGGCTTGGATACTTTTGAATTCACGACAACTGATGCATATGTAACTTCTGGAGGCTCGGAGCATTCATCACCTCTACTAAAATCCTCACTGGAACTATCTGGAACAACATGAACGACCTTTGGAAGAGACATTGTTGGCAGTAATGGAACGAAGTGGTTGGGTACCCAGTAAGCTTTGGTGTTGGGTGCACTGCCTGCCCAAGAACTGAAATAGGGCGGAGTCGCCTGGAACCAACCCGGGGATGGAACATTGTATTTAATATTCCAATGCACACATCCACAGGCCCATTTTCTATAGAATACACCGACTTAATAGGTCGACCAATCACGGTCGAAACACCGTGTATTGTCCAGGATGAGGAGTATGCTGCACGACCTTCGGCCTTGACACTGGACACAATGTCGGCATCGATAGTTGGACTGACGTCAGATATCCTTGTATTTCTGTGAGCCTCCTCGTAAAAAGACTTATTCAAAGCTAACTCAACGCAGGTACGAACTCTCAGTTCCGTGGAACGAGACTCATCTCCAAACAAAGCAACCGATATGGCATTAAATAGACAGCTTCCATTCCCAGTCACCGAAATTGCAACAGAGTCTTTCCACTGAGGACCGAGAAGCTGGCGGGCAAATTTATCCTAGTAATATCTCCTCATAGGATGGTAGTAATGTATGTCAGTGACCTTTATTGTCTGCCTTTCATTGCGCGAGAAGATTTTCTCCCTCCTTGCAGCATCACAAACTGACCCATTGTTGGCCGCTGCTGTGAGTCTCAAGTGAGAATCTTCCCAGTCAAAAGAACCAGACTTGTACGAGCAACTCAGACAAATGTGACTCATGGAAGACTTAGACAAATGAGAAAACTCCTCAACTTTCAGTTTCTCACACTCCAAGTGATACCAACAATCAAATATCACAAGCTATGCTTCTGATTTTGTGGCACTCTTCATCACAAACTCCACATGGATACAGCGGTTTGGAAAACGCCATTGGAAATAAAGAGAACTTAAAATGAAGAAAATGTGAAATTGTCAGGTTTGAATGCTTCTAATAATCGGGTCGATGATCTGTATGCGGATTTCAGTTTGACTGCCATATTTAAACAATACACGTTGACAGCATTAACTCAGGTATCTCCTTTGCGGCAGATGTGTGTTTTCATTACCGGCGGGGTGATTTGCCTTTGAAGTTAGTGCACATGAAAACAGGACATCACCTCAAAGAAAATTGATAATCAATAACTCAACATCAAAGATCACCATATGCTTGGCTGGTTTAAAATTGTTTTGTTACTAATTTGCACATAATATAGAGTAGCATTTTCAAACCCCATTTGGGGTAATAGGAAAGCTAGGCCTGTGTGATCCAAGTGAAATAAAATAAGGTTAACCGGGTCGAAAGGGATTTGTAAATCCCACATCGTCCCAAATGCGCCTTTTGCGCGCTAAAACCTTTCATTCTTTCAATCATATTTTCATTTCCAAACTTTGTTTTGTTCTGACTGCAAGTAGCCTCTTCTCGGTTCCGCGCCGAATGTGGGAATTAATAAATAATCACATTCACCGTAGACCTGGGTGGTTTAAAATTGTTTTGTTACTAATTTGTACATAATATATAGTAGATACATGCCTAAAAGGCTAACAATAAACTTTTATTTTCATTTTGAAATATTATTTTGTTTTGTTCTCGGCAAGTAGTCTCTAGAGTAGATGCATGCCTTATACTCAAATAATGGACTTCTATTTTCATTTTTAAATTTTGTTTTGTTCTCGGCAAGTAGCCTCTTCTCGGTTCGGCTCCGAATGAGGGAATTAATAAATAATCCCATTCAACATTGACCTGGCTGGTTTAAAATTGTTTGGTTACTAATATGCACATAATATAGAGTACTTACATGCTTTATACGCTAACAATAAACTTTTATTTCTATTTTTATATATTATTTTGTTTTGTTCTCGGCAAGTAGTCTCTTCTCGGTTCGGCGCTGAAGGCAAAGGATTAATGAATAACCCCCTTCACCATAGACTTGGTCGGTCTAAAGTTGTTTTTTTTTCTAGCTTTTACATGAATAGAGTACCTATATACCAACAATTAATATTTATTTTTGCCTTTATTTATTATTTTAATTTGTTCTCGGTTGTTCTCGGTAGGTAGTCTCACCGCCACTAAATACCGAATCTGACTTGAAATACCGAATCTCACCCAAAGAGATTAATTAAAGATACACCCATAATAGTGTTGTAAAATGTGGTTAAAATGTCCAAATGATTCATTGAGGTTTAGTGACACTACGTGGAGCATTTAGCTAATCCATAACAGACGTCTTGTCAGTACCAGTTCTTATCAATGAATGACAATAAAGGGAGATTGTCCGTCAGTGAGCGTATCAAGGTAGATAATATGTTATAACAGTGCGTTAACCCAACAGAAGCCTATGTACATAAATGAGGAGAACCTCTCAGTACAACACACCTCCCCTGCCTGTTTAGAGCTATTTACATTTTGAATCAAACAGACGGGAGGTCATGATGTTCAATCAGATGGGCATGCAAACTATCTACAAACAATAGATTATTTACAGTCAGTGCAGTACTGTTAATCTATTCATAAAACTATTGGGAAATGACACCAATCGCCCCTGAACACGTCTGTGTACAAATCGTGCAGTCAGAAACGGATATTCGAGAAAGCTCATACTCCAAAAGGATGTGCAACTGAGCACGTGAGTAATCATCGGCAGATCTACAAACTGGAGCATAACAAGGTAGCAGAAATCACCTCCCTGTCAGACCTGTCCAGCTACTAAAACTGTCGACAATTATATTTAATGCTGAGCCATGAATAGCCATTAGTGACGAAAACGATCTGCACTGTGTACAAAGTTTGGCGGATCAAGGTCAATCATCCCCTAAAACTGGAGGGCAAATAAAACAGATTTCCAGTTGGAATCTCTCTTATTTCTTAAATGGAAAATATCCAAATGTCAACAAATCTGATGAGTAGATTCACTAAAGAAAGCAACAAAGGCCTTCCCTAAAATGGCACCACCCATCAAAATTCTTGACCGACATGAGAGGAGCTTCCACTGAATGGTCAAACTGACACCGAATACACTCTGTTTAAAATAAACTGAGGGAATGAATTAAAATCTTGAAAATAGTTTGTTAAAAGAACTGAGTTAAAGAGTTCTGTGAATTATTAAAATTGATGAACGGTAAAAATAACGGCGTGTGTGCTTGTGTTAAAATTTCATGCATAAATGCTCCCACGAGGAAGCGATTAAGACCTCCCCTCAGAAAACATGTGGGTGTGTTTAGGTGATGTGTCAAAACTGTTGTACGTTTTGTGAATGTTATAAAATGTGCTAATGCTGGTCAGGCAAGAAAGCAGTTAGGACCTTCCTGCACTGACAGGTAGGTGAGTATAGTTGTTGCCCTTGGGGTTGTGTATTGTGCGGTGGAGGGAAGCAAACCCGAATGGAATGATTCGATATACTCAACACTAAGGTCCAATATCACTGAATTACAAAACAAGGGGCTCGGTATAATTCTGATGGGTGACTTCAATGGCCACATAGGTAATGATGAAGAAGGCATAGAGGGTGGGGACAATAAAGTCAACAGGAATGGAAGGAAGCTGTTGAACTTCACAAACGAGCTCAGTCTGAAGATTCTGAAGAGGGACGCGAGGTGTAAGGGGAAATGGACCTGGGAGAGGAATGACAGAAAATCAATAATTGACTACATCCTCACAGATATTAATTTATGGAGGGAGGTGATAGGGGTAGAAGTGGATGATGAGGGTAAAATGGAGGTGGATAGTGATCACAACTTGATTACAGTGACGATCAGGGCCAAAGCTCTAGTAAAAAGCAAAGGAAGCTCTAAGGAGATTTGGGAACTCAAAAAAGATGCTGACTGGGCGAAGTTCAATGAAAAACTGAAACCACTTTTGGGCTCTTAGGGTGCCCAATTTTGGGAGGGTGAGGTACCTAATTTTGGTGGCAATCTTCATGAATCTATTTTTTGCCACCCCACAATGCAGTTTATTTGGCAAAAATCGGTTGATAAATAAGATTTGGAGCAACTCGGCACATTTGGGCTCCTAGGGTGTCCAATTTTGGGAGGGTGAGGTGCCTAAGTTTGGTGGCAATCTTCATGAATCTATTTGTGCCACCCCACAATGAAATTTATTTGGCGAAAATCGGTTGATAAATGCGATTTTGAGCAACTCAGCACTGTTGGGCTCCTAGGGTGCCCAATTTTGGGAGGGTGAGGTATCTAATTTTGGTGGCAATCTTCATGAATCTATTTGTGCCACCCCACAAAGCAATTTATTTGGCGAAAATCACAGTTGATAAATACTATTTGGAGCAACTCAGCACTTTTGGGTTCCTAGGGTGCCCAATTTTGGGAGGGTGAGGAACCTAAGTTTGGTGGCAATCTTCATGAATCTATTTGTGCCACCCACAATGCAGTTTATTTGGCAAAAATCGGTTTGATAAATGCGATTTTGAGCAACTCAGCACTTTTGGGCTCCTAGGGTGCCCAATTTTGGGAGGGTCAGGTACCTAATTTTGGTGGCAATCTTCATGAATCTATTTGTGTCACCCCACAAAGCAATTTATTTGGTGAGAATCACAGTTGATAAATACTATTTGGAGCAACTTAGCACTTTTGGGCTCCTAGGGTGCCCAATTTTGTGAGGGTGAGGAACCTAATTTTGGTGGCAATCTTCATGAATCTATTTGTGCCACCCCATAATCCAGTTTATTTGGCGAAAATCGATTGATAAATGCGGTTTTGAGCAACTCAGCACATTTGGGCTCCCAGGATGCCCAATTTTAGGAGGGTCAGGTACCTAATTTTGGTGGCAAAATCATGAATCTGTTTGTGCCACCCCACAAAGTAGTTTATTTGGCGAAAACCGGTTGATAACTACGATTTGGAGCAACTCAGCACTTTTGGGCTCCTAGGGTGCCCAATTTTGGGAGGGTGAGGAACCTGATTTTGGTGGCAATCTTCATAAATCTATTTGTGCCACCCCACAATGCAGTTTATTTGGCGAAAATCGGTTGATAAATGCAATTTGGAGCAACTCAGCACTTTTGTGCTCCAAGGGTGCTCAATTTTGGGAGGGTGAGGTACCTAATTTTGGTGGCAATCTTCGTGAATCTATTTGTGCCACCCCACAAAGCAACTTATTTGGCGAAAATCGGTTGATAAATACAATTTGGAGCAACTCAGCACTTTTGGGCTCCTAGGGTGCCCAATTTTGGGAGGGTGAGGAACCTAATTTTGGTGGCAATCTTCATGAATCTATTTGTGCCACCCCAGAATGCAGTTTATTTGGCGAAAATCGGTTGATAAATACGATTTGGAGCAACTCAGCACTTTTGGGCTCCTAGGGTGCCCAATTTTGGGAGGGTGAGGAACCTGATTTTGGTGGCAATCTTCATAAATCTATTTGTGCCACCCCACAATGCAGTTTATTTGGCGAAAATCGGTTGATAAATGCAATTTGGAGCAACTCAGCACTTTTGTGCTCCAAGGGTGCTCAATTTTGGGAGGGTGAGGTACCTAATTTTGGTGGCAATCTTCGTGAATCTATTTGTGCCACCCCACAAAGCAACTTATTTGGCGAAAATCGGTTGATAAATACAATTTGGAGCAACTCAGCACTTTTGGACTCCTAGGGTGCCCAATTTTGCGAGGGTGAGGAACCTATTTTTGGTGGCAATCTTCATGAATCTATTTGTGCCACCCCACAATGCAGTTTATTTGGCGAAAATCGATTGATAAATGCGATTTTGAGCAGCTCAGCACTTTTAGGCTCCCAGGATGCCCAATTTTAGGAGGGTGAGGTACCTAATTTTGGTGGCAAAATCATGAATCTATTTGTGCCACCCCACAAAGCAGTTTATTCAGCAAAAATGGGTTGATAAATACAATTTGGAACAACTCAGCACTTTTGGGCTCCTAGGGTGCCCAATTTTGGTAGGATGAGGAACCTGATTTTGGTGGCAATCTTCATAAATCTATTCGTGCCACCCCCACAATGCAGTTTATTTGGCGAAAATCTATTGATAAATGCGATTTGGAGCAACTCAGCACTTTTGTGCTCCAAGGGTGCTCAATTTTGGGAGGGTGAGGTACCTAATTTTGGTGGCAATCTTCGTGAATCTATTTGTGCCACCCCACAAAGCAACTTATTTGGCGAAAATCGGTTGATAAATACAATTTGGAGCAACTCAGCACTTTTGGGCTCCTAGGGTGCCCAATTTTGGGAGGGTGAGGAACCTAATTTTGGTGGCAATCTTCATGAATCTATTTGTGCCACCCCAGAATGCAGTTTATTTGGCGAAAATCGGTTGATAAATACGATTTGGAGCAACTCAGCACTTTTGGGCTCCTAGGGTGCCCAATTTTGGGAGGGTGAGGAACCTGATTTTGGTGGCAATCTTCATAAATCTATTTGTGCCACCCCACAATGCAGTTTATTTGGCGAAAATCGGTTGATAAATGCAATTTGGAGCAACTCAGCACTTTTGTGCTCCAAGGGTGCTCAATTTTGGGAGGGTGAGGTACCTAATTTTGGTGGCAATCTTCGTGAATCTATTTGTGCCACCCCACAAAGCAACTTATTTGGCGAAAATCGGTTGATAAATACAATTTGGAGCAACTCAGCACTTTTGGACTCCTAGGGTGCCCAATTTTGCGAGGGTGAGGAACCTATTTTTGGTGGCAATCTTCATGAATCTATTTGTGCCACCCCACAATGCAGTTTATTTGGCGGAAATCGATTGATAAATGCGATTTTGAGCAGCTCAGCACTTTAAGGCTCCCAGGATGCCCAATTTTAGGAGGGTGAGGTACCTAATTTTGGTGGCAAAATCATGAATCTATTTGTGCCACCCCACAAAGCAGTTTATTCGGCAAAAATGGGTTGATAAATACAATTTGGAACAACTCAGCACTTTTGGGCTCCTAGGGTGCCCAATTTTGGTAGGATGAGGAACCTGATTTTGGTGGCAATCTTCATAAATCTATTCGTGCCACCCCCACAATGCAGTTTATTTGGCGAAAATCTATTGATAAATGCGATTTGGAGCAACTCAGCACTTTTGTGCTCCAAGGGTGCTCAATTTTGGGAGGGTGAGGTACCTAATTTTGGTGGCAATCTTCGTGAATCTATTTGTGCCACCCCACAAAGCAACTTATTTGGCGAAAATCGGTTGATAAATACAATTTGGAGCAACTCAGCACTTTTGGGCTCCTAGGGTGCCCAATTTTGGGAGGGTGAGGAACCTAATTTTGGTGGCAATCTTCATGAATCTATTTGTGCCACCCCACAATGCAGTTTATTTGTTGAAAATCGATTGATAAATTCAATTTGGAGCAACTCAGCACGTTTGGGCTCCTAGGGTGCCCAATTTTGGGTGGGCGAGGTATCTAATTTTGGTGGCAATCTTCATGAATCTATTTTGGCCACCCCACAATGCAGTTTATTTGGCGAAAATCGGCTGATAAATGAGATTTTGAAGAACTCTGCACTTTTGGGCTCCTAGGGTGCTCAATTTTGGGAGGGTGAGGTACCTACGTTTGGTGGCAATGTTCGTGAATCTATTTGTGCCACCCCACAAAGCAACTTATTTGGCAAAAATCGGTTGATAAATACGATTTGGAGCAACTCAGCACTTTTGGGCTCCTAGGGTGCCCAATTTTGAGGGGGTGAGGAACCTTATTTTGGTGGCAATCTTCATGAATCTATTTGTGCCACCCCAGAATGCAGTTTATTTGGCGAAAATCGGTTGATAAATACGATTTGGAGCAACTCAGCACTTTTGGGCTCCTAGGGTGCCCAATTTTGGGTGGGTCAGGTACCTAATTTTGGTGGCAATCTTCATGACTCTATTTGTGCCACCCCACAAAGCAGTTTATTTGGCGAAAATCTGTTGATAAATACGATTTTGAGCAACTCAGCACTTTTGGGCTCCTAGGGTGCCCAATTTTGGGAGGGTGAGGAACCTAAGTTTGGTGGCAATCTTCATGAATCTATTTGTGCCACCCCACAATCAGTTTTTTTGGCAAAAATTGGTTAATAAATGCGATTTTAAGCAACTCAGCACTTTTGGGCTCCCAGGGTGCTCAATTTTGGGGGGGTTAACTACCTAATTTTGGTGGCAATCTTCATGAAGCAATTTGTGCCACCCCACAAAGCAGTTTATTTGATGAAAATCTGTTCATAAATATGATTTGGAGCAACTTGGCACCTTTGGGCTCCTAGGGTGCCCAATTTTGGGAGAGTGAGGTACCTAATTTTGTGGGCAATCTTCATGAATCTATTTTGGCCTCCCCAGAAAATAATTTATTTGGCAAAAATCTGTTGATAAATACGATTTGGAGCACTCAGCACATTTGGGCTCCTAGGGTGCCCAATTTTGAGAGGGTGAGAAACCTAATTTTAGTGGCAATCTTCATGAGTCAATTTGTGCCACCCCACAATGCAGTTTATTTGGCGAAAATCGGTTGATAAATGCAATTTTGAGCAACTCAGCACTTTTGGGCTCCTAGGGTGCCAAATTTTGGGTGGGTCAGGTACCTAATTTTGGTGGCAATCTTCATGACTCTATTTGTGCCACCCCACAAAGCAGTTTATTTGGCGAAAATCGGTTGATAAATACGATTTTGAGCAACTCAGCACTTTTGGGCTCCTAGGGTGCCCAATTTTGGGAGGGTGAGGAACCTAATTTTGGTGGCAATCTTCATGAATCTATTTGTGCCACCCCACAATGCAGTTTATTTGTTGAAAATCGGTTGATAAATTCAATTTGGAGCAACTCAGCACGTTTGGGCTCCTAGGGTGCCCAATTTTGGGTGGGTGAGGTATCTAATTTTGGTGGCAATCTTCATAAATCTATTTTGGCCACCCCACAATGCAGTTTATTTGGCAAAAATCGGCTGATAAATGAGATTTTGAGGAACTCAGCACTTTTGGGCTCCTAGGGTTCTTAATTTTGGGAGGGTGAGGTACCTACGTTTGGTGGCAACCTTCATGAATCTATTTGTGCCACCCCAGAATGCAGTTTATTTGGCGAAAATCGGTTAATAAATGCTATTTTGAGCAAACCAGCACTTTTGGGCTCCTAGGGTGCCCAATTTTGAGAGGGTGAGGAACCTTATTTTGGTGGCAATCTACATGAATCTATTTGTGCCACCCCAGAATGCAGTTTATTTGGCGAAAATCGGTTGATAAATACGATTTGGAGCAACTCAGCACTTTTGGGCTCCTAGGGTGCCCAATTTTGGGAGGGTGAGGTTCCTAATTTTGATGGCAATCTTCATGAATCTATTTGTGTCACCCCACAATGCAGTTTATTTGGCGAAAATCGGTTGATAAATGCGATTTTGTGCAACTCAGATCTTTTGGGCTCCTAGGGTGCCCAATTTTGGGGGGTGAAGTACCTAATTTTGGTGGCAATCTTCATGAATCTATTTGTGCCACCCCACAAAGCAATTTATTTGGCGAAAATCGGTTGATGAATATGATTTGGAGCAACTCAGGACTTTTGGGCTCCTAGGGTGCCCAATTGTGGGAAGGTGAGGAACCTAATTTTGCTGTGCTGGCAATCTTCATTAATCTATTTGTGCACCCCACAATGCAGTTTATTTGGCAAAAATTGGTTGATAAATGCGATTTTGAGCAACTCAGCTCTTTTAGGCTCCTAGGATGCCCAATTTTGGGAGGGTCAGGTACCTAATTTTGGTTGCAATCTTCGTGAATCTTTTTGTGCCACCCCAGAAAGCAGTTTATTTGGCGAAAATCGGTTGATAATACGATTTGGCGCAACTCCGCACTTTTGGGCTCCTAGGGTGCCCAATTTTGGGAGGGTGAGGTATCTAATTTTGGTGGCAATCTTCATGAATCTATTTGGGCCACCCCACAATGCAGTTTATTTGGCGAAAATCGGTTGGTGACGAATGTTGAATAAGGAACCGGGAATAAGTAACTGTTGTCACGTTCGTGAGTCTGTTCACATATTCCTTTAGCACAGGCTACACCCTGCAGTTGTTGTCTGATCATCACGAAATTTCATATGCAGGTTTGGGGTCAGGTCCAGATGAGAACGTCCCCTTTTGGTCGTGATCGGTCAATTGGTATGGCTGCCCGAGCCCAAAACCCCAAAACCATTAGCACTGTCTACAGGTCGTATTTATGAAGGGATTTCATTGTAACTTGGTAGGATGCCTCTGTATAATGCCTAGATGAGAACGTCCCCTTTTGGGCATGATCTGTCAACTGTGATGGCTGCCCAAGCCCAAAACCCCAAAACTTTTAGCACAGTCTGCAGGTCATGTTTCATATGGAGGGATTTCATTGTAACTTGGTAGGATGACTCCTTATGATGTTTAGATGAGAATTTCCCCATTTGGGCGTGATCTGCCAACCGTGACAACTGCCCGAGCCCAAAACCCGAAAACCTTTAGCACAGTCTATAGGTCATATTTATTGAGGAATTTCATTGTAACTTAGTGGGTTGACTTCATATAATGTTTAGAAGAGAAAGTCCCCTGTTGGACGTGATTAGGCAACTGTGATGGCTACAGGGGCCCAAAGCCTGAAAACCTTTAGCACAGTCTACAGGTCATATTTATGAATGGATTTTATTGTAACCTGGTAGGATGACTCCAAATAATGTCTAGATGAGAACGTCTCATTTTGATCGCGATCATTCAGCCTTGATGGGTGCCCAAGCCCAAAAACCTTTAGCATTGGCAAATGGTCATATTTATGGAAGGATTTCTTTGTAACCTGTTAGGTTGACTCTATATAATGCCTAGATGATGACATCCCTTTTTGGTCGTGATTGGTCAACTGTGATGGCTACAGGTGCCCAAAGCCCGAAAACCTTGAGCACAGTCTACAGGTCATATTTATAAAGGGATTTCATTGTAACTTTGTAGGATCACTCCAGATGATGCCCAGATGAGATTGTCCTCTTTGGTTGCGATCAAGCCCGAAAACCTGAGCTCGAAGCCTGAAAACCTTTAGCACAGTCTGCAGGTCATATTTATGAAGGGATTTCATTGTAACTTGGTAGGTTTGACTTCATATAATGTCTAGATGAGAACGTCCCCTTTTGGACACGATTGGGCAACTGTGACAGCTACAAGGGCCAGAAGCCCAAAAACCTTTAGAACAGTCTACAGGTCATAATTATGAAGGGATTTCATTGTAGCTTGGTAGGATGACTCCAACTAATGTCTAGATGAGAACGTCCCCTTTTGGTCGCGATCATTCAGCCTTGATGGCTGCCGGAGCCCAAAAACCTTTAGCATAGTCTATAGGTCGTATTTGTGGAAGGATTCCATTGTAACTTGTTAGGTTGGCTCCATATAATGCCTGGATGACGACATCCCCTTTTGGTCGTGATTGGTCAACTGTGATGGCTACAGGTGCCCGAAGCCTGAAAATCTTGAGCACAGTCTACAGGTCATATTTATGAAGGGATTTCACTGTAACTTCGTAGGATCACTCCAGATGATGCCCAGATGAGAATGTCCCCTTTTGGTTGCAATCATTCAACCATGATGGCTGCCCGAGCCCAAAGCCTGAAAACCTTTAGCACAGTCTTCAGGTCATATTTATGAAGGGATTTCATTGTAACTTGGTAGGTTGACTTCATATAATGTCTAGATGAGAACAGCCCCTTTTGGACACCATTGGGCAACTGTGACGGCTACAGGGGCCTGAAGCCCCCAAACCCTTTAGCACAGTCTGCAGGTGATATTTATGAAGGGATTTCATTGTAGCTTGGTAGGATGACTCCAAATAATGTCTAGATGAGAATGTCCCCTTTTGGTCGCGATCATTCAGCCTTGATGGCTGCCCGAGCCCAAAACCTTTAGCATAGTCTATAGGTCATATTTATGGAAAGATTTCATTGTAACCTGTTAGTTTGACTCCATATAATGCCTAGATGATGACATCCCCTTTTGGTCGTGATTGGTCAACTGTGATGGCTTCAGGGGCCCGAAGCCCAAAAACCTTGAGCACAGTCTACAGGTCATATTTATGAAGGGATTTCATTGTAATTTCGTAGGATCACTCCAGATGATGCCCAGATGAGAATGTCCCCTTTTGGTTGCGATCATTCAACCATGATGGCTGCCCGAGCCCAAAGCCCAAAAACCTTTAGCACAGTCTACAGGTCATATTTATGAAGGGATTTCATTGTAACTTGGTAGGTTGACTTCATATAATGTCTAGATGAGAACGCCCTCATTGGACGCAATTGGGAAACTGATGGCTACACGGTCCCGAAGCCCAAAAACCTTTAGCACAGTCTACAGGCCATATTTATGAAGGGATTTCAATGTAACTTGATAGGATGACTCGTTTTGGAATAATTTCACTGTAGCTTGGTAACTTTCGTTGATATACGTTAACTGTGAGGGCCACATACGGTCATATTAACCCACCCCTCAGCTCTTTAGTACAGTGTACACCTCATATTATTTTTATCAAAAACATAGCATATAGGGAACAGAAATGAACATATTCCCAATTATCACAATTCTTGTCTTATTTCATAATCCTTTTATAAACATTTAACATTATCCTTTTCATCAAACACAACACACAAGTTAAGCTACAGTGTCATTGACACTTTCATTTTAAAAATCGTTCGACAGAACTTTTTGTTTTCTCTTGTTAGTTTGATAAAGTTAACTATACAACATATCGTAAACTATTAGAATAAGGATAATAAACTTGAGTCAGATTCTGAGTCCTTAATTCAGTGTGTGATTTCAGTCAGAGTCCGAGTCCTCAATTCACATCTACATGGAAACTTCCTTTTACAGAATCATCTGGTTGGTCACCTCCAGATAGTGAAGTAGATCCCAAAATTATTGTGGCTAACAAACGAATCCTTCAAAAGGTGTTCAGCATGAACATACTCTCTGATGAAAAGAATTAAACAGTTGGTGAATGGAGAACCCTCACAAAACTTCAAAAAAATAAATTAATCCAGCTGACAAAGGTGGGTCGGTAGTCATTCTGTCTTGGAATAATTATATAAAGGAAGCCATGAGACAACTCTCTCTCTACTAAACATTATAATAAAATAGATTCACTTATTTGGCCTATTAATGTCAAAAAATTTAATAAGATCTTAAAATTTCTCCATGACGAAGGTCACATAACCAAAAAACAATTGAAATATTCAACAGCTAAGCTCAGTGCTCAAACAAAACAATTCTACATCCTACCAAAGATCCACAAGGACCATTCTTCATGGTCGGATGACCTAACTCCACCTGGGAGACCAATTGTATCAGATTGGAACTCAGAATCTTATGCGATCTCGGAACTAATTGATTATTATCTGAAATCTATAGCAAATAGACATCCAAGCTATCTAAAAAATACACAGGATTTCCTGTCAAAAATTTTGAAATTCAAAATATCGAAAAATGCAATTCTGGCTACTTTGGATATCGAAAGTATATATACAAACATTGATATTGATAAAAGTGTTAAATCAGTTAAAAATGCATTTGAAAAATATCCGGATGTAAAATGCCCGGATGATCTTTTAGAGCTGAGCTTAAAAGGTAATGACTTTCAATTCAATGGAGAATATTTTCTACAAATAATGGGTTTTCCTATGGGCAAAAGATTCAGTCCTAATTTTGCAAGCATTTATGTAGTAGAATAGGAGGAAAATGCCTTAAGCAAATGTACAAAGCATCCTCTCGTATATCTCAGATATTTAGATGACATTTTTAGTATTTGGGAACATTCAAAAGAAGATTTTGAAGAATTTTTAGAAATTTTGAACACTCATGATCCAAACATTAAATTAAAAGCTACTATCAGTGAATATCCTATAAAGGCAAGCAATTTCGGGCATCTGGTAATTTAGATTACCAAGTATATTTTAAACCAACTGATTTATATCAGTTGTTGCACACAATCATTTCATCCTCAACATACATTTAAAGGTATCATCAAAACACAGATCATTTGTTTCCACAGCAATTCAAGTGATAAGGTAAATTTCAATGAGGCTTGTTCTACTCTATTTGACACCCTCAGATCGAGGGGGTACTCACTGCACTTTTTGCATAGCTTGAAATCTCAAACTCTGAAAAAGCTCAGAAGTCCAGCGGAAACTACTGATTTCGAAAACAACAGACCATTGCAGAATGGTAGTGGTGCAGTATTTAATTGCAAAAAGCCTTGTTGTAGATTGCACACTTTTATGCATCATCAGAAAGAGCAATTTTTCTTCGAACAAATAAAAAATCATTACCAGATCCGTAACTTCCTCCATTGTGATTCACCAAATATTATTTACCTTATCACTTGTAAATGCTGGAACTTAAGCACCCCTGTTTTTTTCACAGTGGTGTTAATAGAAACTGTCATTACTTTCATGCTATCTTCAAGAAGGTCAAAAGTGATTGTTTGCAGGAAGAATGGTCTATTGACAAATGAAAGACAACACAATGATGAAAATATACAGTATTTTAATGGTGCTAATTACACGTATCTGTCACTAATGATCTTGATGGAAAAAAGTTCCCCTGACAAGTATGGTGCTGGAATGATCCACGATGAAACAATGCTGGTAAGCACTGACAAAAAATGTAACTTATGATCTTCTGAACACAATAGCAGTGTCTGACGTCAGTAGTGAGTGTATCCACCACATTCCCGGATGACTGTCTGAACCCTCCTCCTAATGCTGCGAGTGCACCTTCTGATATGGTGCAGAGGTAACTGCTGCCACTCCTCTTACAATGCACCTTTCAAATCAGTCAAATTTTGTACAGAAAGAACCCTTGGTTGCACAAAACATCCCAAACAGTCCCAGATGTGTTCTAAGGGATTCAAAACCTGGCTCATTGTAGGCCAAACAAAACAAAAAAACATCACTCTACGTAATTCTCTTGATAATACCATTGATTGACATAAATACCCCAACAAGAGAACTTCCCTGGAAATTGTATCTGTACAAGGTACCACTACCACTGAAAAAGGAAAAACATGTTTTTAGTATTTCTTATAGTTATCCAGCAAGTTGCAACATATTGCCACTTATACTGTTGCTAGTTCTTGAGATTGGGGGCTAGAAGTTGCAATGAAAGCAAATACTGTTTTCTACTTAAGGTTTTATTACAGTAACTGCTATTCAGGTGAAAACATTGTTTTTTCAAGAAATGCATAGCATCTCATTAATATGGCCCGGGATATTTTGCATTGAAATTACCTCCCCTATTCACAATCCTCTAAATCTTTTCAGTTTCTGGAAGCCCTCTGTGTGGCCTTTCCAGTATCACTCAAACACATTCAGCTGCATTACACAGTTCATTGCTTGTAAGATGGGTCAAAATTGTCTCATTTTGGGGATAAATTTCCAATTCTGTGCATTGAGAGTGATAAAACTATGTTATAACTTATAAGAATTCTTTATTCCCCACCATTGATTTTACAACATTACATGTACATTGCATACAAAACCGAACTTGTTAATACCCCGCCGTTTGTGTAGAAATGACTGGGTATGAAAAGCTGTTTTAGTGCGGTCACATGAGAAGGATTACATAACCAATTAATGTTTCGCAAGAAAAATCTTTCAGAGACTATCCCTGATTAGCAATTATATTGTTCAGTCAGAAAGTTTCCAAGACCTACGTTTAATAAAATATTCAGATATAAATGCCATATCTTTCATTTCCAGAACTCTGTACTGTGGTTTAATATTGGAATTGAAAAAATCTGAGATTTTCGATTTGTTTTCATATTAAAATAAAATTTTCGCTGATTTGGATTCCCCCTCTGTATAATTCAAGGTCGGATTTTCTCTGTCGAAATGATCTTGTCTTCATTCATTCTCGTAATGGTTCATCTGTATTTGTTAAATGAAATTACTGAATAGAACGAATATTTCAGTGAATAAAATGTGTTCTGGGTGTACAGTGTTTTTGAAACATCAATGTGACAGTATTGGCTATACATCCTGGCATTTCGCTGCAGCAATAGCTTTTCTGACACGGGATTATGGATTCTATACTGTACCAAGTGCCCAAATATTTCAAAGTTAAACCCGGTGATTTAATTTTTATTGTAGCAAATGAATACCAGTTCCACTTCTTATTCCTGTTTCTGAAATCAGCAGTAATATATTCAGGTTTTCCCAAATTCTCCAACATCATAGTTTAGGCACGTTATAGCTGCACATCCTCCAAAGTATGGAGGTAATGAATTACTGCAAGTGACATCTGCAGGTGGATTTACCACTCGTCAAAACAACTTTCAATAACTGACTAAATTGCTCACAAAATTTCTTCTGTTAGCCCTTTACCCAACATCAACAGCCAAATTCGGCCAGCACTATACACAAAAATCTCCATTCAAATTTTATTATGTTTTAAATTTTTGTCCAAAAAACATAGCGTTCCAATGAGGGGTGATAAGCTATGTTTTGAGTCAAAAGTTTGAAATTTTTAAATGTTATCCAAGAATTTATTTTGCAAGCATCGTCTGCTATCCGCATTGGGTAAAGGGTTAAGAGACAACCGAGAAGATGGGTAGCTCCCGGCAGTGGCGGTTCAAGAATTTCCCGAGGATGGGGGGGGGGGGGGGCGTTAATTATCCTCATAGTATCAGTATGATGCATGGTATCATCTGAGTTGGGTCTAGAGTAACGAGTTTGGCCGATTTGTTTCCCTTCCCTTCCTCACCCCCACAAAAAATGGCAAGACAGGTGTTCTCGACGATTTCGAGGTTGCTATGACTGTCTGCCCAAGTTACCATAAGATGTTGCGGTGTTGTTCTCACAACCGTAAATTCAAGTAATGTATTCCTGATATGGCATCATTTCGTGGTTGTGGGGACACGCTTTATCGATCGGAAGGGTCCCGAGTTGAATTTAGATGCCATGTTTTAAACTAGCGCCGGAAAAAGGCACACGCAGGTGGATCTGATCTGTTTCAACAACAATCCACTTCACCAAATTCCCAAGGCTGTAAATAGCTGCCAGAGATGTCACAAAAATCGTGTTATAATTTGACATTTGGGTGGATTATGATGTTATTCCCCTGACAAAAGCAGGTAAATTCCCTTTATGTTCAAAAATAAAAATGTATAAACAATCTATAACTTTCCATGTTTGTTGAAAAACAGACTGAATACTGAGTTTGTTCGTCGGCCTTCAATGACTTCAAAATATTTCATGCAATGTAGATCCATGTGACGGAAAAGCACACAATCAGCAAAATTCTCATTTTTGGGGTCAAATTTATCACACAAAATGAAGGGATTTACCGAACCGATTTTCACCTTTAAAGATTTTATTTTATTTACAAAATTCCCAAACAAAATGTATCAGGGACAAAGGGACAAAAAAAAGATTTAGTGAACAGAAATTAATATGTTAATTGGCGAATCTTTTCCCAATACAGTCCAATCAACACTACTTAGTGAGTGAACGTCTGACATTATGTAATTGCACATAACACACTCAGTCGATTTTGGGATAATTTTTACGTATGGAGTATACACATAATGAATGTAAGACGAACAGTTTGACAAAGCTAAAACATATGAGCATCTTATCCATTTTCCCAAAAGGCTCTCTCAAAGCAAATTTAAACAAAAATTCTCCCATTTATCACCTGCAAAATGTCAGCTCACAAACAGGTCTGAATCAGTCATTAACCCTTTACCCAATGTAATGGCCAAAACCAGACAGCACTGTTCACAAAAATCGCCATATTAATTTTCATTATATTTTCATTTTTTGTCTCAAAAACATAGGTTATGACCCCTTATTGGAACGAGCTTCAAACCGAAAGGTCCCTGGCTCGATCTCAACCAGGGTAACAGCATTGTGCCCATGGGTAAGGCATTTCATCCCGAATACCCACATCAGGGCATGAGACACTGTGCACTAAGGTGTATTGCACGTTGATGGCGCCCTTGTCTTCATCCAATGCTAACCCTCCTTGTGTGGAGTGAGTACATTGGGGAGTCTGGCAGTCATTTGCCATTACTTGGTGGTTCTCTCCAGGTAATTTTGGCTTCCTCCATGGCTATCAAAAGTGTCATTAAAGTCCAATAAATAAATAATAGAAAAAAGATTTTTATAAATCGCTTGCAACAGCATTTTCCTGCAAAGCATGAATGTGCTTGCTAAAGGGTTAAGAATAGATCCATGTGAGTTCCTGATCTCATCTCAGAGGCTGGAATATTAATTATATGGCACTTGAAAGAAGCTGTACAAATGTAATGATTAAAGAAAAGTCCCAAATTATCTCAACTTATAACATTATAACATTAGACTGTGACACAATTCCCAGGAAAGCTCTTGAAAAGAGGTCTCCATATGCCTATACCAGTTAATGTTGTGAAACAAAAGTATCTGAAAGAAAACATTACCTCCATTAAACTCTAAATAATATCATTAATTGACTTAAATAAGTTAAAAGGGGAACTTTCCTGGAAATCTGAAAAAGAAAGAAACAGGTTTTCAATATTTGTTTTCTTATTATTTATTTATTTATTTATTTATTTATTGGTGTTTAAAGTTACATATTTATGCACAATGGCAAATCATCACCTCAACAGTTTATGGGTGGGGCAAGCCAGAGAACCCGGAGAGAACCACAGAGCAACTGAGAGCATCTGTCAGCTGCCTAACGTACTAACTCCACACAAGCAGGGTTAGCATTTGTTCAAGACAAGTTCACATTGATATGCAGTACACCTTAGTGCAAAATGCCAAAATGCCCCCACATGTGCAATAGGGGTGAAATGTCGTCCAATACATCATTTAGCTATCCTGCAAGTTGCAACATATTACAACTTACACTGTTGCTTTTTATAGAGATTAAAGCCACAAATTGCAATAAAACCAAATACTGTTTTCTACTTAAGGTCAGGTTACAATAACTGTTATTTGGGTAAATACATCAGTTTTTCCAAGAAAAGCACAACTTCTCATTAACATGGACTAGGATATTCTTCATTTAAATTACCTTCCATATTCACAATCCTCACAATGCATAAAGTTTCAGAAAGCTCTCTGTGTGCCCTGTCCTCGAGTAAACAGCACACAATCAAAATTTTACAAGATCACTCAAACACTGTCAGCCGAATTACATAGTTGATTGCTCAGAAGATGGATCAAAGTTGTCTCATTTTGGGGATAAATTTCCAGTTTACTTGCATTGGTAGCGATAAAACTATGCTTATAACTTATAAGAATTCTTTATTCCCCTACCATTGATTTTACAACATAAGATGAACATTTTGACAAAGCTAAGACACATAGGCATCGAATCCATTTTCTTAAAAGCCTTTCTCAAAGCAAATTTGCACAGAAACTCTCATATTTGTAACCTGCAAAATGTCAGCTCACAAACAGTCTGAATCAGTCATTAAACCTTTAGCCAATGTAATGACCAAAAACCCGAACAGCAATATTCACAAAAATTGCCATTTAATTTTCATTATATTTTCATTTTCTGTCTCAAAAACATTCGTTATGACCACTCATTAGAACGATCTCAATGAGCTCATTCCTATGAGGGGTCATAACCTATGTTTTTGAGACAAAAAATTAAAATAATTAGTTATTCAAGTATTTTGTTTGCAAGTGTCGTCTGCTTTTCATATTAGGTAAAGAATTAAACATTCCTGTATAGCATTGACCAACTGAAATGCACATTTTGGCCAAATCATCATCAATGAGTAATATTAACTTAATCCACACCATCACAAAATAAAACAGTAATCAAAAACAGCCATTTCACTGAGGGTATCCAGTAACTCCGGAAATGAGCTTCTTAATAAGAAACAACAACTTACGTGAAAAATAAAACCTTCTACACACTCTCAGAAACAGTATACATGCATCTACATTTAATGCAGAGAAAAATAAAGTGTGATGCATGCAAAATGTTGTTAACTTAGTGCCATTAAGCCCATGGATAGTGGCCTACCAAACACACTGAGGACAACATTTTAATGTTTCTTTACACACTAATGTTCAGTGAGAGAAGGCATGTTCTTCAACATTTGTCACTCCGATTAAAAAGTTTTGTCGATCAAAATTTTGTTTTGGATGAAAGCATGTAATAAGTGCTTTTCCAATTCAGTTTAGGAAGTAGGCTTCAACCACATAGGAGGAAGCTAGATGTCAACTTGGGTGCATGCAAAGTAGCATCACGAAGAAAAATAACTCTCTCATTAATTTATTTATTTATTTATTTATTTATAAGGATGGAGGAAGCCGAAGAACCTTGAGAGAGCCATCGATCAATGGTGAACAACTGTCAGACTCCTGAACATATTAACTCCATGCAAGCAGGGTTAGCATTGGTTGAAGACAAGTGCACCACCAAAGAGCAATTTATCTTACCACACAATGTCACGGTGCCCCATGTGGGCAACTGGGGTAAAGTGACTTGCCCAAGGACACACTCTCAAAGCAGTTGTGTTTGTATATTCCCAATGATCAGGCTAAACAAATGGTTATTTATTACACATTAAGGAATAAAATGTGCAAAAAACCAACAGAAATAACATGCATTTGTACTACATTGTCCCTCAAAAATGCATGTCCCATACCTCCCCTCACCTCACCTCTCCCAAACCCCTACCATGCACCCCCCCCCCCCCCCCGACATCCATCGCCTCCAACTTTCCTCATTTCACCAAGCAGCTTTGGTTAATTATATCAAAAATATAATGTAGTAATAGGAGAAAGATTGGGAGCGCGGTGGAGCAGTGGTTCTGGATTTGGACTTCAAACTGAAAGGTCCATGACTCAATCTCCACCAGGGTAACAGCATTGTGCCCTTGGGTAAGGCACTTCATCCCGATTGCCCACATCAGGGCATGGAGACACTGTGCACTAAGGTATATTGCACGTTGATGGCACCATTGTCTTCATTCAATGCTAAACCTCCTTGTGTGGAGTTAGTACATTGGGGAGTCAGGCAGTCATTTGCCACTGTTTGGTGGTTCTCTCTGGGTAATTTGGCTTCCTCCATGGCTGTCCAAAGTGGCATTAAAGTCCAATAAATAAATAAATAAATAAATAAATAAATAAAAAAATAATAGAAAAAAGATTTTTATAAATTGCTTGCAGCAGCATTTTCCTGCAAAGCATGAATGAGCTTGCTAAAGGTTTAAGAATAAATCCATGTGAGTTCTTGACCTCATCTTAGAGGCTGGCATAGTAATTATATGGCACTGGAAAAATGCTGTACAAATGTAATGATTAAAGAATATTAAGTCCCAAATTATCTCAACTTTTTACATCAGACTGTGACACAGTTCCTTGCAAAGCTCTTATAAAGAGTTCTCGATTATGCCTATACCAGTTAACATTGTGAAACAAAAGTACATCGAAGAAAACATTACCTCCATTATTCTCTATATAATATCATTACGAGACTTAAGTACCTTAAAAGTGGAACTTTCCTGGAAATCTGAAAAAGAAAGAAACAGGTTTTCAATATTTATTTGTTTTTTTATTTATTTATTGGTGTTTAAGGTTACATATTTCTGCACAATGGCTAATCATGACCTCAACAGTTTTACGGGTGGAGGAAGAAAGAAACACAGAGAAACACAGGGCATCTGTCAGCTGCCCAACGTACTAACTCCACACAAGCAGGGTTAGCATTTGTTCAAGACAAGTTTACATTGATATGCAGTACGCTTTTTTTTTCTCTCTTAAAATTGACCAAAACGCATAAAAAACAAAAAAAAAATATTCAGGATTTTGGTCCAAAATTTTCTAAGTCCCACCCGGACCCCGAATTTTCAGGGGAAAAAAAAAATTTTTTTGTCTTAAAATTGACCAAAACGCAGAAAAAAACCAAAAAAAATTTTTTTTGTCTTAAAACTGACAGAAACGCATAAAAATCAAAAAAATAAATTTCATGATTTTGGTCCAAAATTTTCTAAGTCCCACCCGGACCCCAAATTGTCAGGGAAAAAAACCCAACTTTTTTTTGTCTTAAAATCAAGAGAAATGCATAAAAAATAAAAAAAAAAAATCAGGATTTTGGTCCAAAATTTTCTGAGGCCCAACCGCATCCCAAATTTTCAGGGGGAAAAATTTTTTTTTTTTTTGGTTTTAAAATTGACCGAAATGCAGAAAAAACAAAAAAAAAATTTTCGGATTTTGATCCAAAATTTTCTAAGTCCCACCTGCACCCCAAATTTTCAGGGCAAAATTTTTTTTTTTTTTTGGTTTTAAAATTGACCGAAATGCAGAAAAAACAAAACCAAAAATTTCGGATTTTGGTCCAAAATTTTCTAATGCCCACCTGGACCCCAAATTTTGAGGGGAAAAAAAAAAAAATTTTTTGTCTTAAAATTGACAGAAACGCATAAAAAACAAAAAAAAAATTTTTCGGACTTTGATCCAAAATTTTCTAAGTCCCACCCGGACCCCAAATTTTCAGGGGGAAAAAATTTTTTTTTTTTTTTTTAAAATTGACCAAAACGCAGAAAAAAACAAAAAAAAAAATTTCGGATTTTGGTCTAAAATTTTCTAAGGCCCACCCGGACCCCAAATTTTGAGGGGGAAAAAAACATTTTTTTCTGTCTTAAAATTGACAGAAACGCATAAAAAACAAAAAAAAAATTTTCATGATTTTGGTCCAAAATTTTCTAAGTCCCACCCGGACCCCAAATTTTCTGGGAAAAAATTTTTTTTTTTTTTTTTTTTGTCTTAAAATTGAACGAAACGCAGAAAAAACAAAAAAAATTTTTTTCGGATTTTGCTCCAAATTTTCGAAGACCAAATTTTCAGCCTAAATATGAACCCAGGGATTTGGCTTCAACAAACTTGAATCTCACCCCCTGAGGATGCTGCATACCAAATATCAAAACATTCTTATTGCTAGATCTGAAGAAGATTTTTCAAAAATACTCCTCATACTGCACTAATTTAAACATTTGGGCTCCCATAGAGAACCCAAATATCCACCCAGACAATTGATTTCAATAAACATGTGAAACAATCTTCCAAAGATGTTATATGTGAAATTTTAAAGCTTTTGGAGCAGTGGTTTCAGAGAAAAGTAGTCTTATGTTTTTCCCATTACCCACAGTGTTAAAAAATGCTGACTCAGCACTTTTTCAAACTCCCCAAAAAGTACCCATGATAAAACCGATGGCAACTTTTTTTGACCATTCCAGTCTGCTGCTCCTAAGGAAGCTTCACAACAAATAAGAATTCTCAGTGCCGTGTAGTTTTGGAAATATGGGCGTTTTCATTTTTTTCTATTTTTAGCTCCTGTGGTTCCCACGGGGCTACGGAGAAAAAAATTTCTGCACAAATTAGGTACCTATGACCCAATAAGCACTCACGTAAAATTTGGTTCAAATCGGCCTCGCGGTTTGGAAAATAGAAAATGGGGCGGGGCCAAAATTATTGCCCCTCCTTTAACATCGTCAAATATAGCCCCTCCAACTTCTCTTGAACAAACTTGAGTCTGCACCTCAAAAGGAAGCAGCATAACAAATATCAAGTCTCCGCTATTGCTGGTTCTTGAGAAGAAGATTTTTCAAGAATTGGAGCATCTTTGCCCAGTCCCTCTGCTCAATGTGAGCCGAAACCTAATTTGACAAAAAATCAAAATGCCCGTATATAAACCCTACTCACATGAAATTTCATTAATATTCAGCCAGTGGTTTGGGAGAAAAAGGCCCAAACACCACCTTCACGACGGACGACAGACGCCAGACGACAGACGATGGACGAAGGACGAAAAGTGATCAGAATAGCTCACCCTGACTTTCAGTAAGGTGAGCTAAAAATAAAACCTTCTACACACTCTCAGAAACAGTATACGTGCATCTACATTTAATGCAGAGAAAAATAAAGTATGATACATGCAAAAAATTGCTAACTTAGTGCCATTAAGCCCATGGATAGTGGCCTACCAAACACACTGAGGACAACATTTTAATGTTTCTTTACACACTAATGTTCAGTGAGAGAAGGCATGTTCAACATTTGTCACGCCGATTAAAAAGCTTTGTCGATCAAAATTTTGTTTTGGATGAAAGCATGTAACAAGTGCTTTTCCAATTCAGTTTAGGAAGTAGGCTTCAACCACATAGGAGGAAGCTAGATGTCAACTTGGGTGCATGCAGAGTAGCATCACGAAGAAAAATAACTCTCTCATTTATTTATTTATTTATTTATTTATTTATTTATTTATTTATTAGGATGGAGAAAGCCGAAGAACCTTGAGAGAGCCATCGATCAATGGTGAACAACTGTCAGACTCCTGAACATATTAACTCCATGCAAGCAGGGTTTGCATTGGTTGAAGACAAGTGCACCACCGAAATGCAGTTTATCTTAGTACACAATGTCATGGTGCCCCATCAGACCTGTTAACCTCTGAAGGTGACTGTCGGTGAGATTTCTATGAGCTCTCAGTGAGATCTAGATGCTTGTCAGTGAGATTTTTGCACGCAACCAATATATCAATATTTTCCTTGTTATGCCTCCTACGGTCCCACCCGGGCATCCCCCTCCCAACCCAAACACATTGTATATTTCATTTTAATAATTTATTTTAACACTTTTAATGGTATTTGTAAGTAAAAGCATACAAATATGGATATCACTGGTCCAAGCCCCTGCTCCCCAGTACTAACTCCACACAAGCAGGGTTAGCATTTGTTCAAGACAAGTTCACATTGATATGCAGTACGCCTTAGTGCAAAATGCCAAAATGCCCCCACATGCGCAATAGGGGTGAAATGTCGTCCAGTATATCTTTTAGTTATCCTGCAAGTTGCAACATATTACAGCTTACACTTTTGCTTTTTATGGAAATTAAAGCCACAAATTGCAATAAAACCAAATACTGTTTTCTACTTAAGGTACGGTAATAATAACTGTTATTTGGGTAAATACATCAGTTTTTTCGAGAAATCCACAACTTATCATTAACATGGACAAGGATATTCTTCATTTAAATTACCTTCCCTATTCACAATCCTCACAATGAATAAAGTTTCAGAAAGCTCTCTGTGTGCCCTGTCCTCGAGGAAACAGCACACAATCAAAATTTTACAAGATCACTCAAACACTGTCAGCTGAATTACATAGTTGATTGCTCAGAAAATGGATCAAAGTTGTCTCATTTTGGGGATAAATTTCCAATTTACATGCATTGGTAGCGATAAAACTATGTTATAACTTATAAAAGTTCTTTAATCGCCTACCATTGATTTTACAATGTGAGATGAACATTTTGACAAAGCTAAAACACATGGGCATCTAATCCATTTTCTTAAAAGCCTTTCTCAAAGCAATTTACACAAAGATTCTCCCATTTGTAACCTCCAAAATGTCAGCTCACAAACAGGTCTGAATCAGTCATTAAACATTTAGCCAATGTAATGACCAAAACTCGGACAGCAATATTCACAAAAATCGCCATTTAATTTTCATTTTCTGTCTCAAAAACATTGGTTATGACCCCTCATTAGAACGATCACAATGAGCTCGTTCCAATGAGGGGTCATAACCTATGTTTTTGAGACAAAAAATGAAAATAATTAGTTATTCAAGTATTTTGTTTGCAAGTGTCGTCCGCTTTTCATATTAGGTAAAGAATTAAACATTCCTATATAGCTTTGACCTCCAACTGAAATGCATATTTTGGCCAAATCATCATTAATGAGCAATATTAACTTAATCCACACCATCACAAAATTAAACAGTAATCGAAAACAGCCATTTCACTGAGGGTATCCAGTAACTCCGGAAATGAGCTTCTTAATAAGAAACAACAACTTACGTGAAAAATAAAACCTTCTACACACTCTCAGAAACAGTATACGTGCATCTAAATTTCATGCAGAGAAAAATAAAGTATGATACATGCAAAAAATTGTTAACTTCGTGCCATTAAGCCCATGGATACTGGCCTACCAAACACACCAAGGACAACATTTTAATGTTTCTTTACACACTAATGTTCAGTGAGAGAAGGCATGTTCTTCAACATTTCTCACCCCGATTAAAAAGCTTTGTCGATCAAAATTTTGTTTTGGATGAAAGCATGTAACAAGTGCTTTTACAATTCAGTTTAGGAAGTAGGCGTCAACCACATAGGAGGCAGCTAGATGTCAACTTGGGTGCATGCAAAGTAGCATCACGAAGAAAAATAACTCTCATTTATTTATTTATTTATTTATTTATTTATTTATTTATTTATTAGGATGGAGGAAGCCAAAGAACCTTGAGAGAGCCATCAATCAATGGTGAACAACTGTCAGACTCCTGAACATATTAACTCCATGCAAGCAGGGTTAGCATTTGTTGAAGACAAGTGCACCACCGAAGTGCAGTTTATCTTAGTACACAATGTCACGTGCCCCATGTGGGCAACTGGGGTAAAGTGTCTTTCCCAAGGACACAACGTGTTGCCACAGGTTACAATAACTCCGAAAGCAGTTGTGTTGGTATTTTCCCAATGATCAGGCTAAACCAATGGTTATTTATTACACATTAACGAATAAAATGTGCAAAAAACCAACAGAAATAACATTCATTTGTACTACATTGCCCCTCAAAAATGCATGTCCCATACCTCCCCTCACCTCACCTCTCCCAAATCCCTACCATGCACTGCCCCCCCCCCTGACATCCATCGCCTCCACCTTTCCTCATTTCACCAAGCAGATTTGGCTAATTATATCAAAAATATAATGTAATAATAGGAGAAAGATTGGGAGCGCAGTGGAGCAGTTGTTCTGGATTTGGAATTCAAACCGAAAGGTCCATGACTCAATCTCCACCAGGGTAACAGCATTGTACCCTTGGGTAAGGCACTTCATCCCGATTGCCCACATCAGGGCATGGAGACACTGGGCACTAAGGTGCATTGCATGTTGATGGCACCATTGTCTTCATTCAATGCTAACCCTCCTTGTGTGGAGTTAGTATATTGGGGAGACTGGCAGTCATTTGCCACTGTTTGGTGGTTCTCTCTGGGTAATTTGGCTTCCTTCATGGCTATCCAAAGTGGCATTAAAGTCCAATAAATAAATAAATAAATAAATAAATAAATAAATAAATAAATAATAGAAAAAAGATTTTTATAGATTGCTTGCAGCAGCATTTTCCTGCAAAGCATGAATGACCTTGCTAAAGGGTTAAGAATAAATCCATGTGAGTTCTTGACCTCGTCTCAGAGGCTGGCATATTAATTATATGGCACTGGAAAAAAGCTGTACAAATGTAATGATTAAAGAATATTAAGTCCCAAATTATCTCAACATTTTACATCAGACTGTGACACAGTTCCTTGCAAAGCTCTTAGAAAGAGTTCTCGATATGCCTATACCAGTTAACATTGTGAAACAAAAGTACATCGAAGAAAACATTACCTCCATTATTCTCTATATAATATCATTACGAGACTTAACTACCTTAAAAGAGGAACTTTCCTGGAAATCTGAAAAAGAAAGAAACAGGTTTTCAATATTTATTTGTTTTTTTTATTTATTTATTGGTGTTTAAGGTTACATATTTCTCCACAATGGCTAATCATGACCTCAACAGTTTTACGGGTGGAGGAAGAAAGAGAACCAGGAGAGAACCACAGGGCATCTGTCAGCTGCCCAACGTACTAACTCGGTCTCCACCAGGGTAACAGCATTGTGCCCTTGGGTAAGGCACTTCATCCCAATTGCCCACATCAGGGCATGGAGACACTGTGCACTAAGGTGCATTGCACGTTGATGGCACCATTGTCTTCATTCAATACTAACCCTCCTTGTGTGGAGTTAGTGCATTGGGGAGTCTGGCAGTCATTTGCCACTGTTTGGTGGTTCTCTCTGGGTAATTTGGCTTCCTTCATGGCTATCCAAAGTGGCATTAAAGTCCAATAAATAAATAAATAAATAAATAAATAAATAAATAAATAAATAAATAAATAATAGAAAAAAGATTTTTATAGATTGCTTGCAGCAGCATTTTCCTGCAAAGCATGGATGACCTTGCTAAAGGGTTAAGAATAAATCCATGTGAGGTCTTGACCTCGTCTCAGAGGCTGGCATATTAATTATATGGCACTGGAAAAAAGCTGTACAAATGTAATGATTAAAGAATATTAAGTCCCAAATTATCTCAACATTTTACATCAGACTGTGACACAGTTCCTTGCAAAGCTCTTAGAAAGAGTTCTCGATATGCCTATACCAGTTAACATTGTGAAACAAAAGTACATCGAAGAAAACATTACCTCCATTATTCTCTATATAATATCATTACGAGACTTAACTACCTTAAAAGAGGAACTTTCCTGGAAATCTGAAAAAGAAAGAAACAGGTTTTCAATATTTATTTGTTTTTTTTATTTATTTATTGGTGTTTAAGGTTACATATTTCTCCACAATGGCTAATCATGACCTCAACAGTTTTACGGGTGGAGGAAGAAAGAGAACCAGGAGAGAACCACAGGGCATGTGTCAGCTGCCCAACGTACTAACTCCACACAAGCAGGGTTAGCATTTGTTCAAGACAAGTGCACATTGATATGCAGTATGCCTTAGAGCAAAATGCCAAAATGCACCCACATGTGCAATAGGTGTGAAATGTCGTCCAATATATCTTTTAGTTATCCTGCAAGTTGCAACATATTACAACTTACACTGTTGCTTTTTATGGAGATTAAAGCCACAAACTGCAATAAAACCAATACTGTTTTCTACTTAAGGTCCGGTTACAATAACTGTTTTTTGGGTAAATACATCAGTTTTTCCAAGAAAAGCACAACTTCTCATTAACATGGACCAGGATATTCTCCATTTAAATTACCTTCCCTATTCACAATCCTCACAATGCATAAAGTTTCAGAAAGCTCTCTGTGTGCCCTGTCCTGGAGGAAACGGCACACAATCAAAATTTTACAAGATCACTCAAACACTGTCCGCTGAATTACATAGTTGATTGCTGGGAAAATGGATCAAAGTTGTCTCAATTTGGGGATAAATTTCCAATTTACATGCATTGGTAGCGATAAAACTATCTTATAACTTATAAAAATTCTTTAATCCCCTACCATTGATTTTACAACGTAAGATGAACATTTTGACAAAGCTAAAACACATGGGCATCTAATCCATTTTCTTAAAAGCCTTTCTCAAAGCAAATTTACATAAAAATTCTCCCATTTGTAACCTGCAAAATGTCAGCTCACAAACAGGTCTGAATCAGTCATTAAACCTTTAGCCAATGTAATCACCAAAACTCGGACTGCAATATTCACAAAAATTGCCATTTAATTTTCATTATATTTTCATTTTCTGTCTCAAAAACATTGGTTATGACCCCTCATTAGAACGATCTCAATGAGCTCATTCCACTGAGGGGTCATAACCTATGTTTTTGAGACAAAAAATGAAAATAATTAGTTATTCAAGAATTTTGTTTGCAAGTGTCGTCCGCTTTTCACATTAGGTAAAGAATTAAACATTCCTGTATAGCCTTGACCTCCAACTGAAATGCACATTTTGGCCAAATCATCATTAATGAGCAATATTAACTTAATCCACACCATCACAAAATCAAACAGTAGTCGAAAACAGCCATTTCACCGAGGGTATCCAGTAACTCAGGAAATGAGCTTTTTAATAAGAAACAACAACTTACGTGAAAAATAAAACCTTCTACACACTCTCAGAAACAGTACACGTGCATCTATATTTAATGCAGAGAAAAATAAAGTATGATACATGCAAAAAATTGCTACCTTAGTGCCACTAAGCCCATGGATAGTGGCCTACCAAACACACTGAGGACAACATTTTCATGTTTCTTTAAACACTAATGTTCAATGAGAGAAGGCATGTTCTTCAACATTTCTCACTCCGATTAAAAAGCTTTGTCGATCAAAATTTTGTTTTCGATGAAAGCATGTAACAAGTGCTTTTCCAATTCAGTTTAGGAAGTAGGCTTCAACCACATAGGAGAAAGCTAGATGTCAACTTGGTTGCATGCCGAGTAGCATCACAAAGAAAAATAACTCTCTCATTTATTTATTTATTTATTTATTTATTTATTTATTTATTTATTTATTAGGATGGAGGAAGCCGAAGAACCTTGAGAGAGCCATCGATCAATGGTGAACAACTGTCAGACTCCTGAACATATTAACTCCATGCAAGCAGGGTTAGCATTGGTTGAAGACAGGTGCACCACCGAAGTGCAGTTTATCTTAGTACACAATGTCACGATGCCCCATGTGGGCAACTGGGGTAAAGTGTCTTGCCCAAGGACACAACGTGTTGCCACAGGTGACAATTACTATCAAAGTAGTTGTGTTGGTATATTCCCAAAGATAAGGCTAAACCAATGGTTATTTATTGCACATTAATGAATAAAATGTGCAAAAAACCAACAGAAATAACATGCATTTGTACTACATTGTCCCTCAAAAATGCATGTCCCACACCTCCCCTCTCCCAAACCCCTACCATGCACCCCCCCTGCCCCCCGACGTCCATCGCAGCAGTTGTTCTGGATTTGGACTTCAAACAGAAAGGTCCATGACTCGGTCTCCACCAGGGTAACAGCATTGTGCCCTTGGGTAAGGCACTTCATCCCAATTGCCCACATCAGGGCATGGAGACACTGTGCACTAAGGTGCATTGCACGTTGATGGCACCATTGTCTTCATTCAATACTAACCCTCCTTGTGTGGAGTTAGTGCATTGGGGAGTCTGGCAGTCATTTGCCACTGTTTGGTGGTTCTCTCTGGGTAATTTGGCTTCCTTCATGGCTATCCAAAGTGGCATTAAAGTCCAATAAATAAATAAATAAATAAATAAATAAATAAATAAATAAGTAAATAAATAAATAAATAAATAATAGAAAAAAGATTTTTATAGATTGCTTGCAGCAGCATTTTCCTGCAAAGCATGAATGACCTTGCTAAAGGGTTAAGAATAAATCCATGTGAGTTCTTGACCTCGTCTCAGAGGCTGGCATATTAATTATATGGCACTGGAAAAAAGCTGTACAAATGTAATGATTAAAGAATATTAAGTCCCAAATTATCTCAACATTTTACATCAGACTGTGACACAGTTCCTTGCAAAGCTCTTAGAAAGAGTTCTCGATATGCCTATACCAGTTAACATTGTGAAACAAAAGTACATCGAAGAAAACATTACCTCCATTATTCTCTATATAATATCATTACGAGACTTAACTACCTTAAAAGAGGAACTTTCCTGGAAATCTGAAAAAGAAAGAAACAGGTTTTCAATATTTATTTGTTTTTTTTATTTATTTATTGGTGTTTAAGGTTACATATTTCTCCACAATGGCTAATCATGACCTCAACAGTTTTACGGGTGGAGGAAGAAAGAGAACCAGGAGAGAACCACAGGGCATCTGTCAGCTGCCCAACGTACTAACTCCACACAAGCAGGGTTAGCATTTGTTCAAGACAAGTGCACATTGATATGCAGTATGCCTTAGAGCAAAATGCCAAAATGCACCCACATGTGCAATAGGTGTGAAATGTCGTCCAATATATCTTTTAGTTATCCTGCAAGTTGCAACATATTACAACTTACACTGTTGCTTTTTATGGAGATTAAAGCCACAAATTGCAATAAAACCAATACTGTTTTCTACTTAAGGTCCGGTTACAATAACTGTTTTTTGGGTAAATACATCAGTTTTGCCAAGAAAGCACACCTTCTCATTAACATGGACCATGACATTCTCCATTTAAATTACCTTCCCTATTCACAATCCTCACAATGCATAAAGTTTCAGAAAGCTCTCTGTGTGCCCTGTCCTGGAGGAAACATCAGCACACAATCAAAACTTTACAAGATCACTCAAACACTGTCCGCTGAATTACATAGTTGATTGCTCGGAAAATGGATCAAAGTTGTCTCAATTTGGGGATAAATTTCCAATTTACATGCATTGGTAGCAATAAAACTATGTTATAACTTATAAAAATTCTTTAATCCCCTACCATTGATTTTACAACGTAAGATGAACATTTTGACAAAGCTAAAACACATGGGCATCTAATCCATTTTCTTAAAAGCCTTTCTCAAAGCAAATTTACATAAAAATTCTCCCATTTGTAACCTGCAAAATGTCAGCTCACAAACAGGTCTGAATCAGTCATTAAACCTTTAACCAATGTAATCACCAAAACTCGGACTGCAATATTCACAAAAATAGCCATTTAATTTTCATTATATTTTCATTTTCTGTCTCAAAAACATTGGTTATGACCCCTCATTAGAACGATCTCAATGAGCTCATTCCACTGAGGGGTCATAACCTATGTTTTTGAGACAAAAAATGAAAATAATTAGTTATTCAAGAATTTTGTTTGCAAGTGTCGTCCGCTTTTCACATTAGGTAAAGAATTAAACATTCCTGTATAGCCTTGACCTCCAACTGAAATACACATTTTGGCCAAATCATCATTAATGAGCAATATTAACTTAATCCACACCATCACAAAATCAAACAGTAGTCGAAAACAGCCATTTCACCGAGGGCATCCAGTAACTCAGGAAATGAGCTTTTTAATAAGAAACAACAACTTACGTGAAAAATAAAACCTTCTACACACTCTCAGAAACAGTACACGTGCATCTATATTTAATGCAGAGAAAAATAAAGTATGATACATGCAAAAAATTGCTACCTTAGTGCCACTAAGCCCATGGATAGTGGCCTACCAAACACACTGAGGACAACATTTTCATGTTTCTTTAAACACTAATGTTCAATGAGAGAAGGCATGTTCTTCAACATTTCTCACTCCGATTAAAAAGCTTTGTCGATCAAAATTTTGTTTTCGATGAAAGCATGTAACAAGTGCTTTTCCAATTCAGTTTAGGAAGTAGGCTTCAACCACATAGGAGAAAGCTAGATGTCAACTTGGTTGCATGCAGAGTAGCATCACAAAGAAAAATAACTCTCTCATTTATTTATTTATTTATTTATTTATTTATTTATTTATTTATTAGGATGGAGGAAGCCGAAGAACCTTGAGAGAGCCATCGATCAATGGTGAACAACTGTCAGACTCCTGAACATTTTAACTCCATGCAAGCAGGGTTAGCATTGGTTGAAGACAGGTGCACCACCGAAGTGCAGTTTATCTTAGTACACAATGTCATGATGCCCCATGTGGGCAACTGGGGTAAAGTGTCTTGCCCAAGGACACAACATGTTGCCACAGGTGACAATTACTATCAAAGTAGTTGTGTTGGTATATTCCCAAAGATAAGGCTAAACCAATCGTTATTTATTGCACATTAATGAATAAAATGTGCAAAAAACCAACAGAAATAACATGCATTTGTACTACATTGTCTCTCAAAAATGCATGTCCCACACCTCCCCTCTCCCAAACCCCTACCATGCACCCCCCCTGCCCCCCGACGTCCATCGCAGCAGTTGTTCTGGATTTGGACTTCAAACAGAAAGGTCCATGACTCGGTCTCCACCAGGGTAACAGCATTGTGCCCTTGGGTAAGGCACTTCATCCCAATTGCCCACATCAGGGCATGGAGACACTGTGCACTAAGGTGCATTGCACGTTGATGGCACCATTGTCTTCATTCAATACTAACCCTCCTTGTGTGGAGTTAGTGCATTGGGGAGTCTGGCAGTCATTTGCCACTGTTTGGTGGTTCTCTCTGGGTAATTTGGCTTCCTTCATGGCTATCCAAAGTGGCATTAAAGTCCAATAAATAAATAAATAAATAAATAAATAAATAAATAAATAAATAAATAAATAAATAATAGAAAAAAGATTTTTATAGATTGCTTGCAGCAGCATTTTCCTGCAAAGCATGGATGACCTTGCTAAAGGGTTAAGAATAAATCCATGTGAGGTCTTGACCTCATCTCAGAGGCTGGCATATTAATTATATGGCACTGGAAAAAAGCTGTACAAATGTAATGATTAAAGAATATTAAGTCCCAAATTATCTCAACATTTTACATCAGACTGTGACACAGTTCCTTGCAAAGCTCTTAGAAAGAGTTCTCGATATGCCTATACCAGTTAACATTGTGAAACAAAAGTACATCGAAGAAAACATTACCTCCATTATTCTCTATATAATATCATTACGAGACTTAACTACCTTAAAAGAGGAACTTTCCTGGAAATCTGAAAAAGAAAGAAACAGGTTTTCAATATTTATTTGTTTTTTTTATTTATTTATTGGTGTTTAAGGTTACATATTTCTCCACAATGGCTAATCATGACCTCAACAGTTTTACGGGTGGAGGAAGAAAGAGAACCAGGAGAGAACCACAGGGCATGTGTCAGCTGCCCAACGTACTAACTCCACACAAGCAGGGTTAGCATTTGTTCAAGACAAGTGCACATTGATATGCAGTATGCCTTAGAGCAAAATGCCAAAATGCACCCACATGTGCAATAGGTGTGAAATGTCGTCCAATATATCTTTTAGTTATCCTGCAAGTTGCAACATATTACAACTTACACTGTTGCTTTTTATGGAGATTAAAGCCACAAACTGCAATAAAACCAATACTGTTTTCTACTTAAGGTCTGGTTACAATAACTGTTTTTTGGGTAAATACATCAGTTTTTCCAAGAAAAGCACAACTTCTCATTAACATGGACCAGGATATTCTCCATTTAAATTACCTTCCCTATTCACAATCCTCACAATGCATAAAGTTTCAGAAAGCTCTCTGTGTGCCCTGTCCTGGAGGAAACGGCACACAATCAAAATTTTACAAGATCACTCAAACACTGTCCGCTGAATTACATAGTTGATTGCTCGGAAAATGGATCAAAGTTGTCTCAATTTGGGGATAAATTTCCAATTTACATGCATTGGTAGCGATAAAACTATGTTATAACTTATAAAAATTCTTTAATCCCCTACCATTGATTTTACAACGTAAGATGAACATTTTGACAAAGCTAAAACACATGGGCATCTAATCCATTTTCTTAAAAGCCTTTCTCAAAGCAAATTTACATAAAAATTCTCCCATTTGTAACCTGCAAAATGTCAGCTCACAAACAGGTCTGAATCAGTCATTAAACCTTTAGCCAATGTAATCACCAAAACTCGGACTGCAATATTCACAAAAATTGCCATTTAATTTTCATTATATTTTCATTTTCTGTCTCAAAAACATTGGTTATGACCCCTCATTAGAACGATCTCAATGAGCTCATTCCACTGAGGGGTCATAACCTATGTTTTTGAGACAAAAAATGAAAATAATTAGTTATTCAAGAATTTTGTTTGCAAGTGTCGTCCGCTTTTCACATTAGGTAAAGAATTAAACATTCCTGTATAGCCTTGACCTCCAACTGAAATGCACATTTTGGCCAAATCATCATTAATGAGCAATATTAACTTAATCCACACCATCACAAAATCAAACAGTAGTCGAAAACAGCCATTTCACCGAGGGCATCCAGTAACTCAGGAAATGAGCTTTTTAATAAGAAACAACAACTTACGTGAAAAATAAAACCTTCTACACACTCTCAGAAACAGTACACGTGCATCTATATTTAATGCAGAGAAAAATAAAGTATGATACATGCAAAAAATTGCTACCTTAGTGCCACTAAGCCCATGGATAGTGGCCTACCAAACACACTGAGGACAACATTTTCATGTTTCTTTAAACACTAATGTTCAATGAGAGAAGGCATGTTCTTCAACATTTCTCACTCCGATTAAAAAGCTTTGTCGATCAAAATTTTGTTTTCGATGAAAGCATGTAACAAGTGCTTTTCCAATTCAGTTTAGGAAGTAGGCTTCAACCACATAGGAGAAAGCTAGATGTCAACTTGGTTGCATGCAGAGTAGCATCACAAAGAAAAATAACTCTCTCATTTATTTATTTATTTATTTATTTATTTATTAGGATGGAGGAAGCCGAAGAACCTTGAGAGAGCCATCGATCAATGGTGAACAACTGTCAGACTCCTGAACATATTAACTCCATGCAAGCAGGGTTAGCATTGGTTGAAGACAGGTGCACCACCGAAGTGCAGTTTATCTTAGTACACAATGTCACGATGCCCCATGTGGGCAACTGGGGTAAAGTGTCTTGCCCAAGGACACAACATGTTGCCACAGGTGACAATTACTATCAAAGTAGTTGTGTTGGTATATTCCCAAAGATAAGGCTAAACCAATGGTTATTTATTGCACATTAATGAATAAAATGTGCAAAAAACCAACAGAAATAACATGCATTTGTACTACATTGTCCCTCAAAAATGCATGTCCCACACCTCCCCTCTCCCAAACCCCTACCATGCACCCCCCCTGCCCCCCGACGTCCATCGCAGCAGTTGTTCTGGATTTGGACTTCAAACAGAAAGGTCCATGACTCAGTCTCCATCAGGGTAACACCATTGTGCCCTTGGGTAAGGCACTTCATCCCAATTGCCCACATCAGGGCATGGAGACACTGTGCACTAAGGTGCATTGCACGTTGATGGCACCATTGTCTTCATTCAATACTAACCCTCCTTGTGTGGAGTTAGTGCATTGGGGAGTCTGGCAGTCATTTGCCACTGTTTGGTGGTTCTCTCTGGGTAATTTGGCTTCCTTCATGGCTATCCAAAGTGGCATTAAAGTCCAATAAATAAATAAATAAATAAATAAATAAATAAATAATAGAAAAAAGATTTTTATAGATTGCTTGCAGCAGCATTTTCCTGCAAAGCATGGATGACCTTGCTAAAGGGTTAAGAATAAATCCATGTGAGGTCTTGACCTCGTCTCAGAGGCTGGCATATTAATTATATGGCACTGGAAAAAAGCTGTACAAATGTAATGATTAAAGAATATTAAGTCCCAAATTATCTCAACATTTTACATCAGACTGTGACACAGTTCCTTGCAAAGCTCTTAGAAAGAGTTCTCGATATGCCTATACCAGTTAACATTGTGAAACAAAAGTACATCGAAGAAAACATTACCTCCATTATTCTCTATATAATATCATTACGAGACTTAACTACCTTAAAAGAGGAACTTTCCTGGAAATCTGAAAAAGAAAGAAACAGGTTTTCAATATTTATTTGTTTTTTTTATTTATTTATTGGTGTTTAAGGTTACATATTTCTCCACAATGGCTAATCATGACCTCAACAGTTTTACGGGTGGAGGAAGAAAGAGAACCAGGAGAGAACCACAGGGCATGTGTCAGCTGCCCAACGTACTAACTCCACACAAGCAGGGTTAGCATTTGTTCAAGACAAGTGCACATTGATATGCAGTATGCCTTAGAGCAAAATGCCAAAATGCACCCACATGTGCAATAGGTGTGAAATGTCGTCCAATATATCTTTTAGTTATCCTGCAAGTTGCAACATATTACAACTTACACTGTTGCTTTTTATGGAGATTAAAGCCACAAACTGCAATAAAACCAATACTGTTTTCTACTTAAAGTCCGGTTACAATAACTGTTTTTTGGGTAAATACATCAGTTTTTCCAAGAAAAGCACAACTTCTCATTAACATGGACCAGGATATTCTCCATTTAAATTACCTTCCCTATTCACAATCCTCACAATGCATAAAGTTTCAGAAAGCTCTCTGTGTGCCCTGTCCTGGAGGAAACGGCACACAATCAAAATTTTACAAGATCACTCAAACACTGTCCGCTGAATTACATAGTTGATTGCTCGGAAAATGGATCAAAGTTGTCTCAATTTGGGGATAAATTTCCAATTTACATGCATTGGTAGCGATAAAACTATCTTATAACTTATAAAAATTCTTTAATCCCCTACCATTGATTTTACAACGTAAGATGAACATTTTGACAAAGCTAAAACACATGGGCATCTAATCCATTTTCTTAAAAGCCTTTCTCAAAGCAAATTTACATAAAAATTCTCCCATTTGTAACCTGCAAAATGTCAGCTCACAAACAGGTCTGAATCAGTCATTAAACCTTCAGCCAATGTAATCACCAAAACTCGGACTGCAATATTCACAAAAATTGCCATTTAATTTTCATTATATTTTCATTTTCTGTCTCAAAAACATTGGTTATGACCCCTCATTAGAACGATCTCAATGAGCTCATTCCACTGAGGGGTCATAACCTATGTTTTTGAGACAAAAAATGAAAATAATTAGTTATTCAAGAATTTTGTTTGCAAGTGTCGTCCGCTTTTCACATTAGGTAAAGAATTAAACATTCCTGTATAGCCTTGACCTCCAACTGAAATGCACATTTTGGCCAAATCATCATTAATGAGCAATATTAACTTAATCCACACCATCACAAAATCAAACAGTAGTCGAAAACAGCCATTTCACCGAGGGCATCCAGTAACTCAGGAAATGAGCTTTTTAATAAGAAACAACAACTTACGTGAAAAATAAAACCTTCTACACACTCTCAGAAACAGTACACGTGCATCTATATTTAATGCAGAGAAAAATAAAGTATGATACATGCAAAAAATTGCTACCTTAGTGCCACTAAGCCCATGGATAGTGGCCTACCAAACACACTGAGGACAACATTTTCATGTTTCTTTAAACACTAATGTTCAATGAGAGAAGGCATGTTCTTCAACATTTCTCACTCCGATTAAAAAGCTTTGTCGATCAAAATTTTGTTTTCGATGAAAGCATGTAACAAGTGCTTTTCCAATTCAGTTTAGGAAGTAGGTTTCAACCACATAGGAGAAAGCTAGATGTCAACTTGGTTGCATGCAGAGTAGCATCACAAAGAAAAATAACTCTCTCATTTATTTATTTATTTATTTATTTATTTATTTATTAGGATGGAGGAAGCCGAAGAACCTTGAGAGAGCCATCGATCAATGGTGAACAACTGTCAGACTCCTGAACATATTAACTCCATGCAAGCAGGGTTAGCATTGGTTGAAGACAGGTGCACCACCGAAGTGCAGTTTATCTTAGTACACAATGTCACGATGCCCCATGTGGGCAACTGGGGTAAAGTGTCTTGCCCAAGAACACAACATGTTGCCACAGGTGACAATTACTATCAAAGTAGTTGTGTTGGTATATTCCCAAAGATAAGGCTAAACCAATGGTTATTTATTGCACATTAATGAATAAAATGTGCAAAAAACCAACAGAAATAACATGCATTTGTACTACATTGTCCCTCAAAAATGCATGTCCCACACCTCCCCTCTCCCAAACCCCTACCATGCACCCCCCCTGCCCCCCGACGTCCATCGCAGCAGTTGTTCTGGATTTGGACTTCAAACAGAAAGGTCCATGACTCGGTCTCCACCAGGGTAACAGCATTGTGCCCTTGGGTATGGCACTTCATCCCAATTGCCCACATCAGGGCATGGAGACACTGTGCACTAAGGTGCATTGCACGTTGATGGCACCATTGTCTTCATTCAATACTAACCCTCCTTGTGTGGAGTTAGTGCATTGGGGAGTCTGGCAGTCATTTGCCACTGTTTGGTGGTTCTCTCTGGGTAATTTGGCTTCCTTCATGGCTATCCAAAGTGGCATTAAAGTCCAATAAATAAATAAATAAATAAATAAATAAATAAATAAATAATAGAAAAAAGATTTTTATAGATTGCTTGCAGCAGCATTTTCCTGCAAAGCATGGATGACCTTGCTAAAGGGTTAAGAATAAATCCATGTGAGGTCTTGACCTCGTCTCAGAGGCTGGCATATTAATTATATGGCACTGGAAAAAAGCTGTACAAATGTAATGATTAAAGAATATTAAGTCCCAAATTATCTCAACATTTTACATCAGACTGTGACACAGTTCCTTGCAAAGCTCTTAGAAAGAGTTCTCGATATGCCTATACCAGTTAACATTGTGAAACAAAAGTACATCGAAGAAAACATTACCTCCATTATTCTCTATATAATATCATTACGAGACTTAACTACCTTAAAAGAGGAACTTTCCTGGAAATCTGAAAAAGAAAGAAACAGGTTTTCAATATTTATTTGTTTTTTTTATTTATTTATTGGTGTTTAAGGTTACATATTTCTCCACAATGGCTAATCATGACCTCAACAGTTTTACGGGTGGAGGAAGAAAGAGAACCAGGAGAGAACCACAGGGCATATGTCAGCTGCCCAACGTACTAACTCCACACAAGCAGGGTTAGCATTTGTTCAAGACAAGTGCACATTGATATGCAGTATGCCTTAGAGCAAAATGCCAAAATGCACCCACATGTGCAATAGGTGTGAAATGTCGTCCAATATATCTTTTAGTTATCCTGCAAGTTGCAACATATTACAACTTACACTGTTGCTTTTTATGGAGATTAAAGCCACAAACTGCAATAAAACCAATACTGTTTTCTACTTAAGGTCCGGTTACAATAACTGTTTTTTGGGTAAATACATCAGTTTTTCCAAGAAAAGCACAACTTCTCATTAACATGGACCAGGATATTCTCCATTTAAATTACCTTCCCTATTCACAATCCTCACAATGCATAAAGTTTCAGAAAGCTCTCTGTGTGCCCTGTCCTGGAGGAAACGGCACACAATCAAAATTTTACAAGATCACTCAAACACTGTCCGCTGAATTACATAGTTGATTGCTGGGAAAATGGATCAAAGTTGTCTCAATTTGGGGATAAATTTCCAATTTACATGCATTGGTAGCGATAAAACTATCTTATAACTTATAAAAATTCTTTAATCCCCTACCATTGATTTTACAACGTAAGATGAACATTTTGACAAAGCTAAAACACATGGGCATCTAATCCATTTTCTTAAAAGCCTTTCTCAAAGCAAATTTACATAAAAATTCTCCCATTTGTAACCTGCAAAATGTCAGCTCACAAACAGGTCTGAATCAGTCATTAAACCTTTAGCCAATGTAATCACCAAAACTCGGACTGCAATATTCACAAAAATTGCCATTTAATTTTCATTATATTTTCATTTTCTGTCTCAAAAACATTGGTTATGACCCCTCATTAGAACGATCTCAATGAGCTCATTCCACTGAGGGGTCATAACCTATGTTTTTGAGACAAAAAATGAAAATAATTAGTTATTCAAGAATTTTGTTTGCAAGTGTCGTCCGCTTTTCACATTAGGTAAAGAATTAAACATTCCTGTATAGCCTTGACCTCCAACTGAAATGCACATTTTGGCCAAATCATCATTAATGAGCAATATTAACTTAATCCACACCATCACAAAATCAAACAGTAGTCGAAAACAGCCATTTCACCGAGGGCATCCAGTAACTCAGGAAATGAGCTTTTTAATAAGAAACAACAACTTACGTGAAAAATAAAACCTTCTACACACTCTCAGAAACAGTACACGTGCATCTATATTTAATGCAGAGAAAAATAAAGTATGATACATGCAAAAAATTGCTACCTTAGTGCCACTAAGCCCATGGATAGTGGCCTACCAAACACACTGAGGACAACATTTTCATGTTTCTTTAAACACTAATGTTCAATGAGAGAAGGCATGTTCTTCAACATTTCTCACTCCGATTAAAAAGCTTTGTCGATCAAAATTTTGTTTTCGATGAAAGCATGTAACAAGTGCTTTTCCAATTCAGTTTAGGAAGTAGGCTTCAACCACATAGGAGAAAGCTAGATGTCAACATGGTTGCATGCAGAGTAGCATCACAAAGAAAAATAACTCTCTCATTTATTTATTTATTTATTTATTTATTTATTAGGATGGAGGAAGCCCAAGAACCTTGAGAGAGCCATCGATCAATGGTGAACAACTGTCAGACTCCTGAACATATTAACTCCATGCAAGCAGGGTTAGCATTGGTTGAAGACAGGTGCACCACCGAAGTGCAGTTTATCTTAGTACACAATGTCACGATGCCACATGTGGGCAACTGGGGTAAAGTGTCTTGCCCAAGGACACAACGTGTTGCCACAGGTGACAATTACTATCAAAGTAGTTGTGTTGGTATATTCCCAAAGATAAGGCTAAACCAATGGTTATTTATTGCACATTAATGAATAAAATGTGCAAAAAACCAACAGAAATAACATGCATTTGTACTACATTGTCCCTCAAAAATGCATGTCCCACACCTCCCCTCTCCCAAACCCCTACCATGCACCCCCCCTGCCCCCCGACGTCCATCGCAGCAGTTGTTCTGGATTTGGACTTCAAACAGAAAGGTCCATGACTCGGTCTCCACCAGGGTAACAGCATTGTGCCCTTGGGTAAGGCACTTCATCCCAATTGCCCACATCAGGGCATGGAGACACTGTGCACTAAGGTGCATTGCACGTTGATGGCACCATTGTCTTCATTCAATACTAACCCTCCTTGTGTGGAGTTAGTGCATTGGGGAGTCTGGCAGTCATTTGCCACTGTTTGGTGGTTCTCACTGGGTAATTTGGCTTCCTTCATGGCTATCCAAAGTGGCATTAAAGTCCAATAAATAAATAAATAAATAAATAAATAAATAAATAAATAAATAAATAAATAAATAAATAAATAATAGAAAAAAGATTTTTATAGATTGCTTGCAGCAGCATTTTCCTGCAAAGCATGAATGACCTTGCTAAAGGGTTAAGAATAAATCCATGTGAGTTCTTGACCTCGTCTCAGAGGCTGGCATATTAATTATATGGCACTGGAAAAAAGCTGTACAAATGTAATGATTAAAGAATATTAAGTCCCAAATTATCTCAACATTTTACATCAGACTGTGACACAGTTCCTTGCAAAGCTCTTAGAAAGAGTTCTCGATATTCCTATACCAGTTAACATTGTGAAACAAAAGTACATCGAAGAAAACATTACCTCCATTATTCTCTATATAATATCATTACGAGACTTAACTACCTTAAAAGAGGAACTTTCCTGGAAATCTGAAAAAGAAAGAAACAGGTTTTCAATATTTATTTGTTTTTTTTATTTATTTATTGGTGTTTAAGGTTACATATTTCTCCACAATGGCTAATCATGACCTCAACAGTTTTACGGGTGGAGGAAGAAAGAGAACAAGGAGAGAACCACAGGGCATCTGTCAGCTGCCCAACGTACTAACTCCACACAAGCAGGGTTAGCATTTGTTCAAGACAAGTGCACATTGATATGCAGTATGCCTTAGAGCAAAATGCCAAAATGCACCCACATGTGCAATAGGTGTGAAATGTCGTCCAATATATCTTTTAGTTATTCTGCAAGTTGCAACATATTACAACTTACACTGTTGCTTTTTATGGAGATTAAAGCCACAAACTGCAATAAAACCAATACTGTTTTCTACTTAAGGTCCGGTTACAATAACTGTTTTTTGGGTAAATACATCAGTTTTTCCAAGAAAAGCACAACTTCTCATTAACATGGACCAGGATATTCTCCATTTAAATTACCTTCCCTATTCACAATCCTCACAATGCATAAAGTTTCAGAAAGCTCTCTGTGTGCCCTGTCCTGGAGGAAACGGCACACAATGAAAATTTTACAAGATCACTCAAACACTGTCCGCTGAATTACATAGTTGATTGCTGGGAAAATGGATCAAAGTTGTCTCAATTTGGGGATAAATTTCCAATTTACATGCATTGGTAGCGATAAAACTATCTTATAACTTATAAAAATTCTTTAATCCCCTACCATTGATTTTACAACGTAAGATGAACATTTTGACAAAGCTAAAACACATGGGCATCTAATCCATTTTCTTAAAAGCCTTTCTCAAAGCAAATTTACATAAAAATTCTCCCATTTGTAACCTGCAAAATGTCAGCTCACAAACAGGTCTGAATCAGTCATTAAACCTTTAGCCAATGTAATCACCAAAACTCGGACTGCAATATTCACAAAAATTGCCATTTAATTTTCATTATATTTTCATTTTCTGTCTCAAAAACATTGGTTATGACCCCTCATTAGAACGATCTCAATGAGCTCATTCCACTGAGGGGTCATAACCTATGTTTTTGAGACAAAAAATGAAAATAATTAGTTATTCAAGAATTTTGTTTGCAAGTGTCGTCCGCTTTTCACATTAGGTAAAGAATTAAACATTCCTGTATAGCCTTGACCTCCAACTGAAATGCACATTTTGGCCAAATCATCATTAATGAGCAATATTAACTTAATCCACACCATCACAAAATCAAACAGTAGTCGAAAACAGCCATTTCACCGAGGGTATCCAGTAACTCAGGAAATGAGCTTTTTAATAAGAAACAACAACTTACGTGAAAAATAAAACCTTCTACACACTCTCAGAAACAGTACACGTGCATCTATATTTAATGCAGAGAAAAATAAAGTATGATACATGCAAAAAATTGCTACCTTAGTGCCACTAAGCCCATGGATAGTGGCCTACCAAACACACTGAGGACAACATTTTCATGTTTCTTTAAACACTAATGTTCAATGAGAGAAGGCATGTTCTTCAACATTTCTCACTCCGATTAAAAAGCTTTGTCGATCAAAATTTTGTTTTCGATGAAAGCATGTAACAAGTGCTTTTCCAATTCAGTTTAGGAAGTAGGCTTCAACCACATAGGAGAAAGCTAGATGTCAACATGGTTGCATGCAGAGTAGCATCACAAAGAAAAATAACTCTCTCATTTATTTATTTATTTATTTATTTATTTATTTATTAGGATGGAGGAAGCCCAAGAACCTTGAGAGAGCCATCGATCAATGGTGAACAACTGTCAGACTCCTGAACATATTAACTCCATGCAAGCAGGGTTAGCATTGGTTGAAGACAGGTGCACCACCGAAGTGCAGTTTATCTTAGTACACAATGTCACGATGCCCCATGTGGGCAACTGGGGTAAAGTGTCTTGCCCAAGGACACAACGTGTTGCCACAGGTGACAATTACTATCAAAGTAGTTGTGTTGGTATATTCCCAAAGATAAGGCTAAACCAATGGTTATTTATTGCACATTAATGAATAAAATGTGCAAAAAACCAACAGAAATAACATGCATTTGTACTACATTGTCCCTCAAAAATGCATGTCCCACACCTCCCCTCTCCCAAACCCCTACCATGCACCCCCCCTGCCCCCCAGACGTCCATCGCAGCAGTTGTTCTGGATTTGGACTTCAAACAGAAAGGTCCATGACTCGGTCTCCACCAGGGTAACAGCATTGTGCCCTTGGGTAAGGCACTTCATCCCAATTGCCCACATCAGGGCATGGAGACACTGTGCACTAAGGTGCATTGCACGTTGATGGCACCATTGTCTTCATTCAATACTAACCCTCCTTGTGTGGAGTTAGTGCATTGGGGAGTCTGGCAGTCATTTGCCACTGTTTGGTGGTTCTCTCTGGGTAATTTGGCTTCCTTCATGGCTATCCAAAGTGGCATTAAAGTCCAATAAATAAATAAATAAATAAATAAATAAATAAATAAATAAATAAATAAATAAATAAATAATAGAAAAAAGATTTTTATAGATTGCTTGCAGCAGCATTTTCCTGCAAAGCATGAATGACCTTGCTAAAGGGTTAAGAATAAATCCATGTGAGTTCTTGACCTCGTCTCAGAGGCTGGCATATTAATTATATGGCACTGGAAAAAAGCTGTACAAATGTAATGATTAAAGAATATTAAGTCCCAAATTATCTCAACATTTTACATCAGACTGTGACACAGTTCCTTGCAAAGCTCTTAGAAAGAGTTCTCGATATGCCTATACCAGTTAACATTGTGAAACAAAAGTATATCGAAAACATTACCTCCATTATTCTCTATATAATATCATTACGAGACTTAAGTACCTTAAAAGAGGAACTTTCCTGGAAATCTGAAAAAGAAAGAAACAGGTTTTCAATATTTATTTGTTTTTTTTACTTATTTATTGGTGTTTAAGGTTACATATTTCTCCACAATGGCTAATCATGACCTCAACAGTGTTACGGGTGGAGGAAGAAAGAGAACCAGGAGAGTACCACAGGGCATCTGTCAGCTGCCCAACGTACTAACTCCACACAAGCAGGGTTAGCATTTGTTCAAGACAAGTGCACATTGATATGCAGTATGCCTTAGAGCAAAATGCCAAAATTCCCCCACATGTGCAATAGGTGTGAAATGTCGTCCAATATATCTTTTAGTTATCCTGCAAGTTGCAACATATTACAACTTACACTGTTGCTTTTTATGGAGATTAAAGCCACAAATTGCAATAAAACCAATACTGTTTTCTACTTAAGGTCCGGTTACAATAACTGTTATTTGGGTAAATACATCAGTTTTTCCAAGAAAAGTACAACTTCTCATTAACATGGACCAGGATATTCTCCATTTAAATTACCTTCCCTATTCACAATCCTCACAATGCATAAAGTTTCAGAAAGCTCTCTGTGTGCCCTGTCCTGGAGGAAACAGCACACAATCAAAATTTTACAAGATCACTCAAACACTGTCCGCTGAATTACATAGTTGATTGCTTGGAAAATGGATCAAAGTTGTCTCAATTTGGGGATAAATTTCCAATTTACATGCATTGGTAGCGATAAAACTATGTTATAACTTATAAAAATTCTTTAATCCCCTACCATTGATTTTACAACGTAAGATGAACATTTTGACAAAGCTAAAACACATGGGCATCTAATCCATTTTCTTAAAAGCCTTTCTCAAAGCAAATTTACATAAAAATTCTCCCATTTGTAACCTGCAAAATGTCAGCTCACAAACAGGTCTGAATCAGTCATTAAACCTTTAGCCAATGTAATCACCAAAACTCGGACTGCAATATTCACAAAAATTGCCATTTAATTTTCATTATATTTTCATTTTCTGTCTCAAAAAAATTGGTTATGACCCCTCATTAGAACGATCTCAATGAGCTCATTCCACTGAGAGGTCATAACCTATGTTTTTGAGACAAAAAATGAAAATAATTAGTTATTCAAGAATTTTGTTTGCAAGTGTCGTCTGCTTTTCACATTAGGTAAAGAATTAAACATTCCTGTATAGCCTTGACCTCCAACTGAAATGCACATTTTGCACAAATCATCATTAATGAGCAATATTAACTTAATCCACACCATCACAAAATAAAACAGTAATCGAAAACAGCCATTTCACCGAGGGTATCCAGTAACTCAGGAAATGAGCTTTTTAATAAGAAACAACAACTTACGTGAAAAATAAAACCTTCTACACACTCTCAGAAACAGTACACGTGCATCTATATTTAATGCAGAGAAAAATAAAGTATGATACATGCAAAAAATTGCTACTTTAGTGCCACTAAGCCCATGGATAGTGGCCTACCAAACACACTGAGGACAACATTTTCATGTTTCTTTAAACACCAATGTTCAATGAGAGAAGGCATGTTCTTCAACATTTCTCACTCCGATTAAAAAGCTTTGTCGATCAAAATTTTGTTTTCGATGAAAGCATGTAACAAGTGCTTTTCCAATTCAGTTTAGGAAGTAGGCTTCAACCAAATAGGAGGAAGCTAGATGTCAACTTGGTTGCATGCAGAGTAGCATCACGAAGAAAAATAACTCTCTCATTTATTTACTTATTTATTTATTTATTTATTTATTTATTTATTTATTTATTAGGATGGAGGAAGCCGAAGAACCTTGAGAGAGCCATCGATCAATGGTGAACAACTGTCAGACTCCTGAACATATTAACTCCATGCAAGCAGGGTTAGCATTGGTTGAAGACAAGTGCACCACCAAAGTGCAGTTCATCTTAGTACACAATGTCACGATGCCCCATGTGGGCAACTGGGGTAAAGTGTCTTGCACAAGGACACAACGTGTTGCCACAGGTGACAATAACTATCAAAGTAGTTGTGTTGGTATATTCCCAATGATAAGGCTAAACCAGTGGTTATTTATTACACATTAATGAATAAAATGTGCAAAAAACCAACAGAAATAACATGCATTTGTACTACATTGTCCCTCAAAAATGCATGTCCCACACCTCCCCTCACCTCACCTCTCCCAAACCGCTACCATGCACCCCCTACCACCACCCCCTGACATCCAGCGCAGCAGTTGTTCTGGATTTGGACTTCAAACAGAAAGGTCCATGACTCGATCTCCACCAGGGTAACAGCATTGTGCCCTTGGGTAAGGCACTTCATCCCAACTGCCCACATCAGGGCATGGAGACACTGTGCACTAAGGTGCATTGCATGTTGGTGGCACCATTGTCTTCATTCAATACTAACCCTCCTTGTGTGGAGTTAGTAAATTGGGGAGCCTGTAGTCATTTGCCACTGTTTGGTGGTTCTCTCTGGGTAATTTGGCTTCCTTCATGGCTATCCAAAGTGGCATTAAAGTCCAATAAATAAATAAATAAATAAATAAATAAATAAATAAATAAATAAATAATAGAAAAAAGATTTTTATAAATCGCTTGCAGGAGCATTTTCCTGCAAACCATGAATGACCTTGCTAAAGGGTTAAGAATAAATCCATGTGAGTTCTTGACCTCGTCTCAGAGGCTGGCATATTAATTATATGGCACTGGAAAAAAGCTGTAGAAATGTAATGATTAAAGAATATTAAGTCCCAAATTATCTCAACATTTTACATCAGGCTGTGACACAGTTCCTGGCAAAGCTCTTAGAAAGAGTTCTCGATATGCCTATACCAGTTAACATTGTGAAACAAAAGTATATCGAAGAAAACATTACCTCCATTATTCTCTATATAATATCATTACGAGACTTAAGTACCTTAAAAGAGGAACTTTCCTGGAAATCTGAAAAAGAAAGAAACAGGTTTTCAATATTTATTTGTTTTTTTTACTTATTTATTGGTGTTTAAGGTTACATATTTCTCCACAATGGCTAATCATGACCTCAACAGTGTTACGGGTGGAGGAAGAAAGAGAACCAGGAGAGTACCACAGGGCATCTGTCAGCTGCCCAACGTACTAACTCCACACAAGCAGGGTTAGCATTTGTTCAAGACAAGTGCACATTGATATGCAGTATGCCTTAGAGCAAAATGCCAAAATTCCCCCACATGTGCAATAGGTGTGAAATGTCGTCCAATATATCTTTTAGTTATCCTGCAAGTTGCAACATATTACAACTTACACTGTTGCTTTTTATGGAGATTAAAGCCACAAATTGCAATAAAACCAATACTGTTTTCTACTTAAGGTCCGGTTACAATAACTGTTATTTGGGTAAATACATCAGTTTTTCCAAGAAAAGCACAACTTCTCATTAACATGGACCAGGATATTCTCCATTTAAATTACCTTCCCTATTCACAATCCTCACAATGCATAAAGTTTCAGAAAGCTCTCTGTGTGCCCTGTCCTGGAGGAAACGGCACACAATGAAAATTTTACAAGATCACTCAAACACTGTCCGCTGAATTACATAGTTGATTGCTGGGAAAATGGATCAAAGTTGTCTCAATTTGGGGATAAATTTCCAATTTACATGCATTGGTAGCGATAAAACTATCTTATAACTTATAAAAATTCTTTAATCCCCTACCATTGATTTTACAACGTAAGATGAACATTTTGACAAAGCTAAAACACATGGGCATCTAATCCATTTTCTTAAAAGCCTTTCTCAAAGCAAATTTACATAAAAATTCTCCCATTTGTAACCTGCAAAATGTCAGCTCACAAACAGGTCTGAATCAGTCATTAAACCTTTAGCCAATGTAATCACCAAAACTCGGACTGCAATATTCACAAAAATTGCCATTTAATTTTCATTATATTTTCATTTTCTGTCTCAAAAACATTGGTTATGACCCCTCATTAGAACGATCTCAATGAGCTCATTCCACTGAGGGGTCATAACCTATGTTTTTGAGACAAAAAATGAAAATAATTAGTTATTCAAGAATTTTGTTTGCAAGTGTCGTCCGCTTTTCACATTAGGTAAAGAATTAAACATTCCTGTATAGCCTTGACCTCCAACTGAAATGCACATTTTGGCCAAATCATCATTAATGAGCAATATTAACTTAATCCACACCATCACAAAATCAAACAGTAGTCGAAAACAGCCATTTCACCGAGGGTATCCAGTAACTCAGGAAATGAGCTTTTTAATAAGAAACAACAACTTACGTGAAAAATAAAACCTTCTACACACTCTCAGAAACAGTACACGTGCATCTATATTTAATGCAGAGAAAAATAAAGTATGATACATGCAAAAAATTGCTACCTTAGTGCCACTAAGCCCATGGATAGTGGCCTACCAAACACACTGAGGACAACATTTTCATGTTTCTTTAAACACTAATGTTCAATGAGAGAAGGCATGTTCTTCAACATTTCTCACTCCGATTAAAAAGCTTTGTCGATCAAAATTTTGTTTTCGATGAAAGCATGTAACAAGTGCTTTTCCAATTCAGTTTAGGAAGTAGGCTTCAACCACATAGGAGAAAGCTAGATGTCAACATGGTTGCATGCAGAGTAGCATCACAAAGAAAAATAACTCTCTCATTTATTTATTTATTTATTTATTTATTTATTTATTAGGATGGAGGAAGCCCAAGAACCTTGAGAGAGCCATCGATCAATGGTGAACAACTGTCAGACTCCTGAACATATTAACTCCATGCAAGCAGGGTTAGCATTGGTTGAAGACAGGTGCACCACCGAAGTGCAGTTTATCTTAGTACACAATGTCACGATGCCCCATGTGGGCAACTGGGGTAAAGTGTCTTGCCCAAAGACACAACGTGTTGCCACAGGTGACAATTACTATCAAAGTAGTTGTGTTGGTATATTCCCAAAGATAAGGCTAAACCAATGGTTATTTATTGCACATTAATGAATAAAATGTGCAAAAAACCAACAGAAATAACATGCATTTGTACTACATTGTCCCTCAAAAATGCATGTCCCACACCTCCCCTCTCCCAAACCCCTACCATGCACCCCCCCTGCCCCCCGACGTCCATCGCAGCAGTTGTTCTGGATTTGGACTTCAAACAGAAAGGTCCATGACTCGGTCTCCACCAGGGTAACAGCATTGTGCCCTTGGGTAAGGCACTTCATCCCAATTGCCCACATCAGGGCATGGAGACACTGTGCACTAAGGTGCATTGCACGTTGATGGCACCATTGTCTTCATTCAATACTAACCCTCCTTGTGTGGAGTTAGTGCATTGGGGAGTCTGGCAGTCATTTGCCACTGTTTGGTGGTTCTCTCTGGGTAATTTGGCTTCCTTCATGGCTATCCAAAGTGGCATTAAAGTCCAATAAATAAATAAATAAATAAATAAATAAATAAATAAATAAATAAATAAATAAATAATAGAAAAAAGATTTTTATAGATTGCTTGCAGCAGCATTTTCCTGCAAAGCATGAATGACCTTGCTAAAGGGTTAAGAATAAATCCATGTGAGTTCTTGACCTCGTCTCAGAGGCTGGCATATTAATTATATGGCACTGGAAAAAAGCTGTACAAATGTAATGATTAAAGAATATTAAGTCCCAAATTATCTCAACATTTTACATCAGACTGTGACACAGTTCCTTGCAAAGCTCTTAGAAAGAGTTCTCGATATTCCTATACCAGTTAACATTGTGAAACAAAAGTACATCGAAGAAAACATTACCTCCATTATTCTCTATATAATATCATTACGAGACTTAACTACCTTAAAAGAGGAACTTTCCTGGAAATCTGAAAAAGAAAGAAACAGGTTTTCAATATTTATTTGTTTTTTTTATTTATTTATTGGTGTTTAAGGTTACATATTTCTCCACAATGGCTAATCATGACCTCAGCAGTTTTACGGGTGGAGGAAGAAAGAGAACCAGGAGAGAACCACAGGGCATCTGTCAGCTGCCCAACGTACTAACTCCACACAAGCAGGGTTAGCATTTGTTCAAGACAAGTGCACATTGATATGCAGTATGCCTTAGAGCAAAATGCCAAAATGCACCCACATGTGCAATAGGTGTGAAATGTCGTCCAATATATCTTTTAGTTATCCTGCAAGTTGCAACATATTACAACTTACACTGTTGCTTTTTATGGAGATTAAAGCCACAAACTGCAATAAAACCAATACTGTTTTCTACTTAAGGTCCGGTTACAATAACTGTTTTTTGGGTAAATACATCAGTTTTTCCAAGAAAAGCACAACTTCTCATTAACATGGACCAGGATATTCTCCATTTAAATTACCTTCTCTATTCACAATCCTCACAATGCATAAAGTTTCAGAAAGCTCTCTGTGTGCCCTGTCCTGGAGGAAACGGCACACAATCAAAATTTTACAAGATCACTCAAACACTGTCCGCTGAATTACATAGTTGATTGCTCGGAAAATGGATCAAAGTTGTCTCAATTTGGGGATAAATTTCCAATTTACATGCATTGGTAGCGATAAAACTATCTTATAACTTATAAAAATTCTTTAATCCCCTACCATTGATTTTACAACGTAAGATGAACATTTTGACAAAGCTAAAACACATGGGCATCTAATCCATTTTCTTAAAAGCCTTTCTCAAAGCAAATTTACATAAAAATTCTCCCATTTGTAACCTGCAAAATGTCAGCTCACAAACAGGTCTGAATCAGTCATTAAACCTTTAGCCAATGTAATCACCAAAACTCGGACTGCAATATTCACAAAAATTGCCATTTAATTTTCATTATATTTTCATTTTCTGTCTCAAAAACATTGGTTATGACCCCTCATTAGAACGATCTCAATGAGCTCATTCCACTGAGGGGTCATAACCTATGTTTTTGAGACAAAAAATGAAAATAATTAGTTATTCAAGAATTTTGTTTGCAAGTGTCGTCCGCTTTTCACATTAGGTAAAGAATTAAACATTCCTGTATAGCCTTGACCTCCAACTGAAATGCACATTTTGGCCAAATCATCATTAATGAGCAATATTAACTTAATCCACACCATCACAAAATCAAACAGTAGTCGAAAACAGCCATTTCACCGAGGGTATCCAGTAACTCAGGAAATGAGCTTTTTAATAAGAAACAACAACTTACGTGAAAAATAAAACCTTCTACACACTCTCAGAAACAGTACACGTGCATCTATATTTAATGCAGAGAAAAATAAAGTATGATACATGCAAAAAATTGCTACCTTAGTGCCACTAAGCCCATGGATAGTGGCCTACCAAACACACTGAGGACAACATTTTCATGTTTCTTTAAACACTAATGTTCAATGAGAGAAGGCATGTTCTTCAACATTTCTCACTCCGATTAAAAAGCTTTGTCGATCAAAATTTTGTTTTCGATGAAAGCATGTAACAAGTGCTTTTCCAATTCAGTTTAGGAAGTAGGCTTCAACCACATAGGAGAAAGCTAGATGTCAACTTGGTTGCATGCCGAGTAGCATCACAAAGAAAAATAACTCTCTCATTTATTTATTTATTTATTTATTTATTTATTAGGATGGAGGAAGCCCAAGAACCTTGAGAGAGCCATCGATCAATGGTGAACAACTGTCAGACTCCTGAACATATTAACTCCATGCAAGCAGGGTTAGCATTGGTTGAAGACAGGTGCACCACCGAAGTGCAGTTTATCTTAGTACACAATGTCACGATGCCCCATGTGGGCAACTGGGGTAAAGTGTCTTGCCCAAGGACACAACGTGTTGCCACAGGTGACAATTACTATCAAAGTAGTTGTGTTGGTATATTCCCAAAGATAAGGCTAAACCAATGGTTATTTATTGCACATTAATGAATAAAATGTGCAAAAAACCAACAGAAATAACATGCATTTGTACTACATTGTCCCTCAAAAATGCATGTCCCACACCTCCCCTCTCCCAAACCCCTACCATGCACCCCCCCTGCCCCCCGACGTCCATCGCAGCAGTTGTTCTGGATTTGGACTTCAAACAGAAAGGTCCATGACTCGGTCTCCACCAGGGTAACAGCATTGTGCCCTTGGGTAAGGCACTTCATCCCAATTGCCCACATCAGGGCATGGAGACACTGTGCACTAAGGTGCATTGCACGTTGATGGCACCATTGTCTTCATTCAATACTAACCCTCCTTGTGTGGAGTTAGTGCATTGGGGAGTCTGGCAGTCATTTGCCACTGTTTGGTGGTTCTCTCTGGGTAATTTGGCTTCCTTCATGGCTATCCAAAGTGGCATTAAAGTCCAATAAATAAATAAATAAATAAATAAATAAATAAATAAATAAATAAATAAATAAATAAATAAATAATAGAAAAAAGATTTTTATAGATTGCTTGCAGCAGCATTTTCCTGCAAAGCATGAATGACCTTGCTAAAGGGTTAAGAATAAATCCATGTGAGTTCTTGACCTCGTCTCAGAGGCTGGCATATTAATTATATGGCACTGGAAAAAAGCTGTACAAATGTAATGATTAAAGAATATTAAGTCCCAAATTATCTCAACATTTTACATCAGACTGTGACACAGTTCCTTGCAAAGCTCTTAGAAAGAGTTCTCGATATGCCTATACCAGTTAACATTGTGAAACAAAAGTATATCGAAAACATTACCTCCATTATTCTCTATATAATATCATTACGAGACTTAAGTACCTTAAAAGAGGAACTTTCCTGGAAATCTGAAAAAGAAAGAAACAGGTTTTCAATATTTATTTGTTTTTTTTACTTATTTATTGGTGTTTAAGGTTACATATTTCTCCACAATGGCTAATCATGACCTCAACAGTGTTACGGGTGGAGGAAGAAAGAGAACCAGGAGAGTACCACAGGGCATCTGTCAGCTGCCCAACGTACTAACTCCACACAAGCAGGGTTAGCATTTGTTCAAGACAAGTGCACATTGATATGCAGTATGCCTTAGAGCAAAATGCCAAAATTCCCCCACATGTGCAATAGGTGTGAAATGTCGTCCAATATATCTTTTAGTTATCCTGCAAGTTGCAACATATTACAACTTACACTGTTGCTTTTTATGGAGATTAAAGCCACAAATTGCAATAAAACCAATACTGTTTTCTACTTAAGGTCCGGTTACAATAACTGTTATTTGGGTAAATACATCAGTTTTTCCAAGAAAAGTACAACTTCTCATTAACATGGACCAGGATATTCTCCATTTAAATTACCTTCCCTATTCACAATCCTCACAATGCATAAAGTTTCAGAAAGCTCTCTGTGTGCCCTGTCCTGGAGGAAACAGCACACAATCAAAATTTTACAAGATCACTCAAACACTGTCCGCTGAATTACATAGTTGATTGCTTGGAAAATGGATCAAAGTTGTCTCAATTTGGGGATAAATTTCCAATTTACATGCATTGGTAGCGATAAAACTATGTTATAACTTATAAAAATTCTTTAATCCCCTACCATTGATTTTACAACGTAAGATGAACATTTTGACAAAGCTAAAACACATGGGCATCTAATCCATTTTCTTAAAAGCCTTTCTCAAAGCAAATTTACATAAAAATTCTCCCATTTGTAACCTGCAAAATGTCAGCTCACAAACAGGTCTGAATCAGTCATTAAACCTTTAGCCAATGTAATCACCAAAACTCGGACTGCAATATTCACAAAAATTGCCATTTAATTTTCATTATATTTTCATTTTCTGTCTCAAAAAAATTGGTTATGACCCCTCATTAGAACGATCTCAATGAGCTCATTCCACTGAGAGGTCATAACCTATGTTTTTGAGACAAAAAATGAAAATAATTAGTTATTCAAGAATTTTGTTTGCAAGTGTCGTCTGCTTTTCACATTAGGTAAAGAATTAAACATTCCTGTATAGCCTTGACCTCCAACTGAAATGCACATTTTGCACAAATCATCATTAATGAGCAATATTAACTTAATCCACACCATCACAAAATAAAACAGTAATCGAAAACAGCCATTTCACCGAGGGTATCCAGTAACTCAGGAAATGAGCTTTTTAATAAGAAACAACAACTTACGTGAAAAATAAAACCTTCTACACACTCTCAGAAACAGTACACGTGCATCTATATTTAATGCAGAGAAAAATAAAGTATGATACATGCAAAAAATTGCTACTTTAGTGCCACTAAGCCCATGGATAGTGGCCTACCAAACACACTGAGGACAACATTTTCATGTTTCTTTAAACACCAATGTTCAATGAGAGAAGGCATGTTCTTCAACATTTCTCACTCCGATTAAAAAGCTTTGTCGATCAAAATTTTGTTTTCGATGAAAGCATGTAACAAGTGCTTTTCCAATTCAGTTTAGGAAGTAGGCTTCAACCAAATAGGAGGAAGCTAGATGTCAACTTGGTTGCATGCAGAGTAGCATCACGAAGAAAAATAACTCTCTCATTTATTTACTTATTTATTTATTTATTTATTTATTTATTTATTTATTTATTTATTAGGATGGAGGAAGCCGAAGAACCTTGAGAGAGCCATCGATCAATGGTGACCAACTGTCAGACTCCTGAACATATTAACTCCATGCAAGCAGGGTTAGCATTGGTTGAAGACAAGTGCACCACCAAAGTGCAGTTTATCTTAGTACACAATGTCACGATGCCCCATGTGGGCAACTGGGGTAAAGTGTCTTGCACAAGGACACAACGTGTTGCCACAGGTGACAATAACTATCAAAGTAGTTGTGTTGGTATATTCCCAATGATAAGGCTAAACCAGTGGTTATTTATTACACATTAATGAATAAAATGTGCAAAAAACCAACAGAAATAACATGCATTTGTACTACATTGTCCCTCAAAAATGCATATCCCACACCTCCCCTCACCTCACCTCTCCCAAACCCCTACCATGCACCCCCTACCACCACCCCCTGACATCCATCGCAGCAGTTGTTCTGGATTTGGACTTCAAACAGAAAGGTCCATGACTCGATCTCCACCAGGGTAACAGCATTGTGCCCTTGGGTAAGGCACTTCATCCCAACTGCCCACATCAGGGCATGGAGACACTGTGCACTAAGGTGCATTGCATGTTGGTGGCACCATTGTCTTCATTCAATACTAACCCTCCTTGTGTGGAGTTAGTAAATTGGGGAGCCTGTAGTCATTTGCCACTGTTTGGTGGTTCTCTCTGGGTAATTTGGCTTCCTTCATGGCTATCCAAAGTGGCATTAAAGTCCAATAAATAAATAAATAAATAAATAAATAAATAAATAATAGAAAAAAGATTTTTATAAATCGCTTGCAGGAGCATTTTCCTGCAAACCATGAATGACCTTGCTAAAGGGTTAAGAATAAATCCATGTGAGTTCTTGACCTCGTCTCAGAGGCTGGCATATTAATTATATGGCACTGGAAAAAAGCTGTAGAAATGTAATGATTAAAGAATATTAAGTCCCAAATTATCTCAACATTTTACATCAGGCTGTGACACAGTTCCTGGCAAAGCTCTTAGAAAGAGTTCTCGATATGCCTATACCAGTTAACATTGTGAAACAAAAGTATATCGAAGAAAACATTACCTCCATTATTCTCTATATAATATCATTACGAGACTTAAGTACCTTAAAAGAGGAACTTTCCTGGAAATCTGAAAAAGAAAGAAACAGGTTTTCAATATTTATTTGTTTTTTTTACTTATTTATTGGTGTTTAAGGTTACATATTTCTCCACAATGGCTAATCATGACCTCAACAGTGTTACGGGTGGAGGAAGAAAGAGAACCAGGAGAGTACCACAGGGCATCTGTCAGCTGCCCAACGTACTAACTCCACACAAGCAGGGTTAGCATTTGTTCAAGACAAGTGCACATTGATATGCAGTATGCCTTAGAGCAAAATGCCAAAATTCCCCCACATGTGCAATAGGTGTGAAATGTCGTCCAATATATCTTTTAGTTATCCTGCAAGTTGCAACATATTACAACTTACACTGTTGCTTTTTATGGAGATTAAAGCCACAAATTGCAATAAAACCAATACTGTTTTCTACTTAAGGTCCGGTTACAATAACTGTTATTTGGGTAAATACATCAGTTTTTCCAAGAAAAGTACAACTTCTCATTAACATGGACCAGGATATTCTCCATTTAAATTACCTTCCCTATTCACAATCCTCACAATGCATAAAGTTTCAGAAAGCTCTCTGTGTGCCCTGTCCTGGAGGAAACAGCACACAATCAAAATTTTACAAGATCACTCAAACACTGTCCGCTGAATTACATAGTTGATTGCTTGGAAAATGGATCAAAGTTGTCTCAATTTGGGGATAAATTTCCAATTTACATGCATTGGTAGCGATAAAACTATGTTATAACTTATAAAAATTCTTTAATCCCCTACCATTGATTTTACAACGTAAGATGAACATTTTGACAAAGCTAAAACACATGGGCATCTAATCCATTTTCTTAAAAGCCTTTCTCAAAGCAAATTTACATAAAAATTCTCCCATTTGTAACCTGCAAAATGTCAGCTCACAAACAGGTCTGAATCAGTCATTAAACCTTTAGCCAATGTAATCACCAAAACTCGGACTGCAATATTCACAAAAATTGCCATTTAATTTTCATTATATTTTCATTTTCTGTCTCAAAAAAATTGGTTATGACCCCTCATTAGAACGATCTCAATGAGCTCATTCCACTGAGAGGTCATAACCTATGTTTTTGAGACAAAAAATGAAAATAATTAGTTATTCAAGAATTTTGTTTGCAAGTGTCGTCTGCTTTTCACATTAGGTAAAGAATTAAACATTCCTGTATAGCCTTGACCTCCAACTGAAATGCACATTTTGCACAAATCATCATTAATGAGCAATATTAACTTAATCCACACCATCACAAAATAAAACAGTAATCGAAAACAGCCATTTCACCGAGGGTATCCAGTAACTCAGGAAATGAGCTTTTTAATAAGAAACAACAACTTACGTGAAAAATAAAACCTTCTACACACTCTCAGAAACAGTACACGTGCATCTATATTTAATGCAGAGAAAAATAAAGTATGATACATGCAAAAAATTGCTACTTTAGTGCCACTAAGCCCATGGATAGTGGCCTACCAAACACACTGAGGACAACATTTTCATGTTTCTTTAAACACCAATGTTCAATGAGAGAAGGCATGTTCTTCAACATTTCTCACTCCGATTAAAAAGCTTTGTCGATCAAAATTTTGTTTTCGATGAAAGCATGTAACAAGTGCTTTTCCAATTCAGTTTAGGAAGTAGGCTTCAACCAAATAGGAGGAAGCTAGATGTCAACTTGGTTGCATGCAGAGTAGCATGACGAAGAAAAATAACTCTCTCATTTATTTACTTATTTATTTATTTATTTATTTATTTATTTATTTATTTATTTATTTATTTATTAGGATGGAGGAAGCCGAAGAACCTTGAGAGAGCCATCGATCAATGGTGAACAACTGTCAGACTCCTGAACATATTAACTCCATGCAAGCAGGGTTAGCATTGGTTGAAGACAAGTGCACCACCAAAGTGCAGTTCATCTTAGTACACAATGTCACGATGCCCCATGTGGGCAACTGGGGTAAAGTGTCTTGCACAAGGACACAACGTGTTGCCACAGGTGACAATAACTATCAAAGTAGTTGTGTTGGTATATTCCCAATGATAAGGCTAAACCAGTGGTTATTTATTACACATTAATGAATAAAATGTGCAAAAAACCAACAGAAATAACATGCATTTGTACTACATTGTCCCTCAAAAATGCATGTCCCACACCTCCCCTCACCTCACCTCTCCCAAACCGCTACCATGCACCCCCTACCACCACTCCCTGACATCCAGCGCAGCAGTTGTTCTGGATTTGGACTTCAAACAGAAAGGTCCATGACTCGATCTCCACCAGGGTAACAGCATTGTGCCCTTGGGTAAGGCACTTCATCCCAACTGCCCACATCAGGGCATGGAGACACTGTGCACTAAGGTGCATTGCATGTTGGTGGCACCATTGTCTTCATTCAATACTAACCCTCCTTGTGTGGAGTTAGTAAATTGGGGAGCCTGTAGTCATTTGCCACTGTTTGGTGGTTCTCTCTGGGTAATTTGGCTTCCTTCATGGCTATCCAAAGTGGCATTAAAGTCCAATAAATAAATAAATAAATAAATAAATAAATAAATAAATAATAGAAAAAAGATTTTTATAAATCGCTTGCAGGAGCATTTTCCTGCAAACCATGAATGACCTTGCTAAAGGGTTAAGAATAAATCCATGTGAGTTCTTGACCTCGTCTCAGAGGCTGGCATATTAATTATATGGCACTGGAAAAAAGCTGTAGAAATGTAATGATTAAAGAATATTAAGTCCCAAATTATCTCAACATTTTACATCAGGCTGTGACACAGTTCCTGGCAAAGCTCTTAGAAAGAGTTCTCGATATGCCTATACCAGTTAACATTGTGAAACAAAAGTATATCGAAGAAAACATTACCTCCATTATTCTCTATATAATATCATTACGAGACTTAAGTACCTTAAAAGAGGAACTTTCCTGGAAATCTGAAAAAGAAAGAAACAGGTTTTCAATATTTATTTGTTTTTTTTACTTATTTATTGGTGTTTAAGGTTACATATTTCTCCACAATGGCTAATCATGACCTCAACAGTGTTACGGGTGGAGGAAGAAAGAGAACCAGGAGAGTACCACAGGGCATCTGTCAGCTGCCCAACGTACTAACTCCACACAAGCAGGGTTAGCATTTGTTCAAGACAAGTGCACATTGATATGCAGTATGCCTTAGAGCAAAATGCCAAAATTCCCCCACATGTGCAATAGGTGTGAAATGTCGTCCAATATATCTTTTAGTTATCCTGCAAGTTGCAACATATTACAACTTACACTGTTGCTTTTTATGGAGATTAAAGCCACAAATTGCAATAAAACCAATACTGTTTTCTACTTAAGGTCCGGTTACAATAACTGTTATTTGGGTAAATACATCAGTTTTTCCAAGAAAAGTACAACTTCTCATTAACATGGACCAGGATATTCTCCATTTAAATTACCTTCCCTATTCACAATCCTCACAATGCATAAAGTTTCAGAAAGCTCTCTGTGTGCCCTGTCCTGGAGGAAACAGCACACAATCAAAATTTTACAAGATCACTCAAACACTGTCCGCTGAATTACATAGTTGATTGCTTGGAAAATGGATCAAAGTTGTCTCAATTTGGGGATAAATTTCCAATTTACATGCATTGGTAGCGATAAAACTATGTTATAACTTATAAAAATTCTTTAATCCCCTACCATTGATTTTACAACGTAAGATGAACATTTTGACAAAGCTAAAACACATGGGCATCTAATCCATTTTCTTAAAAGCCTTTCTCAAAGCAAATTTACATAAAAATTCTCCCATTTGTAACCTGCAAAATGTCAGCTCACAAACAGGTCTGAATCAGTCATTAAACCTTTAGCCAATGTAATCACCAAAACTCGGACTGCAATATTCACAAAAATTGCCATTTAATTTTCATTATATTTTCATTTTCTGTCTCAAAAAAATTGGTTATGACCCCTCATTAGAACGATCTCAATGAGCTCATTCCACTGAGAGGTCATAACCTATGTTTTTGAGACAAAAAATGAAAATAATTAGTTATTCAAGAATTTTGTTTGCAAGTGTCGTCTGCTTTTCACATTAGGTAAAGAATTAAACATTCCTGTATAGCCTTGACCTCCAACTGAAATGCACATTTTGCACAAATCATCATTAATGAGCAATATTAACTTAATCCACACCATCACAAAATAAAACAGTAATCGAAAACAGCCATTTCACCGAGGGTATCCAGTAACTCAGGAAATGAGCTTTTTAATAAGAAACAACAACTTACGTGAAAAATAAAACCTTCTACACACTCTCAGAAACAGTACACGTGCATCTATATTTAATGCAGAGAAAAATAAAGTATGATACATGCAAAAAATTGCTACTTTAGTGCCACTAAGCCCATGGATAGTGGCCTACCAAACACACTGAGGACAACATTTTCATGTTTCTTTAAACACCAATGTTCAATGAGAGAAGGCATGTTCTTCAACATTTCTCACTCCGATTAAAAAGCTTTGTCGATCAAAATTTTGTTTTCGATGAAAGCATGTAACAAGTGCTTTTCCAATTCAGTTTAGGAAGTAGGCTTCAACCAAATAGGAGGAAGCTAGATGTCAACTTGGTTGCATGCAGAGTAGCATCACGAAGAAAAATAACTCTCTCATTTATTTATTTATTTATTTATTTATTTATTTATTTATTTATTAGGATGGAGGAAGCCGAAGAACCTTGAGAGAGCCATCGATCAATGGTGAACAACTGTCAGACTCCTGAACATATTAACTCCATGCAAGCAGGGTTAGCATTGGTTGAAGACAAGTGCACCACCAAAGTGCAGTTCATCTTAGTACACAATGTCACGATGCCCCATGTGGGCAACTGGGGTAAAGTGTCTTGCACAAGGACACAACGTGTTGCCACAGGTGACAATAACTATCAAAGTAGTTGTGTTGGTATATTCCCAATGATAAGGCTAAACCAGTGGTTATTTATTACACATTAATGAATAAAATGTGCAAAAAAACCAACAGAAATAACATGCATTTGTACTACATTGTCCCTCAAAAATGCATGTCCCACACCTCCCCTCACCTCACCTCTCCCAAACCGCTACCATGCACCCCCTACCACCACCCCCTGACATCCAGCGCAGCAGTTGTTCTGGATTTGGACTTCAAACAGAAAGGTCCATGACTCGATCTCCACCAGGGTAACAGCATTGTGCCCTTGGGTAAGGCACTTCATCCCAACTGCCCACATCAGGGCATGGAGACACTGTGCACTAAGGTGCATTGCATGTTGGTGGCACCATTGTCTTCATTCAATACTAACCCTCCTTGTGTGGAGTTAGTAAATTGGGGAGCCTGTAGTCATTTGCCACTGTTTGGTGGTTCTCTCTGGGTAATTTGGCTTCCTTCATGGCTATCCAAAGTGGCATTAAAGTCCAATAAATAAATAAATAAATAAATAAATAAATAAATAAATAATAGAAAAAAGATTTTTATAAATCGCTTGCAGGAGCATTTTCCTGCAAACCATGAATGACCTTGCTAAAGGGTTAAGAATAAATCCATGTGAGTTCTTGACCTCGTCTCAGAGGCTGGCATATTAATTATATGGCACTGGAAAAAAGCTGTAGAAATGTAATGATTAAAGAATATTAAGTCCCAAATTATCTCAACATTTTACATCAGGCTGTGACACAGTTCCTGGCAAAGCTCTTAGAAAGAGTTCTCGATATGCCTATACCAGTTAACATTGTGAAACAAAAGTATATCGAAGAAAACATTACCTCCATTATTCTCTATATAATATCATTACGAGACTTAAGTACCTTAAAAGAGGAACTTTCCTGGAAATCTGAAAAAGAAAGAAACAGGTTTTCAATATTTATTTGTTTTTTTTTACTTATTTATTGGTGTTTAAGGTTACATATTTCTCCACAATGGCTAATCATGACCTCAACAGTGTTACGGGTGGAGGAAGAAAGAGAACCAGGAGAGTACCACAGGGCATCTGTCAGCTGCCCAACGTACTAACTCCACACAAGCAGGGTTAGCATTTGTTCAAGACAAGTGCACATTGATATGCAGTATGCCTTAGAGCAAAATGCCAAAATTCCCCCACATGTGCAATAGGTGTGAAATGTCGTCCAATATATCTTTTAGTTATCCTGCAAGTTGCAACATATTACAACTTACACTGTTGCTTTTTATGGAGATTAAAGCCACAAATTGCAATAAAACCAATACTGTTTTCTACTTAAGGTCCGGTTACAATAACTGTTATTTGGGTAAATACATCAGTTTTTCCAAGAAAAGTACAACTTCTCATTAACATGGACCAGGATATTCTCCATTTAAATTACCTTCCCTATTCACAATCCTCACAATGCATAAAGTTTCAGAAAGCTCTCTGTGTGCCCTGTCCTGGAGGAAACAGCACACAATCAAAATTTTACAAGATCACTCAAACACTGTCCGCTGAATTACATAGTTGATTGCTTGGAAAATGGATCAAAGTTGTCTCAATTTGGGGATAAATTTCCAATTTACATGCAGTGGTAGCGATAAAACTATGTTATAACTTATAAAAATTCTTTAATCCCCTACCATTGATTTTACAACGTAAGATGAACATTTTGACAAAGCTAAAACACATGGGCATCTAATCCATTTTCTTAAAAGCCTTTCTCAAAGCAAATTTACATAAAAATTCTCCCATTTGTAACCTGCAAAATGTCAGCTCACAAACAGGTCTGAATCAGTCATTAAACCTTTAGCCAATGTAATCACCAAAACTCGGACTGCAATATTCACAAAAATTGCCATTTAATTTTCATTATATTTTCATTTTCTGTCTCAAAAAAATTGGTTATGACCCCTCATTAGAACGATCTCAATGAGCTCATTCCACTGAGAGGTCATAACCTATGTTTTTGAGACAAAAAATGAAAATAATTAGTTATTCAAGAATTTTGTTTGCAAGTGTCGTCTGCTTTTCACATTAGGTAAAGAATTAAACATTCCTGTATAGCCTTGACCTCCAACTGAATTGCACATTTTGCACAAATCATCATTAATGAGCAATATTAACTTAATCCACACCATCACAAAATAAAACAGTAATCGAAAACAGCCATTTCACCGAGGGTATCCAGTAACTCAGGAAATGAGCTTTTTAATAAGAAACAACAACTTACGTGAAAAATAAAACCTTCTACACACTCTCAGAAACAGTACACGTGCATCTATATTTAATGCAGAGAAAAATGAAGTATGATACATGCAAAAAATTGCTACTTTAGTGCCACTAAGCCCATGGATAGTGGCCTACCAAACACACTGAGGACAACATTTTCATGTTTCTTTAAACACCAATGTTCAATGAGAGAAGGCATGTTCTTCAACATTTCTCACTCCGATTAAAAAGCTTTGTCGATCAAAATTTTGTTTTCGATGAAAGCATGTAACAAGTGCTTTTCCAATTCAGTTTAGGAAGTAGGCTTCAACCAAATAGGAGGAAGCTAGATGTCAACTTGGTTGCATGCAGAGTAGCATCACGAAGAAAAATAACTCTCTCATTTATTTACTTATTTATTTATTTATTTATTTATTTATTTATTTATTTATTTATTTATTTATTAGGATGGAGGAAGCCGAAGAACCTTGAGAGAGCCATCGATCAATGGTGAACAACTGTCAGACTCCTGAACATATTAACTCCATGCAAGCAGGGTTAGCATTGGTTGAAGACAAGTGCACCACCAAAGTGCAGATCATCTTAGTACACAATGTCACGATGCCCCATGTGGGCAACTGGGGTAAAGTGTCTTGCACAAGGACACAACGTGTTGCCACAGGTGACAATAACTATCAAAGTAGTTGTGTTGGTATATTCCCAATGATAAGGCTAAACCAGTGGTTATTTATTACACATTAATGAATAAAATGTGCAAAAAACCAACAGAAATAACATGCATTTGTACTACATTGTCCCTCAAAAATGCATGTCCCACACCTCCCCTCACCTCACCTCTCCCAAACCGCTACCATGCACCCCCTACCACCACCCCCTGACATCCAGCGCAGCAGTTGTTCTGGATTTGGACTTCAAACAGAAAGGTCCATGACTCGATCTCCACCAGGGTAACAGCATTGTGCCCTTGGGTAAGGCACTTCATCCCAACTGCCCACATCAGGGCATGGAGACACTGTGCACTAAGGTGCATTGCATGTTGGTGGCACCATTGTCTTCATTCAATACTAACCCTCCTTGTGTGGAGTTAGTAAATTGGGGAGCCTGTAGTCATTTGCCACTGTTTGGTGGTTCTCTCTGGGTAATTTGGCTTCCTTCATGGCTATCCAAAGTGGCATTAAAGTCCAATAAATAAATAAATAAATAAATAAATAAATAAATAAATAAATAAATAAATAAATAAATAATAGAAAAAAGATTTTTATAAATCGCTTGCAGGAGCATTTTCCTGCAAACCATGAATGACCTTGCTAAAGGGTTAAGAATAAATCCGTGTGAGTTCTTGACCTCGTCTCAGAGGCTGGCATATTAATTATATGGCACTGGAAAAAAGCTGTAGAAATGTAATGATTAAAGAATATTAAGTCCCAAATTATCTCAACATTTTACATCAGGCTGTGACACAGTTCCTGGCAAAGCTCTTAGAAAGAGTTCTCGATATGCCTATACCAGTTAACATTGTGAAACAAAAGTATATCGAAGAAAACATTACCTCCATTATTCTCTATATAATATCATTACGAGACTTAAGTACCTTAAAAGAGGAACTTTCCTGGAAATCTGAAAAAGAAAGAAACAGGTTTTCAATATTTATTTGTTTTTTTTACTTATTTATTGGTGTTTAAGGTTACATATTTCTCCACAATGGCTAATCATGACCTCAACAGTGTTACGGGTGGAGGAAGAAAGAGAACCAGGAGAGTACCACAGGGCATCTGTCAGCTGCCCAACGTACTAACTCCACACAAGCAGGGTTAGCATTTGTTCAAGACAAGTGCACATTGATATGCAGTATGCCTTAGAGCAAAATGCCAAAATTCCCCCACATGTGCAATAGGTGTGAAATGTCGTCCAATATATCTTTTAGTTATCCTGCAAGTTGCAACATATTACAACTTACACTGTTGCTTTTTATGGAGATTAAAGCCACAAATTGCAATAAAACCAATACTGTTTTCTACTTAAGGTCCGGTTACAATAACTGTTATTTGGGTAAATACATCAGTTTTTCCAAGAAAAGTACAACTTCTCATTAACATGGACCAGGATATTCTCCATTTAAATTACCTTCCCTATTCACAATCCTCACAATGCATAAAGTTTCAGAAAGCTCTCTGTGTGCCCTGTCCTGGAGGAAACAGCACACAATCAAAATTTTACAAGATCACTCAAACACTGTCCGCTGAATTACATAGTTGATTGCTTGGAAAATGGATCAAAGTTGTCTCAATTTGGGGATAAATTTCCAATTTACATGCATTGGTAGCGATAAAACTATGTTATAACTTATAAAAATTCTTTAATCCCCTACCATTGATTTTACAACGTAAGATGAACATTTTGACAAAGCTAAAACACATGGGCATCTAATCCATTTTCTTAAAAGCCTTTCTCAAAGCAAATTTACATAAAAATTCTCCCATTTGTAACCTGCAAAATGTCAGCTCACAAACAGGTCTGAATCAGTCATTAAACCTTTAGCCAATGTAATCACCAAAACTCGGACTGCAATATTCACAAAAATTGCCATTTAATTTTCATTATATTTTCATTTTCTGTCTCAAAAAAATTGGTTATGACCCCTCATTAGAACGATCTCAATGAGCTCATTCCACTGAGAGGTCATAACCTATGTTTTTGAGACAAAAAATGAAAATAATTAGTTATTCAAGAATTTTGTTTGCAAGTGTCGTCTGCTTTTCACATTAGGTAAAGAATTAAACATTCCTGTATAGCCTTGACCTCCAACTGAAATGCACATTTTGCACAAATCATCATTAATGAGCAATATTAACTTAATCCACACCATCACAAAATAAAACAGTAATCGAAAACAGCCATTTCACCGAGGGTATCCAGTAACTCAGGAAATGAGCTTTTTAATAAGAAACAACAACTTACGTGAAAAATAAAACCTTCTACACACTCTCAGAAACAGTACACGTGCATCTATATTTAATGCAGAGAAAAATAAAGTATGATACATGCAAAAAATTGCTACTTTAGTGCCACTAAGCCCATGGATAGTGGCCTACCAAACACACTGAGGACAACATTTTCATGTTTCTTTAAACACCAATGTTCAATGAGAGAAGGCATGTTCTTCAACATTTCTCACTCCGATTAAAAAGCTTTGTCGATCAAAATTTTGTTTTCGATGAAAGCATGTAACAAGTGCTTTTCCAATTCAGTTTAGGAAGTAGGCTTCAACCAAATAGGAGGAAGCTAGATGTCAACTTGGTTGCATGCAGAGTAGCATCACGAAGAAAAATAACTCTCTCATTTATTTACTTATTTATTTATTTATTTATTTATTTATTTATTTATTTATTTATTTATTTATTTATTAGGATGGAGGAAGCCGAAGAACCTTGAGAGAGCCATCGATCAATGGTGAACAACTGTCAGACTCCTGAACATATTAACTCCATGCAAGCAGGGTTAGCATTGGTTGAAGACAAGTGCACCACCAAAGTGCAGTTCATCTTAGTACACAATGTCACGATGCCCCATGTGGGCAACTGGGGTAAAGTGTCTTGCACAAGGACACAACGTGTTGCCACAGGTGACAATAACTATCAAAGTAGTTGTGTTGGTATATTCCCAATGATAAGGCTAAACCAGTGGTTATTTATTACACATTAATGAATAAAATGTGCAAAAAACCAACAGAAATAACATGCATTTGTACTACATTGTCCCTCAAAAATGCATGTCCCACACCTCCCCTCACCTCACCTCTCCCAAACCGCTACCATGCACCCCCTACCACCACCCCCTGACATCCAGCGCAGCAGTTGTTCTGGATTTGGACTTCAAACAGAAAGGTCCATGACTCGATCTCCACCAGGGTAATAGCATTGTGCCCTTGGGTAAGGCACTTCATCCCAACTGCCCACATCAGGGCATGGAGACACTGTGCACTAAGGTGCATTGCATGTTGGTGGCACCATTGTCTTCATTCAATACTAACCCTCCTTGTGTGGAGTTAGTAAATTGGGGAGCCTGTAGTCATTTGCCACTGTTTGGTGGTTCTCTCTGGGTAATTTGGCTTCCTTCATGGCTATCCAAAGTGGCATTAAAGTCCAATAAATAAATAAATAAATAAATAAATAAATAAATAAATAAATAAATAAATAATAGAAAAAAGATTTTTATAAATCGCTTGCAGGAGCATTTTCCTGCAAACCATGAATGACCTTGCTAAAGGGTTAAGAATAAATCCATGTGAGTTCTTGACCTCGTCTCAGAGGCTGGCATATTAATTATATGGCACTGGAAAAAAGCTGTAGAAATGTAATGATTAAAGAATATTAAGTCCCAAATTATCTCAACATTTTACATCAGGCTGTGACACAGTTCCTGGCAAAGCTCTTAGAAAGAGTTCTCGATATGCCTATACCAGTTAACATTGTGAAACAAAAGTATATCGAAGAAAACATTACCTCCATTATTCTCTATATAATATCATTACGAGACTTAAGTACCTTAAAAGAGGAACTTTCCTGGAAATCTGAAAAAGAAAGAAACAGGTTTTCAATATTTATTTGTTTTTTTTACTTATTTATTGGTGTTTAAGGTTACATATTTCTCCACAATGGCTAATCATGACCTCAACAGTGTTACGGGTGGAGGAAGAAAGAGAACCAGGAGAGTACCACAGGGCATCTGTCAGCTGCCCAACGTACTAACTCCACACAAGCAGGGTTAGCATTTGTTCAAGACAAGTGCACATTGATATGCAGTATGCCTTAGAGCAAAATGCCAAAATTCCCCCACATGTGCAATAGGTGTGAAATGTCGTCCAATATATCTTTTAGTTATCCTGCAAGTTGCAACATATTACAACTTACACTGTTGCTTTTTATGGAGATTAAAGCCACAAATTGCAATAAAACCAATACTGTTTTCTACTTAAGGTCCGGTTACAATAACTGTTATTTGGGTAAATACATCAGTTTTTCCAAGAAAAGTACAACTTCTCATTAACATGGACCAGGATATTCTCCATTTAAATTACCTTCCCTATTCACAATCCTCACAATGCATAAAGTTTCAGAAAGCTCTCTGTGTGCCCTGTCCTGGAGGAAACAGCACACAATCAAAATTTTACAAGATCACTCAAACACTGTCCGCTGAATTACATAGTTGATTGCTTGGAAAATGGATCAAAGTTGTCTCAATTTGGGGATAAATTTCCAATTTACATGCATTGGTAGCGATAAAACTATGTTATAACTTATAAAAATTCTTTAATCCCCTACCATTGATTTTACAACGTAAGATGAACATTTTGACAAAGCTAAAACACATGGGCATCTAATCCATTTTCTTAAAAGCCTTTCTCAAAGCAAATTTACATAAAAATTCTCCCATTTGTAACCTGCAAAATGTCAGCTCACAAACAGGTCTGAATCAGTCATTAAACCTTTAGCCAATGTAATCACCAAAACTCGGACTGCAATATTCACAAAAATTGCCATTTAATTTTCATTATATTTTCATTTTCTGTCTCAAAAAAATTGGTTATGACCCCTCATTAGAACGATCTCAATGAGCTCATTCCACTGAGAGGTCATAACCTATGTTTTTGAGACAAAAAATGAAAATAATTAGTTATTCAAGAATTTTGTTTGCAAGTGTCGTCTGCTTTTCACATTAGGTAAAGAATTAAACATTCCTGTATAGCCTTGACCTCCAACTGAAATGCACATTTTGCACAAATCATCATTAATGAGCAATATTAACTTAATCCACACCATCACAAAATAAAACAGTAATCGAAAACAGCCATTTCACCGAGGGTATCCAGTAACTCAGGAAATGAGCTTTTTAATAAGAAACAACAACTTACGTGAAAAATAAAACCTTCTACACACTCTCAGAAACAGTACACGTGCATCTATATTTAATACAGAGAAAAATAAAGTATGATACATGCAAAAAATTGCTACTTTAGTGCCACTAAGCCCATGGATAGTGGCCTACCAAACACACTGAGGACAACATTTTCATGTTTCTTTAAACACCAATGTTCAATGAGAGAAGGCATGTTCTTCAACATTTCTCACTCCGATTAAAAAGCTTTGTCGATCAAAATTTTGTTTTCGATGAAAGCATGTAACAAGTGCTTTTCCAATTCAGTTTAGGAAGTAGGCTTCAACCAAATAGGAGGAAGCTAGATGTCAACTTGGTTGCATGCAGAGTAGCATCACGAAGAAAAATAACTCTCTCATTTATTTACTTATTTATTTATTTATTTATTTATTTATTTATTTATTTATTAGGATGGAGGAAGCCGAAGAACCTTGAGAGAGCCATCGATCAATGGTGAACAACTGTCAGACTCCTGAACATATTAACTCCATGCAAGCAGGGTTAGCATTGGTTGAAGACAAGTGCACCACCAAAGTGCAGTTCATCTTAGTACACAATGTCACGATGCCCCATGTGGGCAACTGGGGTAAAGTGTCTTGCACAAGGACACAACGTGTTGCCACAGGTGACAATAACTATCAAAGTAGTTGTGTTGGTATATTCCCAATGATAAGGCTAAACCAGTGGTTATTTATTACACATTAATGAATAAAATGTGCAAAAAACCAACAGAAATAACATGCATTTGTACTACATTGTCCCTCAAAAATGCATGTCCCACACCTCCCCTCACCTCACCTCTCCCAAACCGCTACCATGCACCCCCTACCACCACTCCCTGACATCCAGTGCAGCAGTTGTTCTGGATTTGGACTTCAAACAGAAAGGTCCATGACTCGATCTCCACCAGGGTAACAGCATTGTGCCCTTGGGTAAGGCACTTCATCCCAACTGCCCACATCAGGGCATGGAGACACTGTGCACTAAGGTGCATTGCATGTTGGTGGCACCATTGTCTTCATTCAATACTAACCCTCCTTGTGTGGAGTTAGTAAATTGGGGAGCCTGTAGTCATTTGCCACTGTTTGGTGGTTCTCTCTGGGTAATTTGGCTTCCTTCATGGCTATCCAAAGTGGCATTAAAGTCCAATAAATAAATAAATAAATAAATAAATAAATAAATAAATAAATAAATAAATAAATAAATAATAGAAAAAAGATTTTTATAAATCGCTTGCAGGAGCATTTTCCTGCAAACCATGAATGACCTTGCTAAAGGGTTAAGAATAAATCCATGTGAGTTCTTGACCTCGTCTCAGAGGCTGGCATATTAATTATATGGCACTGGAAAAAAGCTGTAGAAATGTAATGATTAAAGAATATTAAGTCCCAAATTATCTCAACATTTTACATCAGGCTGTGACACAGTTCCTGGCAAAGCTCTTAGAAAGAGTTCTCGATATGCCTATACCAGTTAACATTGTGAAACAAAAGTATATCGAAGAAAACATTACCTCCATTATTCTCTATATAATATCATTACGAGACTTAAGTACCTTAAAAGAGGAACTTTCCTGGAAATCTGAAAAAGAAAGAAACAGGTTTTCAATATTTATTTGTTTTTTTTACTTATTTATTGGTGTTTAAGGTTACATATTTCTCCACAATGGCTAATCATGACCTCAACAGTGTTACGGGTGGAGGAAGAAAGAGAACCAGGAGAGTACCACAGGGCATCTGTCAGCTGCCCAACGTACTAACTCCACACAAGCAGGGTTAGCATTTGTTCAAGACAAGTGCACATTGATATGCAGTATGCCTTAGAGCAAAATGCCAAAATTCCCCCACATGTGCAATAGGTGTGAAATGTCGTCCAATATATCTTTTAGTTATCCTGCAAGTTGCAACATATTACAACTTACACTGTTGCTTTTTATGGAGATTAAAGCCACAAATTGCAATAAAACCAATACTGTTTTCTACTTAAGGTCCGGTTACAATAACTGTTATTTGGGTAAATACATCAGTTTTTCCAAGAAAAGTACAACTTCTCATTAACATGGACCAGGATATTCTCCATTTAAATTACCTTCCCTATTCACAATCCTCACAATGCATAAAGTTTCAGAAAGCTCTCTGTGTGCCCTGTCCTGGAGGAAACAGCACACAATCAAAATTTTACAAGATCACTCAAACACTGTCCGCTGAATTACATAGTTGATTGCTTGGAAAATGGATCAAAGTTGTCTCAATTTGGGGATAAATTTCCAATTTACATGCATTGGTAGCGATAAAACTATGTTATAACTTATAAAAATTCTTTAATCCCCTACCATTGATTTTACAACGTAAGATGAACATTTTGACAAAGCTAAAACACATGGGCATCTAATCCATTTTCTTAAAAGCCTTTCTCAAAGCAAATTTACATAAAAATTCTCCCATTTGTAACCTGCAAAATGTCAGCTCACAAACAGGTCTGAATCAGTCATTAAACCTTTAGCCAATGTAATCACCAAAACTCGGACTGCAATATTCACAAAAATTGCCATTTAATTTTCATTATATTTTCATTTTCTGTCTCAAAAAAATTGGTTATGACCCCTCATTAGAACGATCTCAATGAGCTCATTCCACTGAGAGGTCATAACCTATGTTTTTGAGACAAAAAATGAAAATAATTAGTTATTCAAGAATTTTGTTTGCAAGTGTCGTCTGCTTTTCACATTAGGTAAAGAATTAAACATTCCTGTATAGCCTTGACCTCCAACTGAAATGCACATTTTGCACAAATCATCATTAATGAGCAATATTAACTTAATCCACACCATCACAAAATAAAACAGTAATCGAAAACAGCCATTTCACCGAGGGTATCCAGTAACTCAGGAAATGAGCTTTTTAATAAGAAACAACAACTTACGTGAAAAATAAAACCTTCTACACACTCTCAGAAACAGTACACGTGCATCTATATTTAATGCAGAGAAAAATAAAGTATGATACATGCAAAAAATTGCTACTTTAGTGCCACTAAGCCCATGGATAGTGGCCTACCAAACACACTGAGGACAACATTTTCATGTTTCTTTAAACACCAATGTTCAATGAGAGAAGGCATGTTCTTCAACATTTCTCACTCCGATTAAAAAGCTTTGTCGATCAAAATTTTGTTTTCGATGAAAGCATGTAACAAGTGCTTTTCCAATTCAGTTTAGGAAGTAGGCTTCAACCAAATAGGAGGAAGCTAGATGTCAACTTGGTTGCATGCAGAGTAGCATCACGAAGAAAAATAACTCTCTCATTTATTTACTTATTTATTTATTTATTTATTTATTTATTTATTTATTTATTTATTTATTTATCTATTTATTAGGATGGAGGAAGCCGAAGAACCTTGAGAGAGCCATCGATCAATGGTGAACAACTGTCAGACTCCTGAACATATTAACTCCATGCAAGCAGGGTTAGCATTGGTTGAAGACAAGTGCACCACCAAAGTGCAGTTCATCTTAGTACACAATGTCACGATGCCCCATGTGGGCAACTGGGGTAAAGTGTCTTGCACAAGGACACAACGTGTTGCCACAGGTGACAATAACTATCAAAGTAGTTGTGTTGGTATATTCCCAATGATAAGGCTAAACCAGTGGTTATTTATTACACATTAATGAATAAAATGTGCAAAAAACCAACAGAAATAACATGCATTTGTACTACATTGTCCCTCAAAAATGCATGTCCCACACCTCCCCTCACCTCACCTCTCCCAAACCGCTACCATGCACCCCCTACCACCACCCCCTGACATCCAGCACAGCAGTTGTTCTGGATTTGGACTTCAAACAGAAAGGTCCATGACTCGATCTCCACCAGGGTAACAGCATTGTGCCCTTGGGTAAGGCACTTCATCCCAACTGCCCACATCAGGGCATGGAGACACTGTGCACTAAGGTGCATTGCATGTTGGTGGCACCATTGTCTTCATTCAATACTAACCCTCCTTGTGTGGAGTTAGTAAATTGGGGAGCCTGTAGTCATTTGCCACTGTTTGGTGGTTCTCTCTGGGTAATTTGGCTTCCTTCATGGCTATCCAAAGTGGCATTAAAGTCCAATAAATAAATAAATAAATAAATAAATAAATAAATAAATAATAGAAAAAAGATTTTTATAAATCGCTTGCAGGAGCATTTTCCTGCAAACCATGAATGACCTTGCTAAAGGGTTAAGAATAAATCCATGTGAGTTCTTGACCTCGTCTCAGAGGCTGGCATATTAATTATATGGCACTGGAAAAAAGCTGTAGAAATGTAATGATTAAAGAATATTAAGTCCCAAATTATCTCAACATTTTACATCAGGCTGTGACACAGTTCCTGGCAAAGCTCTTAGAAAGAGTTCTCGATATGCCTATACCAGTTAACATTGTGAAACAAAAGTATATCGAAGAAAACATTACCTCCATTATTCTCTATATAATATCATTACGAGACTTAAGTACCTTAAAAGAGGAACTTTCCTGGAAATCTGAAAAAGAAAGAAACAGGTTTTCAATATTTATTTGTTTTTTTTACTTATTTATTGGTGTTTAAGGTTACATATTTCTCCACAATGGCTAATCATGACCTCAACAGTGTTACGGGTGGAGGAAGAAAGAGAACCAGGAGAGTACCACAGGGCATCTGTCAGCTGCCCAACGTACTAACTCCACACAAGCAGGGTTAGCATTTGTTCAAGACAAGTGCACATTGATATGCAGTATGCCTTAGAGCAAAATGCCAAAATTCCCCCACATGTGCAATAGGTGTGAAATGTCGTCCAATATATCTTTTAGTTATCCTGCAAGTTGCAACATATTACAACTTACACTGTTGCTTTTTATGGAGATTAAAGCCACAAATTGCAATAAAACCAATACTGTTTTCTACTTAAGGTCCGGTTACAATAACTGTTATTTGGGTAAATACATCAGTTTTTCCAAGAAAAGTACAACTTCTCATTAACATGGACCAGGATATTCTCCATTTAAATTACCTTCCCTATTCACAATCCTCACAATGCATAAAGTTTCAGAAAGCTCTCTGTGTGCCCTGTCCTGGAGGAAACAGCACACAATCAAAATTTTACAAGATCACTCAAACACTGTCCGCTGAATTACATAGTTGATTGCTTGGAAAATGGATCAAAGTTGTCTCAATTTGGGGATAAATTTCCAATTTACATGCATTGGTAGCGATAAAACTATGTTATAACTTATAAAAATTCTTTAATCCCCTACCATTGATTTTACAACGTAAGATGAACATTTTGACAAAGCTAAAACACATGGGCATCTAATCCATTTTCTTAAAAGCCTTTCTCAAAGCAAATTTACATAAAAATTCTCCCATTTGTAACCTGCAAAATGTCAGCTCACAAACAGGTCTGAATCAGTCATTAAACCTTTAGCCAATGTAATCACCAAAACTCGGACTGCAATATTCACAAAAATTGCCATTTAATTTTCATTATATTTTCATTTTCTGTCTCAAAAAAATTGGTTATGACCCCTCATTAGAACGATCTCAATGAGCTCATTCCACTGAGAGGTCATAACCTATGTTTTTGAGACAAAAAATGAAAATAATTAGTTATTCAAGAATTTTGTTTGCAAGTGTCGTCTGCTTTTCACATTAGGTAAAGAATTAAACATTCCTGTATAGCCTTGACCTCCAACTGAAATGCACATTTTGCACAAATCATCATTAATGAGCAATATTAACTTAATCCACACCATCACAAAATAAAACAGTAATCGAAAACAGCCATTTCACCGAGGGTATCCAGTAACTCAGGAAATGAGCTTTTTAATAAGAAACAACAACTTACGTGAAAAATAAAACCTTCTACACACTCTCAGAAACAGTACACGTGCATCTATATTTAATGCAGAGAAAAATAAAGTATGATACATGCAAAAAATTGCTACTTTAGTGCCACTAAGCCCATGGATAGTGGCCTACCAAACACACTGAGGACAACATTTTCATGTTTCTTTAAACACCAATGTTCAATGAGAGAAGGCATGTTCTTCAACATTTCTCACTCCGATTAAAAAGCTTTGTCGATCAAAATTTTGTTTTCGATGAAAGCATGTAACAAGTGCTTTTCCAATTCAGTTTAGGAAGTAGGCTTCAACCAAATAGGAGGAAGCTAGATGTCAACTTGGTTGCATGCAGAGTAGCATCACGAAGAAAAATAACTCTCTCATTTATTTACTTATTTATTTATTTATTTATTTATTTATTTATTTATTTATTTATTTATTAGGATGGAGGAAGCCGAAGAACCTTGAGAGAGCCATCGATCAATGGTGAACAACTGTCAGACTCCTGAACATATTAACTCCATGCAAGCAGGGTTAGCATTGGTTGAAGACAAGTGCACCACCAAAGTGCAGTTCATCTTAGTACACAATGTCACGATGCCCCATGTGGGCAACTGGGGTAAAGTGTCTTGCACAAGGACACAACGTGTTGCCACAGGTGACAATAACTATCAAAGTAGTTGTGTTGGTATATTCCCAATGATAAGGCTAAACCAGTGGTTATTTATTACACATTAATGAATAAAATGTGCAAAAAACCAACAGAAATAACATGCATTTGTACTACATTGTCCCTCAAAAATGCATGTCCCACACCTCCCCTCACCTCACCTCTCCCAAACCGCTACCATGCACCCCCTACCACCACCCCCTGACATCCAGCGCAGCAGTTGTTCTGGATTTGGACTTCAAACAGAAAGGTCCATGACTCGATCTCCACCAGGGTAACAGCATTGTGCCCTTGGGTAAGGCACTTCATCCCAACTGCCCACATCAGGGCATGGAGACACTGTGCACTAAGGTGCATTGCATGTTGGTGGCACCATTGTCTTCATTCAATACTAACCCTCCTTGTGTGGAGTTAGTAAATTGGGGAGCCTGTAGTCATTTGCCACTGTTTGGTGGTTCTCTCTGGGTAATTTGGCTTCCTTCATGGCTATCCAAAGTGGCATTAAAGTCCAATAAATAAATAAATAAATAAATAAATAAATAAATAAATAAATAAATAATAGAAAAAAGATTTTTATAAATCGCTTGCAGGAGCATTTTCCTGCAAACCATGAATGACCTTGCTAAAGGGTTAAGAATAAATCCATGTGAGTTCTTGACCTCGTCTCAGAGGCTGGCATATTAATTATATGGCACTGGAAAAAAGCTGTAGAAATGTAATGATTAAAGAATATTAAGTCCCAAATTATCTCAACATTTTACATCAGGCTGTGACACAGTTCCTGGCAAAGCTCTTAGAAAGAGTTCTCGATATGCCTATACCAGTTAACATTGTGAAACAAAAGTATATCGAAGAAAACATTACCTCCATTATTCTCTATATAATATCATTACGAGACTTAAGTACCTTAAAAGAGGAACTTTCCTGGAAATCTGAAAAAGAAAGAAACAGGTTTTCAATATTTATTTGTTTTTTTTACTTATTTATTGGTGTTTAAGGTTACATATTTCTCCACAATGGCTAATCATGACCTCAACAGTGTTACGGGTGGAGGAAGAAAGAGAACCAGGAGAGTACCACAGGGCATCTGTCAGCTGCCCAACGTACTAACTCCACACAAGCAGGGTTAGCATTTGTTCAAGACAAGTGCACATTGATATGCAGTATGCCTTAGAGCAAAATGCCAAAATTCCCCCACATGTGCAATAGGTGTGAAATGTCGTCCAATATATCTTTTAGTTATCCTGCAAGTTGCAACATATTACAACTTACACTGTTGCTTTTTATGGAGATTAAAGCCACAAATTGCAATAAAACCAATACTGTTTTCTACTTAAGGTCCGGTTACAATAACTGTTATTTGGGTAAATACATCAGTTTTTCCAAGAAAAGTACAACTTCTCATTAACATGGACCAGGATATTCTCCATTTAAATTACCTTCCCTATTCACAATCCTCACAATGCATAAAGTTTCAGAAAGCTCTCTGTGTGCCCTGTCCTGGAGGAAACAGCACACAATCAAAATTTTACAAGATCACTCAAACACTGTCCGCTGAATTACATAGTTGATTGCTTGGAAAATGGATCAAAGTTGTCTCAATTTGGGGATAAATTTCCAATTTACATGCATTGGTAGCGATAAAACTATGTTATAACTTATAAAAATTCTTTAATCCCCTACCATTGATTTTACAACGTAAGATGAACATTTTGACAAAGCTAAAACACATGGGCATCTAATCCATTTTCTTAAAAGCCTTTCTCAAAGCAAATTTACATAAAAATTCTCCCATTTGTAACCTGCAAAATGTCAGCTCACAAACAGGTCTGAATCAGTCATTAAACCTTTAGCCAATGTAATCACCAAAACTCGGACTGCAATATTCACAAAAATTGCCATTTAATTTTCATTATATTTTCATTTTCTGTCTCAAAAAAATTGGTTATGACCCCTCATTAGAACGATCTCAATGAGCTCATTCCACTGAGAGGTCATAACCTATGTTTTTGAGACAAAAAATGAAAATAATTAGTTATTCAAGAATTTTGTTTGCAAGTGTCGTCTGCTTTTCACATTAGGTAAAGAATTAAACATTCCTGTATAGCCTTGACCTCCAACTGAAATGCACATTTTGCACAAATCATCATTAATGAGCAATATTAACTTAATCCACACCATCACAAAATAAAACAGTAATCGAAAACAGCCATTTCACCGAGGGTATCCAGTAACTCAGGAAATGAGCTTTTTAATAAGAAACAACAACTTACGTGAAAAATAAAACCTTCTACACACTCTCAGAAACAGTACACGTGCATCTATATTTAATGCAGAGAAAAATAAAGTATGATACATGCAAAAAATTGCTACTTTAGTGCCACTAAGCCCATGGATAGTGGCCTACCAAACACACTGAGGACAACATTTTCATGTTTCTTTAAACACCAATGTTCAATGAGAGAAGGCATGTTCTTCAACATTTCTCACTCCGATTAAAAAGCTTTGTCGATCAAAATTTTGTTTTCGATGAAAGCATGTAACAAGTGCTTTTCCAATTCAGTTTAGGAAGTAGGCTTCAACCAAATAGGAGGAAGCTAGATGTCAACTTGGTTGCATGCAGAGTAGCATCACGAAGAAAAATAACTCTCTCATTTATTTACTTATTTATTTATTTATTTATTTATTTATTTATTTATTTATTAGGATGGAGGAAGCCGAAGAACCTTGAGAGAGCCATCGATCAATGGTGAACAACTGTCAGACTCCTGAACATATTAACTCCATGCAAGCAGGGTTAGCATTGGTTGAAGACAAGTGCACCACCAAAGTGCAGTTCATCTTAGTACACAATGTCACGATGCCCCATGTGGGCAACTGGGGTAAAGTGTCTTGCACAAGGACACAACGTGTTGCCACAGGTGACAATAACTATCAAAGTAGTTGTGTTGGTATATTCCCAATGATAAGGCTAAACCAGTGGTTATTTATTACACATTAATGAATAAAATGTGCAAAAAACCAACAGAAATAACATGCATTTGTACTACATTGTCCCTCAAAAATGCATGTCCCACACCTCCCCTCACCTCACCTCTCCCAAACCGCTACCATGCACCCCCTACCACCACCCCCTGACATCCAGCGCAGCAGTTGTTCTGGATTTGGACTTCAAACAGAAAGGTCCATGACTCGATCTCCACCAGGGTAACAGCATTGTGCCCTTGGGTAAGGCACTTCATCCCAACTGCCCACATCAGGGCATGGAGACACTGTGCACTAAGGTGCATTGCATGTTGGTGGCACCATTGTCTTCATTCAATACTAACCCTCCTTGTGTGGAGTTAGTAAATTGGGGAGCCTGTAGTCATTTGCCACTGTTTGGTGGTTCTCTCTGGGTAATTTGGCTTCCTTCATGGCTATCCAAAGTGGCATTAAAGTCCAATAAATAAATAAATAAATAAATAAATAAATAAATAAATAAATAAATAATAGAAAAAAGATTTTTATAAATCGCTTGCAGGAGCATTTTCCTGCAAACCATGAATGACCTTGCTAAAGGGTTAAGAATAAATCCATGTGAGTTCTTGACCTCGTCTCAGAGGCTGGCATATTAATTATATGGCACTGGAAAAAAGCTGTAGAAATGTAATGATTAAAGAATATTAAGTCCCAAATTATCTCAACATTTTACATCAGGCTGTGACACAGTTCCTGGCAAAGCTCTTAGAAAGAGTTCTCGATATGCCTATACCAGTTAACATTGTGAAACAAAAGTATATCGAAGAAAACATTACCTCCATTATTCTCTATATAATATCATTACGAGACTTAAGTACCTTAAAAGAGGAACTTTCCTGGAAATCTGAAAAAGAAAGAAACAGGTTTTCAATATTTATTTGTTTTTTTTACTTATTTATTGGTGTTTAAGGTTACATATTTCTCCACAATGGCTAATCATGACCTCAACAGTGTTACGGGTGGAGGAAGAAAGAGAACCAGGAGAGTACCACAGGGCATCTGTCAGCTGCCCAACGTACTAACTCCACACAAGCAGGGTTAGCATTTGTTCAAGACAAGTGCACATTGATATGCAGTATGCCTTAGAGCAAAATGCCAAAATTCCCCCACATGTGCAATAGGTGTGAAATGTCGTCCAATATATCTTTTAGTTATCCTGCAAGTTGCAACATATTACAACTTACACTGTTGCTTTTTATGGAGATTAAAGCCACAAATTGCAATAAAACCAATACTGTTTTCTACTTAAGGTCCGGTTACAATAACTGTTATTTGGGTAAATACATCAGTTTTTCCAAGAAAAGTACAACTTCTCATTAACATGGACCAGGATATTCTCCATTTAAATTACCTTCCCTATTCACAATCCTCACAATGCATAAAGTTTCAGAAAGCTCTCTGTGTGCCCTGTCCTGGAGGAAACAGCACACAATCAAAATTTTACAAGATCACTCAAACACTGTCCGCTGAATTACATAGTTGATTGCTTGGAAAATGGATCAAAGTTGTCTCAATTTGGGGATAAATTTCCAATTTACATGCATTGGTAGCGATAAAACTATGTTATAACTTATAAAAATTCTTTAATCCCCTACCATTGATTTTACAACGTAAGATGAACATTTTGACAAAGCTAAAACACATGGGCATCTAATCCATTTTCTTAAAAGCCTTTCTCAAAGCAAATTTACATAAAAATTCTCCCATTTGTAACCTGCAAAATGTCAGCTCACAAACAGGTCTGAATCAGTCATTAAACCTTTAGCCAATGTAATCACCAAAACTCGGACTGCAATATTCACAAAAATTGCCATTTAATTTTCATTATATTTTCATTTTCTGTCTCAAAAAAATTGGTTATGACCCCTCATTAGAACGATCTCAATGAGCTCATTCCACTGAGAGGTCATAACCTATGTTTTTGAGACAAAAAATGAAAATAATTAGTTATTCAAGAATTTTGTTTGCAAGTGTCGTCTGCTTTTCACATTAGGTAAAGAATTAAACATTTCTGTATAGCCTTGACCTCCAACTGAAATGCACATTTTGCACAAATCATCATTAATGAGCAATATTAACTTAATCCACACCATCACAAAATAAAACAGTAATCGAAAACAGCCATTTCACCGAGGGTATCCAGTAACTCAGGAAATGAGCTTTTTAATAAGAAACAACAACTTACGTGAAAAATAAAACCTTCTACACACTCTCAGAAACAGTACACGTGCATCTATATTTAATGCAGAGAAAAATAAAGTATGATACATGCAAAAAATTGCTACTTTAGTGCCACTAAGCCCATGGATAGTGGCCTACCAAACACACTGAGGACAACATTTTCATGTTTCTTTAAACACCAATGTTCAATGAGAGAAGGCATGTTCTTCAACATTTCTCACTCCGATTAAAAAGCTTTGTCGATCAAAATTTTGTTTTCGATGAAACCATGTAACAAGTGCTTTTCCAATTCAGTTTAGGAAGTAGGCTTCAACCAAATAGGAGGAAGCTAGATGTCAACTTGGTTGCATGCAGAGTAGCATCACGAAGAAAAATAACTCTCTCATTTATTTACTTATTTATTTATTTATTTATTTATTTATTTATTTATTTATTAGGATGGAGGAAGCCGAAGAACCTTGAGAGAGCCATCGATCAATGGTGAACAACTGTCAGACTCCTGAACATATTAACTCCATGCAAGCAGGGTTAGCATTGGTTGAAGACAAGTGCACCACCAAAGTGCAGTTCATCTTAGTACACAATGTCACGATGCCCCATGTGGGCAACTGGGGTAAAGTGTCTTGCACAAGGACACAACGTGTTGCCACAGGTGACAATAACTATCAAAGTAGTTGTGTTGGTATATTCCCAATGATAAGGCTAAACCAGTGGTTATTTATTACACATTAATGAATAAAATGTGCAAAAAACCAACAGAAATAACATGCATTTGTACTACATTGTCCCTCAAAAATGCATGTCCCACACCTCCCCTCACCTCACCTCTCCCAAACCGCTACCATGCACCCCCTACCACCACCCCCTGACATCCAGCGCAGCAGTTGTTCTGGATTTGGACTTCAAACAGAAAGGTCCATGACTCGATCTCCACCAGGGTAACAGCATTGTGCCCTTGGGTAAGGCACTTCATCCCAACTGCCCACATCAGGGCATGGAGACACTGTGCACTAAGGTGCATTGCATGTTGGTGGCACCATTGTCTTCATTCAATACTAACCCTCCTTGTGTGGAGTTAGTAAATTGGGGAGCCTGTAGTCATTTGCCACTGTTTGGTGGTTCTCTCTGGGTAATTTGGCTTCCTTCATGGCTATCCAAAGTGGCATTAAAGTCCAATAAATAAATAAATAAATAAATAAATAAATAAATAAATAATAGAAAAAAGATTTTTATAAATCGCTTGCAGGAGCATTTTCCTGCAAACCATGAATGACCTTGCTAAAGGGTTAAGAATAAATCCATGTGAGTTCTTGACCTCGTCTCAGAGGCTGGCATATTAATTATATGGCACTGGAAAAAAGCTGTAGAAATGTAATGATTAAAGAATATTAAGTCCCAAATTATCTCAACATTTTACATCAGGCTGTGACACAGTTCCTGGCAAAGCTCTTAGAAAGAGTTCTCGATATGCCTATACCAGTTAACATTGTGAAACAAAAGTATATCGAAGAAAACATTACCTCCATTATTCTCTATATAATATCATTACGAGACTTAAGTACCTTAAAAGAGGAACTTTCCTGGAAATCTGAAAAAGAAAGAAACAGGTTTTCAATATTTATTTGTTTTTTTTACTTATTTATTGGTGTTTAAGGTTACATATTTCTCCACAATGGCTAATCATGACCTCAACAGTGTTACGGGTGGAGGAAGAAAGAGAACCAGGAGAGTACCACAGGGCATCTGTCAGCTGCCCAACGTACTAACTCCACACAAGCAGGGTTAGCATTTGTTCAAGACAAGTGCACATTGATATGCAGTATGCCTTAGAGCAAAATGCCAAAATTCCCCCACATGTGCAATAGGTGTGAAATGTCGTCCAATATATCTTTTAGTTATCCTGCAAGTTGCAACATATTACAACTTACACTGTTGCTTTTTATGGAGATTAAAGCCACAAATTGCAATAAAACCAATACTGTTTTCTACTTAAGGTCCGGTTACAATAACTGTTATTTGGGTAAATACATCAGTTTTTCCAAGAAAAGTACAACTTCTCATTAACATGGACCAGGATATTCTCCATTTAAATTACCTTCCCTATTCACAATCCTCACAATGCATAAAGTTTCAGAAAGCTCTCTGTGTGCCCTGTCCTGGAGGAAACAGCACACAATCAAAATTTTACAAGATCACTCAAACACTGTCCGCTGAATTACATAGTTGATTGCTTGGAAAATGGATCAAAGTTGTCTCAATTTGGGGATAAATTTCCAATTTACATGCATTGGTAGCGATAAAACTATGTTATAACTTATAAAAATTCTTTAATCCCCTACCATTGATTTTACAACGTAAGATGAACATTTTGACAAAGCTAAAACACATGGGCATCTAATCCATTTTCTTAAAAGCCTTTCTCAAAGCAAATTTACATAAAAATTCTCCCATTTGTAACCTGCAAAATGTCAGCTCACAAACAGGTCTGAATCAGTCATTAAACCTTTAGCCAATGTAATCACCAAAACTCGGACTGCAATATTCACAAAAATTGCCATTTAATTTTCATTATATTTTCATTTTCTGTCTCAAAAAAATTGGTTATGACCCCTCATTAGAACGATCTCAATGAGCTCATTCCACTGAGAGGTCATAACCTATGTTTTTGAGACAAAAAATGAAAATAATTAGTTATTCAAGAATTTTGTTTGCAAGTGTCGTCTGCTTTTCACATTAGGTAAAGAATTAAACATTCCTGTATAGCCTTGACCTCCAACTGAAATGCACATTTTGCACAAATCATCATTAATGAGCAATATTAACTTAATCCACACCATCACAAAGTAAAACAGTAATCGAAAACAGCCATTTCACCGAGGGTATCCAGTAACTCAGGAAATGAGCTTTTTAATAAGAAACAACAACTTACGTGAAAAATAAAACCTTCTACACACTCTCAGAAACAGTACACGTGCATCTATATTTAATGCAGAGAAAAATAAAGTATGATACATGCAAAAAATTGCTACTTTAGTGCCACTAAGCCCATGGATAGTGGCCTACCAAACACACTGAGGACAACATTTTCATGTTTCTTTAAACACCAATGTTCAATGAGAGAAGGCATGTTCTTCAACATTTCTCACTCCGATTAAAAAGCTTTGTCGATCAAAATTTTGTTTTCGATGAAAGCATGTAACAAGTGCTTTTCCAATTCAGTTTAGGAAGTAGGCTTCAACCAAATAGGAGGAAGCTAGATGTCAACTTGGTTGCATGCAGAGTAGCATCACGAAGAAAAATAACTCTCTCATTTATTTACTTATTTATTTATTTATTTATTTATTTATTTATTTATTTATTTATTTATTTATTAGGATGGAGGAAGCCAAAGAACCTTGAGAGAGCCATCGATCAATGGTGAACAACTGTCAGACTCCTGAACATATTAACTCCATGCAAGCAGGGTTAGCATTGGTTGAAGACAAGTGCACCACCAAAGTGCAGTTCATCTTAGTACACAATGTCACGATGCCCCATGTGGGCAACTGGGGTAAAGTGTCTTGCACAAGGACACAACGTGTTGCCACAGGTGACAATAACTATCAAAGTAGTTGTGTTGGTATATTCCCAATGATAAGGCTAAACCAGTGGTTATTTATTACACATTAATGAATAAAATGTGCAAAAAACCAACAGAAATAACATGCATTTGTACTACATTGTCCCTCAAAAATGCATGTCCCACACCTCCCCTCACCTCACCTCTCCCAAACCGCTACCATGCACCCCCTACCACCACCCCCTGACATCCAGCGCAGCAGTTGTTCTGGATTTGGACTTCAAACAGAAAGGTCCATGACTCGATCTCCACCAGGGTAACAGCATTGTGCCCTTGGGTAAGGCACTTCATCCCAACTGCCCACATCAGGGCATGGAGACACTGTGCACTAAGGTGCATTGCATGTTGGTGGCACCATTGTCTTCATTCAATACTAACCCTCCTTGTGTGGAGTTAGTAAATTGGGGAGCCTGTAGTCATTTGCCACTGTTTGGTGGTTCTCTCTGGGTAATTTGGCTTCCTTCATGGCTATCCAAAGTGGCATTAAAGTCCAATAAATAAATAAATAAATAAATAAATAATAGAAAAAAGATTTTTATAAATCGCTTGCAGGAGCATTTTCCTGCAAACCATGAATGACCTTGCTAAAGGGTTAAGAATAAATCCATGTGAGTTCTTGACCTCGTCTCAGAGGCTGGCATATTAATTATATGGCACTGGAAAAAAGCTGTAGAAATGTAATGATTAAAGAATATTAAGTCCCAAATTATCTCAACATTTTACATCAGGCTGTGACACAGTTCCTGGCAAAGCTCTTAGAAAGAGTTCTCGATATGCCTATACCAGTTAACATTGTGAAACAAAAGTATATCGAAGAAAACATTACCTCCATTATTCTCTATATAATATCATTACGAGACTTAAGTACCTTAAAAGAGGAACTTTCCTGGAAATCTGAAAAAGAAAGAAACAGGTTTTCAATATTTATTTGTTTTTTTTACTTATTTATTGGTGTTTAAGGTTACATATTTCTCCACAATGGCTAATCATGACCTCAACAGTGTTACGGGTGGAGGAAGAAAGAGAACCAGGAGAGTACCACAGGGCATCTGTCAGCTGCCCAACGTACTAACTCCACACAAGCAGGGTTAGCATTTGTTCAAGACAAGTGCACATTGATATGCAGTATGCCTTAGAGCAAAATGCCAAAATTCCCCCACATGTGCAATAGGTGTGAAATGTCGTCCAATATATCTTTTAGTTATCCTGCAAGTTGCAACATATTACAACTTACACTGTTGCTTTTTATGGAGATTAAAGCCACAAATTGCAATAAAACCAATACTGTTTTCTACTTAAGGTCCGGTTACAATAACTGTTATTTGGGTAAATACATCAGTTTTTCCAAGAAAAGTACAACTTCTCATTAACATGGACCAGGATATTCTCCATTTAAATTACCTTCCCTATTCACAATCCTCACAATGCATAAAGTTTCAGAAAGCTCTCTGTGTGCCCTGTCCTGGAGGAAACAGCACACAATCAAAATTTTACAAGATCACTCAAACACTGTCCGCTGAATTACATAGTTGATTGCTTGGAAAATGGATCAAAGTTGTCTCAATTTGGGGATAAATTTCCAATTTACATGCATTGGTAGCGATAAAACTATGTTATAACTTATAAAAATTCTTTAATCCCCTACCATTGATTTTACAACGTAAGATGAACATTTTGACAAAGCTAAAACACATGGGCATCTAATCCATTTTCTTAAAAGCCTTTCTCAAAGCAAATTTACATAAAAATTCTCCCATTTGTAACCTGCAAAATGTCAGCTCACAAACAGGTCTGAATCAGTCATTAAACCTTTAGCCAATGTAATCACCAAAACTCGGACTGCAATATTCACAAAAATTGCCATTTAATTTTCATTATATTTTCATTTTCTGTCTCAAAAAAATTGGTTATGACCCCTCATTAGAACGATCTCAATGAGCTCATTCCACTGAGAGGTCATAACCTATGTTTTTGAGACAAAAAATGAAAATAATTAGTTATTCAAGAATTTTGTTTGCAAGTGTCGTCTGCTTTTCACATTAGGTAAAGAATTAAACATTCCTGTATAGCCTTGACCTCCAACTGAAATGCACATTTTGCACAAATCATCATTAATGAGCAATATTAACTTAATCCACACCATCACAAAATAAAACAGTAATCGAAAACAGCCATTTCACCGAGGGTATCCAGTAACTCAGGAAATGAGCTTTTTAATAAGAAACAACAACTTACGTGAAAAATAAAACCTTCTACACACTCTCAGAAACAGTACACGTGCATCTATATTTAATGCAGAGAAAAATAAAGTATGATACATGCAAAAAATTGCTACTTTAGTGCCACTAAGCCCATGGATAGTGGCCTACCAAACACACTGAGGACAACATTTTCATGTTTCTTTAAACACCAATGTTCAATGAGAGAAGGCATGTTCTTCAACATTTCTCACTCCGATTAAAAAGCTTTGTCGATCAAAATTTTGTTTTCGATGAAAGCATGTAACAAGTGCTTTTCCAATTCAGTTTAGGAAGTAGGCTTCAACCAAATAGGAGGAAGCTAGATGTCAACTTGGTTGCATGCAGAGTAGCATCACGAAGAAAAATAACTCTCTCATTTATTTATTTATTTATTTATTTATTTATTTATTTATTTATTTATTAGGATGGAGGAAGCCGAAGAACCTTGAGAGAGCCATCGATCAATGGTGAACAACTGTCAGACTCCTGAACATATTAACTCCATGCAAGCAGGGTTAGCATTGGTTGAAGACAAGTGCACCACCAAAGTGCAGTTCATCTTAGTACACAATGTCACGATGCCCCATGTGGGCAACTGGGGTAAAGTGTCTTGCACAAGGACACAACGTGTTGCCACAGGTGACAATAACTATCAAAGTAGTTGTGTTGGTATATTCCCAATGATAAGGCTAAACCAGTGGTTATTTATTACACATTAATGAATAAAATGTGCAAAAAACCAACAGAAATAACATGCATTTGTACTACATTGTCCCTCAAAAATGCATGTCCCACACCTCCCCTCACCTCACCTCTCCCAAACCGCTACCATGCACCCCCTACCACCACCCCCTGACATCCAGCGCAGCAGTTGTTCTGGATTTGGACTTCAAACAGAAAGGTCCATGACTCGATCTCCACCAGGGTAACAGCATTGTGCCCTTGGGTAAGGCACTTCATCCCAACTGCCCACATCAGGGCATGGAGACACTGTGCACTAAGGTGCATTGCATGTTGGTGGCACCATTGTCTTCATTCAATACTAACCCTCCTTGTGTGGAGTTAGTAAATTGGGGAGCCTGTAGTCATTTGCCACTGTTTGGTGGTTCTCTCTGGGTAATTTGGCTTCCTTCATGGCTATCCAAAGTGGCATTAAAGTCCAATAAATAAATAAATAAATAAATAAATAAATAAATAAATAAATAAATAAATAATAGAAAAAAGATTTTTATAAATCGCTTGCAGGAGCATTTTCCTGCAAACCATGAATGACCTTGCTAAAGGGTTAAGAATAAATCCGTGTGAGTTCTTGACCTCGTCTCAGAGGCTGGCATATTAATTATATGGCACTGGAAAAAAGCTGTAGAAATGTAATGATTAAAGAATATTAAGTCCCAAATTATCTCAACATTTTACATCAGGCTGTGACACAGTTCCTGGCAAAGCTCTTAGAAAGAGTTCTCGATATGCCTATACCAGTTAACATTGTGAAACAAAAGTATATCGAAGAAAACATTACCTCCATTATTCTCTATATAATATCATTACGAGACTTAAGTACCTTAAAAGAGGAACTTTCCTGGAAATCTGAAAAAGAAAGAAACAGGTTTTCAATATTTATTTGTTTTTTTTACTTATTTATTGGTGTTTAAGGTTACATATTTCTCCACAATGGCTAATCATGACCTCAACAGTGTTACGGGTGGAGGAAGAAAGAGAACCAGGAGAGTACCACAGGGCATCTGTCAGCTGCCCAACGTACTAACTCCACACAAGCAGGGTTAGCATTTGTTCAAGACAAGTGCACATTGATATGCAGTATGCCTTAGAGCAAAATGCCAAAATTCCCCCACATGTGCAATAGGTGTGAAATGTCGTCCAATATATCTTTTAGTTATCCTGCAAGTTGCAACATATTACAACTTACACTGTTGCTTTTTATGGAGATTAAAGCCACAAATTGCAATAAAACCAATACTGTTTTCTACTTAAGGTCCGGTTACAATAACTGTTATTTGGGTAAATACATCAGTTTTTCCAAGAAAAGTACAACTTCTCATTAACATGGACCAGGATATTCTCCATTTAAATTACCTTCCCTATTCACAATCCTCACAATGCATAAAGTTTCAGAAAGCTCTCTGTGTGCCCTGTCCTGGAGGAAACAGCACACAATCAAAATTTTACAAGATCACTCAAACACTGTCCGCTGAATTACATAGTTGATTGCTTGGAAAATGGATCAAAGTTGTCTCAATTTGGGGATAAATTTCCAATTTACATGCATTGGTAGCGATAAAACTATGTTATAACTTATAAAAATTCTTTAATCCCCTACCATTGATTTTACAACGTAAGATGAACATTTTGACAAAGCTAAAACACATGGGCATCTAATCCATTTTCTTAAAAGCCTTTCTCAAAGCAAATTTACATAAAAATTCTCCCATTTGTAACCTGCAAAATGTCAGCTCACAAACAGGTCTGAATCAGTCATTAAACCTTTAGCCAATGTAATCACCAAAACTCGGACTGCAATATTCACAAAAATTGCCATTTAATTTTCATTATATTTTCATTTTCTGTCTCAAAAAAATTGGTTATGACCCCTCATTAGAACGATCTCAATGAGCTCATTCCACTGAGAGGTCATAACCTATGTTTTTGAGACAAAAAATGAAAATAATTAGTTATTCAAGAATTTTGTTTGCAAGTGTCGTCTGCTTTTCACATTAGGTAAAGAATTAAACATTTCTGTATAGCCTTGACCTCCAACTGAAATGCACATTTTGCACAAATCATCATTAATGAGCAATATTAACTTAATCCACACCATCACAAAATAAAACAGTAATCGAAAACAGCCATTTCACCGAGGGTATCCAGTAACTCAGGAAATGAGCTTTTTAATAAGAAACAACAACTTACGTGAAAAATAAAACCTTCTACACACTCTCAGAAACAGTACACGTGCATCTATATTTAATGCAGAGAAAAATAAAGTATGATACATGCAAAAAATTGCTACTTTAGTGCCACTAAGCCCATGGATAGTGGCCTACCAAACACACTGAGGACAACATTTTCATGTTTCTTTAAACACCAATGTTCAATGAGAGAAGGCATGTTCTTCAACATTTCTCACTCCGATTAAAAAGCTTTGTCGATCAAAATTTTGTTTTCGATGAAAGCATGTAACAAGTGCTTTTCCAATTCAGTTTAGGAAGTAGGCTTCAACCAAATAGGAGGAAGCTAGATGTCAACTTGGTTGCATGCAGAGTAGCATCACGAAGAAAAATAACTCTCTCATTTATTTACTTATTTATTTATTTATTTATTTATTTATTTATTTATTTATTTATTTATTAGGATGGAGGAAGCCGAAGAACCTTGAGAGAGCCATCGATCAATGGTGAACAACTGTCAGACTCCTGAACATATTAACTCCATGCAAGCAGGGTTAGCATTGGTTGAAGACAAGTGCACCACCAAAGTGCAGTTCATCTTAGTACACAATGTCACGATGCCCCATGTGGGCAACTGGGGTAAAGTGTCTTGCACAAGGACACAACGTGTTGCCACAGGTGACAATAACTATCAAAGTAGTTGTGTTGGTATATTCCCAATGATAAGGCTAAACCAGTGGTTATTTATTACACATTAATGAATAAAATGTGCAAAAAACCAACAGAAATAACATGCATTTGTACTACATTGTCCCTCAAAAATGCATGTCCCACACCTCCCCTCACCTCACCTCTCCCAAACCGCTACCATGCACCCCCTACCACCACCCCCTGACATCCAGCGCAGCAGTTGTTCTGGATTTGGACTTCAAACAGAAAGGTCCATGACTCGATCTCCACCAGGGTAACAGCATTGTGCCCTTGGGTAAGGCACTTCATCCCAACTGCCCACATCAGGGCATGGAGACACTGTGCACTAAGGTGCATTGCATGTTGGTGGCACCATTGTCTTCATTCAATACTAACCCTCCTTGTGTGGAGTTAGTAAATTGGGGAGCCTGTAGTCATTTGCCACTGTTTGGTGGTTCTCTCTGGGTAATTTGGCTTCCTTCATGGCTATCCAAAGTGGCATTAAAGTCCAATAAATAAATAAATAAATAAATAAATAAATAAATAAATAAATAAATAAATAAATAAATAATAGAAAAAAGATTTTTATAAATCGCTTGCAGGAGCATTTTCCTGCAAACCATGAATGACCTTGCTAAAGGGTTAAGAATAAATCCATGTGAGTTCTTGACCTCGTCTCAGAGGCTGGCATATTAATTATATGGCACTGGAAAAAAGCTGTAGAAATGTAATGATTAAAGAATATTAAGTCCCAAATTATCTCAACATTTTACATCAGGCTGTGACACAGTTCCTGGCAAAGCTCTTAGAAAGAGTTCTCGATATGCCTATACCAGTTAACATTGTGAAACAAAAGTATATCGAAGAAAACATTACCTCCATTATTCTCTATATAATATCATTACGAGACTTAAGTACCTTAAAAGAGGAACTTTCCTGGAAATCTGAAAAAGAAAGAAACAGGTTTTCAATATTTATTTGTTTTTTTTACTTATTTATTGGTGTTTAAGGTTACATATTTCTCCACAATGGCTAATCATGACCTCAACAGTGTTACGGGTGGAGGAAGAAAGAGAACCAGGAGAGTACCACAGGGCATCTGTCAGCTGCCCAACGTACTAACTCCACACAAGCAGGGTTAGCATTTGTTCAAGACAAGTGCACATTGATATGCAGTATGCCTTAGAGCAAAATGCCAAAATTCCCCCACATGTGCAATAGGTGTGAAATGTCGTCCAATATATCTTTTAGTTATCCTGCAAGTTGCAACATATTACAACTTACACTGTTGCTTTTTATGGAGATTAAAGCCACAAATTGCAATAAAACCAATACTGTTTTCTACTTAAGGTCCGGTTACAATAACTGTTATTTGGGTAAATACATCAGTTTTTCCAAGAAAAGTACAACTTCTCATTAACATGGACCAGGATATTCTCCATTTAAATTACCTTCCCTATTCACAATCCTCACAATGCATAAAGTTTCAGAAAGCTCTCTGTGTGCCCTGTCCTGGAGGAAACAGCACACAATCAAAATTTTACAAGATCACTCAAACACTGTCCGCTGAATTACATAGTTGATTGCTTGGAAAATGGATCAAAGTTGTCTCAATTTGGGGATAAATTTCCAATTTACATGCATTGGTAGCGATAAAACTATGTTATAACTTATAAAAATTCTTTAATCCCCTACCATTGATTTTACAACGTAAGATGAACATTTTGACAAAGCTAAAACACATGGGCATCTAATCCATTTTCTTAAAAGCCTTTCTCAAAGCAAATTTACATAAAAATTCTCCCATTTGTAACCTGCAAAATGTCAGCTCACAAACAGGTCTGAATCAGTCATTAAACCTTTAGCCAATGTAATCACCAAAACTCGGACTGCAATATTCACAAAAATTGCCATTTAATTTTCATTATATTTTCATTTTCTGTCTCAAAAAAATTGGTTATGACCCCTCATTAGAACGATCTCAATGAGCTCATTCCACTGAGAGGTCATAACCTATGTTTTTGAGACAAAAAATGAAAATAATTAGTTATTCAAGAATTTTGTTTGCAAGTGTCGTCTGCTTTTCACATTAGGTAAAGAATTAAACATTCCTGTATAGCCTTGACCTCCAACTGAAATGCACATTTTGCACAAATCATCATTAATGAGCAATATTAACTTAATCCACACCATCACAAAATAAAACAGTAATCGAAAACAGCCATTTCACCGAGGGTATCCAGTAACTCAGGAAATGAGCTTTTTAATAAGAAACAACAACTTACGTGAAAAATAAAACCTTCTACACACTCTCAGAAACAGTACACGTGCATCTATATTTAATACAGAGAAAAATAAAGTATGATACATGCAAAAAATTGCTACTTTAGTGCCACTAAGCCCATGGATAGTGGCCTACCAAACACACTGAGGACAACATTTTCATGTTTCTTTAAACACCAATGTTCAATGAGAGAAGGCATGTTCTTCAACATTTCTCACTCCGATTAAAAAGCTTTGTCGATCAAAATTTTGTTTTCGATGAAAGCATGTAACAAGTGCTTTTCCAATTCAGTTTAGGAAGTAGGCTTCAACCAAATAGGAGGAAGCTAGATGTCAACTTGGTTGCATGCAGAGTAGCATCACGAAGAAAAATAACTCTCTCATTTATTTACTTATTTATTTATTTATTTATTTATTTATTTATTTATTTATTAGGATGGAGGAAGCCGAAGAACCTTGAGAGAGCCATCGATCAATGGTGAACAACTGTCAGACTCCTGAACATATTAACTCCATGCAAGCAGGGTTAGCATTGGTTGAAGACAAGTGCACCACCAAAGTGCAGTTCATCTTAGTACACAATGTCACGATGCCCCATGTGGGCAACTGGGGTAAAGTGTCTTGCACAAGGACACAACGTGTTGCCACAGGTGACAATAACTATCAAAGTAGTTGTGTTGGTATATTCCCAATGATAAGGCTAAACCAGTGGTTATTTATTACACATTAATGAATAAAATGTGCAAAAAACCAACAGAAATAACATGCATTTGTACTACATTGTCCCTCAAAAATGCATGTCCCACACCTCCCCTCACCTCACCTCTCCCAAACCGCTACCATGCACCCCCTACCACCACTCCCTGACATCCAGTGCAGCAGTTGTTCTGGATTTGGACTTCAAACAGAAAGGTCCATGACTCGATCTCCACCAGGGTAACAGCATTGTGCCCTTGGGTAAGGCACTTCATCCCAACTGCCCACATCAGGGCATGGAGACACTGTGCACTAAGGTGCATTGCATGTTGGTGGCACCATTGTCTTCATTCAATACTAACCCTCCTTGTGTGGAGTTAGTAAATTGGGGAGCCTGTAGTCATTTGCCACTGTTTGGTGGTTCTCTCTGGGTAATTTGGCTTCCTTCATGGCTATCCAAAGTGGCATTAAAGTCCAATAAATAAATAAATAAATAAATAAATAAATAAATAAATAAATAAATAAATAATAGAAAAAAGATTTTTATAAATCGCTTGCAGGAGCATTTTCCTGCAAACCATGAATGACCTTGCTAAAGGGTTAAGAATAAATCCATGTGAGTTCTTGACCTCGTCTCAGAGGCTGGCATATTAATTATATGGCACTGGAAAAAAGCTGTAGAAATGTAATGATTAAAGAATATTAAGTCCCAAATTATCTCAACATTTTACATCAGGCTGTGACACAGTTCCTGGCAAAGCTCTTAGAAAGAGTTCTCGATATGCCTATACCAGTTAACATTGTGAAACAAAAGTATATCGAAGAAAACATTACCTCCATTATTCTCTATATAATATCATTACGAGACTTAAGTACCTTAAAAGAGGAACTTTCCTGGAAATCTGAAAAAGAAAGAAACAGGTTTTCAATATTTATTTGTTTTTTTTACTTATTTATTGGTGTTTAAGGTTACATATTTCTCCACAATGGCTAATCATGACCTCAACAGTGTTACGGGTGGAGGAAGAAAGAGAACCAGGAGAGTACCACAGGGCATCTGTCAGCTGCCCAACGTACTAACTCCACACAAGCAGGGTTAGCATTTGTTCAAGACAAGTGCACATTGATATGCAGTATGCCTTAGAGCAAAATGCCAAAATTCCCCCACATGTGCAATAGGTGTGAAATGTCGTCCAATATATCTTTTAGTTATCCTGCAAGTTGCAACATATTACAACTTACACTGTTGCTTTTTATGGAGATTAAAGCCACAAATTGCAATAAAACCAATACTGTTTTCTACTTAAGGTCCGGTTACAATAACTGTTATTTGGGTAAATACATCAGTTTTTCCAAGAAAAGTACAACTTCTCATTAACATGGACCAGGATATTCTCCATTTAAATTACCTTCCCTATTCACAATCCTCACAATGCATAAAGTTTCAGAAAGCTCTCTGTGTGCCCTGTCCTGGAGGAAACAGCACACAATCAAAATTTTACAAGATCACTCAAACACTGTCCGCTGAATTACATAGTTGATTGCTTGGAAAATGGATCAAAGTTGTCTCAATTTGGGGATAAATTTCCAATTTACATGCATTGGTAGCGATAAAACTATGTTATAACTTATAAAAATTCTTTAATCCCCTACCATTGATTTTACAACGTAAGATGAACATTTTGACAAAGCTAAAACACATGGGCATCTAATCCATTTTCTTAAAAGCCTTTCTCAAAGCAAATTTACATAAAAATTCTCCCATTTGTAACCTGCAAAATGTCAGCTCACAAACAGGTCTGAATCAGTCATTAAACCTTTAGCCAATGTAATCACCAAAACTCGGACTGCAATATTCACAAAAATTGCCATTTAATTTTCATTATATTTTCATTTTCTGTCTCAAAAAAATTGGTTATGACCCCTCATTAGAACGATCTCAATGAGCTCATTCCACTGAGAGGTCATAACCTATGTTTTTGAGACAAAAAATGAAAATAATTAGTTATTCAAGAATTTTGTTTGCAAGTGTCGTCTGCTTTTCACATTAGGTAAAGAATTAAACATTCCTGTATAGCCTTGACCTCCAACTGAAATGCACATTTTGCACAAATCATCATTAATGAGCAATATTAACTTAATCCACACCATCACAAAATAAAACAGTAATCGAAAACAGCCATTTCACCGAGGGTATCCAGTAACTCAGGAAATGAGCTTTTTAATAAGAAACAACAACTTACGTGAAAAATAAAACCTTCTACACACTCTCAGAAACAGTACACGTGCATCTATATTTAATGCAGAGAAAAATAAAGTATGATACATGCAAAAAATTGCTACTTTAGTGCCACTAAGCCCATGGATAGTGGCCTACCAAACACACTGAGGACAACATTTTCATGTTTCTTTAAACACCAATGTTCAATGAGAGAAGGCATGTTCTTCAACATTTCTCACTCCGATTAAAAAGCTTTGTCGATCAAAATTTTGTTTTCGATGAAAGCATGTAACAAGTGCTTTTCCAATTCAGTTTAGGAAGTAGGCTTCAACCAAATAGGAGGAAGCTAGATGTCAACTTGGTTGCATGCAGAGTAGCATCACGAAGAAAAATAACTCTCTCATTTATTTACTTATTTATTTATTTATTTATTTATTTATTTATTTATTTATTTATTTATTTATTTATTTATTAGGATGGAGGAAGCCGAAGAACCTTGAGAGAGCCATCGATCAATGGTGAACAACTGTCAGACTCCTGAACATATTAACTCCATGCAAGCAGGGTTAGCATTGGTTGAAGACAAGTGCACCACCAAAGTGCAGTTCATCTTAGTACACAATGTCACGATGCCCCATGTGGGCAACTGGGGTAAAGTGTCTTGCACAAGGACACAACGTGTTGCCACAGGTGACAATAACTATCAAAGTAGTTGTGTTGGTATATTCCCAATGATAAGGCTAAACCAGTGGTTATTTATTACACATTAATGAATAAAATGTGCAAAAAACCAACAGAAATAACATGCATTTGTACTACATTGTCCCTCAAAAATGCATGTCCCACACCTCCCCTCACCTCACCTCTCCCAAACCGCTACCATGCACCCCCTACCACCACCCCCTGACATCCAGCGCAGCAGTTGTTCTGGATTTGGACTTCAAACAGAAAGGTCCATGACTCGATCTCCACCAGGGTAACAGCATTGTGCCCTTGGGTAAGGCACTTCATCCCAACTGCCCACATCAGGGCATGGAGACACTGTGCACTAAGGTGCATTGCATGTTGGTGGCACCATTGTCTTCATTCAATACTAACCCTCCTTGTGTGGAGTTAGTAAATTGGGGAGCCTGTAGTCATTTGCCACTGTTTGGTGGTTCTCTCTGGGTAATTTGGCTTCCTTCATGGCTATCCAAAGTGGCATTAAAGTCCAATAAATAAATAAATAAATAAATAAATAAATAAATAAATAAATAAATAAATAATAGAAAAAAGATTTTTATAAATCGCTTGCAGGAGCATTTTCCTGCAAACCATGAATGACCTTGCTAAAGGGTTAAGAATAAATCCATGTGAGTTCTTGACCTCGTCTCAGAGGCTGGCATATTAATTATATGGCACTGGAAAAAAGCTGTAGAAATGTAATGATTAAAGAATATTAAGTCCCAAATTATCTCAACATTTTACATCAGGCTGTGACACAGTTCCTGGCAAAGCTCTTAGAAAGAGTTCTCGATATGCCTATACCAGTTAACATTGTGAAACAAAAGTATATCGAAGAAAACATTACCTCCATTATTCTCTATATAATATCATTACGAGACTTAAGTACCTTAAAAGAGGAACTTTCCTGGAAATCTGAAAAAGAAAGAAACAGGTTTTCAATATTTATTTGTTTTTTTTACTTATTTATTGGTGTTTAAGGTTACATATTTCTCCACAATGGCTAATCATGACCTCAACAGTGTTACGGGTGGAGGAAGAAAGAGAACCAGGAGAGTACCACAGGGCATCTGTCAGCTGCCCAACGTACTAACTCCACACAAGCAGGGTTAGCATTTGTTCAAGACAAGTGCACATTGATATGCAGTATGCCTTAGAGCAAAATGCCAAAATTCCCCCACATGTGCAATAGGTGTGAAATGTCGTCCAATATATCTTTTAGTTATCCTGCAAGTTGCAACATATTACAACTTACACTGTTGCTTTTTATGGAGATTAAAGCCACAAATTGCAATAAAACCAATACTGTTTTCTACTTAAGGTCCGGTTACAATAACTGTTATTTGGGTAAATACATCAGTTTTTCCAAGAAAAGTACAACTTCTCATTAACATGGACCAGGATATTCTCCATTTAAATTACCTTCCCTATTCACAATCCTCACAATGCATAAAGTTTCAGAAAGCTCTCTGTGTGCCCTGTCCTGGAGGAAACAGCACACAATCAAAATTTTACAAGATCACTCAAACACTGTCCGCTGAATTACATAGTTGATTGCTTGGAAAATGGATCAAAGTTGTCTCAATTTGGGGATAAATTTCCAATTTACATGCATTGGTAGCGATAAAACTATGTTATAACTTATAAAAATTCTTTAATCCCCTACCATTGATTTTACAACGTAAGATGAACATTTTGACAAAGCTAAAACACATGGGCATCTAATCCATTTTCTTAAAAGCCTTTCTCAAAGCAAATTTACATAAAAATTCTCCCATTTGTAACCTGCAAAATGTCAGCTCACAAACAGGTCTGAATCAGTCATTAAACCTTTAGCCAATGTAATCACCAAAACTCGGACTGCAATATTCACAAAAATTGCCATTTAATTTTCATTATATTTTCATTTTCTGTCTCAAAAAAATTGGTTATGACCCCTCATTAGAACGATCTCAATGAGCTCATTCCACTGAGAGGTCATAACCTATGTTTTTGAGACAAAAAATGAAAATAATTAGTTATTCAAGAATTTTGTTTGCAAGTGTCGTCTGCTTTTCACATTAGGTAAAGAATTAAACATTCCTGTATAGCCTTGACCTCCAACTGAAATGCACATTTTGCACAAATCATCATTAATGAGCAATATTAACTTAATCCACACCATCACAAAATAAAACAGTAATCGAAAACAGCCATTTCACCGAGGGTATCCAGTAACTCAGGAAATGAGCTTTTTAATAAGAAACAACAACTTACGTGAAAAATAAAACCTTCTACACACTCTCAGAAACAGTACACATGCATCTATATTTAATGCAGAGAAAAATAAAGTATGATACATGCAAAAAATTGCTACTTTAGTGCCACTAAGCCCATGGATAGTGGCCTACCAAACACACTGAGGACAACATTTTCATGTTTCTTTAAACACCAATGTTCAATGAGAGAAGGCATGTTCTTCAACATTTCTCACTCCGATTAAAAAGCTTTGTCGATCAAAATTTTGTTTTCGATGAAAGCATGTAACAAGTGCTTTTCCAATTCAGTTTAGGAAGTAGGCTTCAACCAAATAGGAGGAAGCTAGATGTCAACTTGGTTGCATGCAGAGTAGCATCACGAAGAAAAATAACTCTCTCATTTATTTACTTATTTATTTATTTATTTATTTATTTATTTATTTATTTATTTATTAGGATGGAGGAAGCCGAAGAACCTTGAGAGAGCCATCGATCAATGGTGAACAACTGTCAGACTCCTGAACATATTAACTCCATGCAAGCAGGGTTAGCATTGGTTGAAGACAAGTGCACCACCAAAGTGCAGTTCATCTTAGTACACAATGTCACGATGCCCCATGTGGGCAACTGGGGTAAAGTGTCTTGCACAAGGACACAACGTGTTGCCACAGGTGACAATAACTATCAAAGTAGTTGTGTTGGTATATTCCCAATGATAAGGCTAAACCAGTGGTTATTTATTACACATTAATGAATAAAATGTGCAAAAAACCAACAGAAATAACATGCATTTGTACTACATTGTCCCTCAAAAATGCATGTCCCACACCTCCCCTCACCTCACCTCTCCCAAACCGCTACCATGCACCCCCTACCACCACCCCCTGACATCCAGCGCAGCAGTTGTTCTGGATTTGGACTTCAAACAGAAAGGTCCATGACTCGATCTCCACCAGGGTAACAGCATTGTGCCCTTGGGTAAGGCACTTCATCCCAACTGCCCACATCAGGGCATGGAGACACTGTGCACTAAGGTGCATTGCATGTTGGTGGCACCATTGTCTTCATTCAATACTAACCCTCCTTGTGTGGAGTTAGTAAATTGGGGAGCCTGTAGTCATTTGCCACTGTTTGGTGGTTCTCTCTGGGTAATTTGGCTTCCTTCATGGCTATCCAAAGTGGCATTAAAGTCCAATAAATAAATAAATAAATAAATAAATAAATAAATAATAGAAAAAAGATTTTTATAAATCGCTTGCAGGAGCATTTTCCTGCAAACCATGAATGACCTTGCTAAAGGGTTAAGAATAAATCCATGTGAGTTCTTGACCTCGTCTCAGAGGCTGGCATATTAATTATATGGCACTGGAAAAAAGCTGTAGAAATGTAATGATTAAAGAATATTAAGTCCCAAATTATCTCAACATTTTACATCAGGCTGTGACACAGTTCCTGGCAAAGCTCTTAGAAAGAGTTCTCGATATGCCTATACCAGTTAACATTGTGAAACAAAAGTATATCGAAGAAAACATTACCTCCATTATTCTCTATATAATATCATTACGAGACTTAAGTACCTTAAAAGAGGAACTTTCCTGGAAATCTGAAAAAGAAAGAAACAGGTTTTCAATATTTATTTGTTTTTTTTACTTATTTATTGGTGTTTAAGGTTACATATTTCTCCACAATGGCTAATCATGACCTCAACAGTGTTACGGGTGGAGGAAGAAAGAGAACCAGGAGAGTACCACAGGGCATCTGTCAGCTGCCCAACGTACTAACTCCACACAAGCAGGGTTAGCATTTGTTCAAGACAAGTGCACATTGATATGCAGTATGCCTTAGAGCAAAATGCCAAAATTCCCCCACATGTGCAATAGGTGTAAAATGTCGTCCAATATATCTTTTAGTTATCCTGCAAGTTGCAACATATTACAACTTACACTGTTGCTTTTTATGGAGATTAAAGCCACAAATTGCAATAAAACCAATACTGTTTTCTACTTAAGGTCCGGTTACAATAACTGTTATTTGGGTAAATACATCAGTTTTTCCAAGAAAAGTACAACTTCTCATTAACATGGACCAGGATATTCTCCATTTAAATTACCTTCCCTATTCACAATCCTCACAATGCATAAAGTTTCAGAAAGCTCTCTGTGTGCCCTGTCCTGGAGGAAACAGCACACAATCAAAATTTTACAAGATCACTCAAACACTGTCCGCTGAATTACATAGTTGATTGCTTGGAAAATGGATCAAAGTTGTCTCAATTTGGGGATAAATTTCCAATTTACATGCATTGGTAGCGATAAAACTATGTTATAACTTATAAAAATTCTTTAATCCCCTACCATTGATTTTACAACGTAAGATGAACATTTTGACAAAGCTAAAACACATGGGCATCTAATCCATTTTCTTAAAAGCCTTTCTCAAAGCAAATTTACATAAAAATTCTCCCATTTGTAACCTGCAAAATGTCAGCTCACAAACAGGTCTGAATCAGTCATTAAACCTTTAGCCAATGTAATCACCAAAACTCGGACTGCAATATTCACAAAAATTGCCATTTAATTTTCATTATATTTTCATTTTCTGTCTCAAAAAAATTGGTTATGACCCCTCATTAGAACGATCTCAATGAGCTCATTCCACTGAGAGGTCATAACCTATGTTTTTGAGACAAAAAATGAAAATAATTAGTTATTCAAGAATTTTGTTTGCAAGTGTCGTCTGCTTTTCACATTAGGTAAAGAATTAAACATTCCTGTATAGCCTTGACCTCCAACTGAAATGCACATTTTGCACAAATCATCATTAATGAGCAATATTAACTTAATCCACACCATCACAAAATAAAACAGTAATCGAAAACAGCCATTTCACCGAGGGTATCCAGTAACTCAGGAAATGAGCTTTTTAATAAGAAACAACAACTTACGTGAAAAATAAAACCTTCTACACACTCTCAGAAACAGTACACGTGCATCTATATTTAATGCAGAGAAAAATAAAGTATGATACATGCAAAAAATTGCTACTTTAGTGCCACTAAGCCCATGGATAGTGGCCTACCAAACACACTGAGGACAACATTTTCATGTTTCTTTAAACACCAATGTTCAATGAGAGAAGGCATGTTCTTCAACATTTCTCACTCCGATTAAAAAGCTTTGTCGATCAAAATTTTGTTTTCGATGAAAGCATGTAACAAGTGCTTTTCCAATTCAGTTTAGGAAGTAGGCTTCAACCAAATAGGAGGAAGCTAGATGTCAACTTGGTTGCATGCAGAGTAGCATCACGAAGAAAAATAACTCTCTCATTTATTTACTTATTTATTTATTTATTTATTTATTTATTTATTTATTTATTAGGATGGAGGAAGCCAAAGAACCTTGAGAGAGCCATCGATCAATGGTGAACAACTGTCAGACTCCTGAACATATTAACTCCATGCAAGCAGGGTTAGCATTGGTTGAAGACAAGTGCACCACCAAAGTGCAGTTCATCTTAGTACACAATGTCACGATGCCCCATGTGGGCAACTGGGGTAAAGTGTCTTGCACAAGGACACAACGTGTTGCCACAGGTGACAATAACTATCAAAGTAGTTGTGTTGGTATATTCCCAATGATAAGGCTAAACCAGTGGTTATTTATTACACATTAATGAATAAAATGTGCAAAAAACCAACAGAAATAACATGCATTTGTACTACATTGTCCCTCAAAAATGCATGTCCCACACCTCCCCTCACCTCACCTCTCCCAAACCGCTACCATGCACCCCCTACCACCACCCCCTGACATCCAGCGCAGCAGTTGTTCTGGATTTGGACTTCAAACAGAAAGGTCCATGACTCGATCTCCACCAGGGTAACAGCATTGTGCCCTTGGGTAAGGCACTTCATCCCAACTGCCCACATCAGGGCATGGAGACACTGTGCACTAAGGTGCATTGCATGTTGGTGGCACCATTGTCTTCATTCAATACTAACCCTCCTTGTGTGGAGTTAGTAAATTGGGGAGCCTGTAGTCATTTGCCACTGTTTGGTGGTTCTCTCTGGGTAATTTGGCTTCCTTCATGGCTATCCAAAGTGGCATTAAAGTCCAATAAATAAATAAATAAATAAATAAATAAATAATAGAAAAAAGATTTTTATAAATCGCTTGCAGGAGCATTTTCCTGCAAACCATGAATGACCTTGCTAAAGGGTTAAGAATAAATCCATGTGAGTTCTTGACCTCGTCTCAGAGGCTGGCATATTAATTATATGGCACTGGAAAAAAGCTGTAGAAATGTAATGATTAAAGAATATTAAGTCCCAAATTATCTCAACATTTTACATCAGGCTGTGACACAGTTCCTGGCAAAGCTCTTAGAAAGAGTTCTCGATATGCCTATACCAGTTAACATTGTGAAACAAAAGTATATCGAAGAAAACATTACCTCCATTATTCTCTATATAATATCATTACGAGACTTAAGTACCTTAAAAGAGGAACTTTCCTGGAAATCTGAAAAAGAAAGAAACAGGTTTTCAATATTTATTTGTTTTTTTTACTTATTTATTGGTGTTTAAGGTTACATATTTCTCCACAATGGCTAATCATGACCTCAACAGTGTTACGGGTGGAGGAAGAAAGAGAACCAGGAGAGTACCACAGGGCATCTGTCAGCTGCCCAACGTACTAACTCCACACAAGCAGGGTTAGCATTTGTTCAAGACAAGTGCACATTGATATGCAGTATGCCTTAGAGCAAAATGCCAAAATTCCCCCACATGTGCAATAGGTGTGAAATGTCGTCCAATATATCTTTTAGTTATCCTGCAAGTTGCAACATATTACAACTTACACTGTTGCTTTTTATGGAGATTAAAGCCACAAATTGCAATAAAACCAATACTGTTTTCTACTTAAGGTCCGGTTACAATAACTGTTATTTGGGTAAATACATCAGTTTTTCCAAGAAAAGTACAACTTCTCATTAACATGGACCAGGATATTCTCCATTTAAATTACCTTCCCTATTCACAATCCTCACAATGCATAAAGTTTCAGAAAGCTCTCTGTGTGCCCTGTCCTGGAGGAAACGGCACACAATCAAAATTTTACAAGATCACTCAAACACTGTCCGCTGAATTACATAGTTGATTGCTTGGAAAATGGATCAAAGTTGTCTCAATTTGGGGATAAATTTCCAATTTACATGCATTGGTAGCGATAAAACTATGTTATAACTTATAAAAATTCTTTAATCCCCTACCATTGATTTTACAACGTAAGATGAACATTTTGACAAAGCTAAAACACATGGGCATCTAATCCATTTTCTTAAAAGCCTTTCTCAAAGCAAATTTACATAAAAATTCTCCCATTTGTAACCTGCAAAATGTCAGCTCACAAACAGGTCTGAATCAGTCATTAAACCTTTAGCCAATGTAATCACCAAAACTCGGACTGCAATATTCACAAAAATTGCCATTTAATTTTCATTATATTTTCATTTTCTGTCTCAAAAAAATTGGTTATGACCCCTCATTAGAACGATCTCAATGAGCTCATTCCACTGAGAGGTCATAACCTATGTTTTTGAGACAAAAAATGAAAATAATTAGTTATTCAAGAATTTTGTTTGCAAGTGTCGTCTGCTTTTCACATTAGGTAAAGAATTAAACATTCCTGTATAGCCTTGACCTCCAACTGAAATGCACATTTTGCACAAATCATCATTAATGAGCAATATTAACTTAATCCACACCATCACAAAATAAAACAGTAATCGAAAACAGCCATTTCACCGAGGGTATCCAGTAACTCAGGAAATGAGCTTTTTAATAAGAAACAACAACTTACGTGAAAAATAAAACCTTCTACACACTCTCAGAAACAGTACACGTGCATCTATATTTAATGCAGAGAAAAATAAAGTATGATACATGCAAAAAATTGCTACTTTAGTGCCACTAAGCCCATGGATAGTGGCCTACCAAACACACTGAGGACAACATTTTCATGTTTCTTTAAACACCAATGTTCAATGAGAGAAGGCATGTTCTTCAACATTTCTCACTCCGATTAAAAAGCTTTGTCGATCAAAATTTTGTTTTCGATGAAAGCATGTAACAAGTGCTTTTCCAATTCAGTTTAGGAAGTAGGCTTCAACCAAATAGGAGGAAGCTAGATGTCAACTTGGTTGCATGCAGAGTAGCATCACGAAGAAAAATAACTCTCTCATTTATTTACTTATTTATTTATTTATTTATTTATTTATTTATTTATTTATTTATTTATTTATTAGGATGGAGGAAGCCGAAGAACCTTGAGAGAGCCATCGATCAATGGTGAACAACTGTCAGACTCCTGAACATATTAACTCCATGCAAGCAGGGTTAGCATTGGTTGAAGACAAGTGCACCACCAAAGTGCAGTTCATCTTAGTACACAATGTCACGATGCCCCATGTGGGCAACTGGGGTAAAGTGTCTTGCACAAGGACACAACGTGTTGCCACAGGTGACAATAACTATCAAAGTAGTTGTGTTGGTATATTCCCAATGATAAGGCTAAACCAGTGGTTATTTATTACACATTAATGAATAAAATGTGCAAAAAACCAACAGAAATAACATGCATTTGTACTACATTGTCCCTCAAAAATGCATGTCCCACACCTCCCCTCACCTCACCTCTCCCAAACCGCTACCATGCACCCCCTACCACCACTCCCTGACATCCAGCGCAGCAGTTGTTCTGGATTTGGACTTCAAACAGAAAGGTCCATGACTCGATCTCCACCAGGGTAACAGCATTGTGCCCTTGGGTAAGGCACTTCATCCCAACTGCCCACATCAGGGCATGGAGACACTGTGCACTAAGGTGCATTGCATGTTGGTGGCACCATTGTCTTCATTCAATACTAACCCTCCTTGTGTGGAGTTAGTAAATTGGGGAGCCTGTAGTCATTTGCCACTGTTTGGTGGTTCTCTCTGGGTAATTTGGCTTCCTTCATGGCTATCCAAAGTGGCATTAAAGTCCAATAAATAAATAAATAAATAAATAAATAAATAAATAAATAAATAATAGAAAAAAGATTTTTATAAATCGCTTGCAGGAGCATTTTCCTGCAAACCATGAATGACCTTGCTAAAGGGTTAAGAATAAATCCATGTGAGTTCTTGACCTCGTCTCAGAGGCTGGCATATTAATTATATGGCACTGGAAAAAAGCTGTAGAAATGTAATGATTAAAGAATATTAAGTCCCAAATTATCTCAACATTTTACATCAGGCTGTGACACAGTTCCTGGCAAAGCTCTTAGAAAGAGTTCTCGATATGCCTATACCAGTTAACATTGTGAAACAAAAGTATATCGAAGAAAACATTACCTCCATTATTCTCTATATAATATCATTACGAGACTTAAGTACCTTAAAAGAGGAACTTTCCTGGAAATCTGAAAAAGAAAGAAACAGGTTTTCAATATTTATTTGTTTTTTTTACTTATTTATTGGTGTTTAAGGTTACATATTTCTCCACAATGGCTAATCATGACCTCAACAGTGTTACGGGTGGAGGAAGAAAGAGAACCAGGAGAGTACCACAGGGCATCTGTCAGCTGCCCAACGTACTAACTCCACACAAGCAGGGTTAGCATTTGTTCAAGACAAGTGCACATTGATATGCAGTATGCCTTAGAGCAAAATGCCAAAATTCCCCCACATGTGCAATAGGTGTGAAATGTCGTCCAATATATCTTTTAGTTATCCTGCAAGTTGCAACATATTACAACTTACACTGTTGCTTTTTATGGAGATTAAAGCCACAAATTGCAATAAAACCAATACTGTTTTCTACTTAAGGTCCGGTTACAATAACTGTTATTTGGGTAAATACATCAGTTTTTCCAAGAAAAGTACAACTTCTCATTAACATGGACCAGGATATTCTCCATTTAAATTACCTTCCCTATTCACAATCCTCACAATGCATAAAGTTTCAGAAAGCTCTCTGTGTGCCCTGTCCTGGAGGAAACAGCACACAATCAAAATTTTACAAGATCACTCAAACACTGTCCGCTGAATTACATAGTTGATTGCTTGGAAAATGGATCAAAGTTGTCTCAATTTGGGGATAAATTTCCAATTTACATGCATTGGTAGCGATAAAACTATGTTATAACTTATAAAAATTCTTTAATCCCCTACCATTGATTTTACAACGTAAGATGAACATTTTGACAAAGCTAAAACACATGGGCATCTAATCCATTTTCTTAAAAGCCTTTCTCAAAGCAAATTTACATAAAAATTCTCCCATTTGTAACCTGCAAAATGTCAGCTCACAAACAGGTCTGAATCAGTCATTAAACCTTTAGCCAATGTAATCACCAAAACTCGGACTGCAATATTCACAAAAATTGCCATTTAATTTTCATTATATTTTCATTTTCTGTCTCAAAAAAATTGGTTATGACCCCTCATTAGAACGATCTCAATGAGCTCATTCCACTGAGAGGTCATAACCTATGTTTTTGAGACAAAAAATGAAAATAATTAGTTCTTCAAGAATTTTGTTTGCAAGTGTCGTCTGCTTTTCACATTAGGTAAAGAATTAAACATTCCTGTATAGCCTTGACCTCCAACTGAAATGCACATTTTGCACAAATCATCATTAATGAGCAATATTAACTTAATCCACACCATCACAAAATAAAACAGTAATCGAAAACAGCCATTTCACCGAGGGTATCCAGTAACTCAGGAAATGAGCTTTTTAATAAGAAACAACAACTTACGTGAAAAATAAAACCTTCTACACACTCTCAGAAACAGTACACGTGCATCTATATTTAATGCAGAGAAAAATAAAGTATGATACATGCAAAAAATTGCTACTTTAGTGCCACTAAGCCCATGGATAGTGGCCTACCAAACACACTGAGGACAACATTTTCATGTTTCTTTAAACACCAATGTTCAATGAGAGAAGGCATGTTCTTCAACATTTCTCACTCCGATTAAAAAGCTTGGTCGATCAAAATTTTGTTTTCGATGAAAGCATGTAACAAGTGCTTTTCCAATTCAGTTTAGGAAGTAGGCTTCAACCAAATAGGAGGAAGCTAGATGTCAACTTGGTTGCATGCAGAGTAGCATCACGAAGAAAAATAACTCTCTCATTTATTTATTTATTTATTTATTTATTTATTTATTTATTTATTAGGATGGAGGAAGCCGAAGAACCTTGAGAGAGCCATCGATCAATGGTGAACAACTGTCAGACTCCTGAACATATTAACTCCATGCAAGCAGGGTTAGCATTGGTTGAAGACAAGTGCACCACCAAAGTGCAGTTCATCTTAGTACACAATGTCACGATGCCCCATGTGGGCAACTGGGGTAAAGTGTCTTGCACAAGGACACAACGTGTTGCCACAGGTGACAATAACTATCAAAGTAGTTGTGTTGGTATATTCCCAATGATAAGGCTAAACCAGTGGTTATTTATTACACATTAATGAATAAAATGTGCAAAAAACCAACAGAAATAACATGCATTTGTACTACATTGTCCCTCAAAAATGCATGTCCCACACCTCCCCTCACCTCACCTCTCCCAAACCGCTACCATGCACCCCCTACCACCACCCCCTGACATCCAGCGCAGCAGTTGTTCTGGATTTGGACTTCAAACAGAAAGGTCCATGACTCGATCTCCACCAGGGTAACAGCATTGTGCCCTTGGGTAAGGCACTTCATCCCAACTGCCCACATCAGGGCATGGAGACACTGTGCACTAAGGTGCATTGCATGTTGGTGGCACCATTGTCTTCATTCAATACTAACCCTCCTTGTGTGGAGTTAGTAAATTGGGGAGCCTGTAGTCATTTGCCACTGTTTGGTGGTTCTCTCTGGGTAATTTGGCTTCCTTCATGGCTATCCAAAGTGGCATTAAAGTCCAATAAATAAATAAATAAATAAATAAATAAATAAATAAATAAATAAATAAATAATAGAAAAAAGATTTTTATAAATCGCTTGCAGGAGCATTTTCCTGCAAACCATGAATGACCTTGCTAAAGGGTTAAGAATAAATCCATGTGAGTTCTTGACCTCGTCTCAGAGGCTGGCATATTAATTATATGGCACTGGAAAAAAGCTGTAGAAATGTAATGATTAAAGAATATTAAGTCCCAAATTATCTCAACATTTTACATCAGGCTGTGACACAGTTCCTGGCAAAGCTCTTAGAAAGAGTTCTCGATATGCCTATACCAGTTAACATTGTGAAACAAAAGTATATCGAAGAAAACATTACCTCCATTATTCTCTATATAATATCATTACGAGACTTAAGTACCTTAAAAGAGGAACTTTCCTGGAAATCTGAAAAAGAAAGAAACAGGTTTTCAATATTTATTTGTTTTTTTTTACTTATTTATTGGTGTTTAAGGTTACATATTTCTCCACAATGGCTAATCATGACCTCAACAGTGTTACGGGTGGAGGAAGAAAGAGAACCAGGAGAGTACCACAGGGCATCTGTCAGCTGCCCAACGTACTAACTCCACACAAGCAGGGTTAGCATTTGTTCAAGACAAGTGCACATTGATATGCAGTATGCCTTAGAGCAAAATGCCAAAATTCCCCCACATGTGCAATAGGTGTGAAATGTCGTCCAATATATCTTTTAGTTATCCTGCAAGTTGCAACATATTACAACTTACACTGTTGCTTTTTATGGAGATTAAAGCCACAAATTGCAATAAAACCAATACTGTTTTCTACTTAAGGTCCGGTTACAATAACTGTTATTTGGGTAAATACATCAGTTTTTCCAAGAAAAGTACAACTTCTCATTAACATGGACCAGGATATTCTCCATTTAAATTACCTTCCCTATTCACAATCCTCACAATGCATAAAGTTTCAGAAAGCTCTCTGTGTGCCCTGTCCTGGAGGAAACAGCACACAATCAAAATTTTACAAGATCACTCAAACACTGTCCGCTGAATTACATAGTTGATTGCTTGGAAAATGGATCAAAGTTGTCTCAATTTGGGGATAAATTTCCAATTTACATGCAGTGGTAGCGATAAAACTATGTTATAACTTATAAAAATTCTTTAATCCCCTACCATTGATTTTACAACGTAAGATGAACATTTTGACAAAGCTAAAACACATGGGCATCTAATCCATTTTCTTAAAAGCCTTTCTCAAAGCAAATTTACATAAAAATTCTCCCATTTGTAACCTGCAAAATGTCAGCTCACAAACAGGTCTGAATCAGTCATTAAACCTTTAGCCAATGTAATCACCAAAACTCGGACTGCAATATTCACAAAAATTGCCATTTAATTTTCATTATATTTTCATTTTCTGTCTCAAAAAAATTGGTTATGACCCCTCATTAGAACGATCTCAATGAGCTCATTCCACTGAGAGGTCATAACCTATGTTTTTGAGACAAAAAATGAAAATAATTAGTTATTCAAGAATTTTGTTTGCAAGTGTCGTCTGCTTTTCACATTAGGTAAAGAATTAAACATTCCTGTATAGCCTTGACCTCCAACTGAATTGCACATTTTGCACAAATCATCATTAATGAGCAATATTAACTTAATCCACACCATCACAAAATAAAACAGTAATCGAAAACAGCCATTTCACCGAGGGTATCCAGTAACTCAGGAAATGAGCTTTTTAATAAGAAACAACAACTTACGTGAAAAATAAAACCTTCTACACACTCTCAGAAACAGTACACGTGCATCTATATTTAATGCAGAGAAAAATGAAGTATGATACATGCAAAAAATTGCTACTTTAGTGCCACTAAGCCCATGGATAGTGGCCTACCAAACACACTGAGGACAACATTTTCATGTTTCTTTAAACACCAATGTTCAATGAGAGAAGGCATGTTCTTCAACATTTCTCACTCCGATTAAAAAGCTTTGTCGATCAAAATTTTGTTTTCGATGAAAGCATGTAACAAGTGCTTTTCCAATTCAGTTTAGGAAGTAGGCTTCAACCAAATAGGAGGAAGCTAGATGTCAACTTGGTTGCATGCAGAGTAGCATCACGAAGAAAAATAACTCTCTCATTTATTTACTTATTTATTTATTTATTTATTTATTTATTTATTTATTTATTTATTAGGATGGAGGAAGCCGAAGAACCTTGAGAGAGCCATCGATCAATGGTGAACAACTGTCAGACTCCTGAACATATTAACTCCATGCAAGCAGGGTTAGCATTGGTTGAAGACAAGTGCACCACCAAAGTGCAGTTCATCTTAGTACACAATGTCACGATGCCCCATGTGGGCAACTGGGGTAAAGTGTCTTGCACAAGGACACAACGTGTTGCCACAGGTGACAATAACTATCAAAGTAGTTGTGTTGGTATATTCCCAATGATAAGGCTAAACCAGTGGTTATTTATTACACATTAATGAATAAAATGTGCAAAAAACCAACAGAAATAACATGCATTTGTACTACATTGTCCCTCAAAAATGCATGTCCCACACCTCCCCTCACCTCACCTCTCCCAAACCGCTACCATGCACCCCCTACCACCACCCCCTGACATCCAGCGCAGCAGTTGTTCTGGATTTGGACTTCAAACAGAAAGGTCCATGACTCGATCTCCACCAGGGTAACAGCATTGTGCCCTTGGGTAAGGCACTTCATCCCAACTGCCCACATCAGGGCATGGAGACACTGTGCACTAAGGTGCATTGCATGTTGGTGGCACCATTGTCTTCATTCAATACTAACCCTCCTTGTGTGGAGTTAGTAAATTGGGGAGCCTGTAGTCATTTGCCACTGTTTGGTGGTTCTCTCTGGGTAATTTGGCTTCCTTCATGGCTATCCAAAGTGGCATTAAAGTCCAATAAATAAATAAATAAATAAATAAATAAATAAATAAATAAATAAATAAATAAATAAATAATAGAAAAAAGATTTTTATAAATCGCTTGCAGGAGCATTTTCCTGCAAACCATGAATGACCTTGCTAAAGGGTTAAGAATAAATCCGTGTGAGTTCTTGACCTCGTCTCAGAGGCTGGCATATTAATTATATGGCACTGGAAAAAAGCTGTAGAAATGTAATGATTAAAGAATATTAAGTCCCAAATTATCTCAACATTTTACATCAGGCTGTGACACAGTTCCTGGCAAAGCTCTTAGAAAGAGTTCTCGATATGCCTATACCAGTTAACATTGTGAAACAAAAGTATATCGAAGAAAACATTACCTCCATTATTCTCTATATAATATCATTACGAGACTTAAGTACCTTAAAAGAGGAACTTTCCTGGAAATCTGAAAAAGAAAGAAACAGGTTTTCAATATTTATTTGTTTTTTTTACTTATTTATTGGTGTTTAAGGTTACATATTTCTCCACAATGGCTAATCATGACCTCAACAGTGTTACGGGTGGAGGAAGAAAGAGAACCAGGAGAGTACCACAGGGCATCTGTCAGCTGCCCAACGTACTAACTCCACACAAGCAGGGTTAGCATTTGTTCAAGACAAGTGCACATTGATATGCAGTATGCCTTAGAGCAAAATGCCAAAATTCCCCCACATGTGCAATAGGTGTGAAATGTCGTCCAATATATCTTTTAGTTATCCTGCAAGTTGCAACATATTACAACTTACACTGTTGCTTTTTATGGAGATTAAAGCCACAAATTGCAATAAAACCAATACTGTTTTCTACTTAAGGTCCGGTTACAATAACTGTTATTTGGGTAAATACATCAGTTTTTCCAAGAAAAGTACAACTTCTCATTAACATGGACCAGGATATTCTCCATTTAAATTACCTTCCCTATTCACAATCCTCACAATGCATAAAGTTTCAGAAAGCTCTCTGTGTGCCCTGTCCTGGAGGAAACAGCACACAATCAAAATTTTACAAGATCACTCAAACACTGTCCGCTGAATTACATAGTTGATTGCTTGGAAAATGGATCAAAGTTGTCTCAATTTGGGGATAAATTTCCAATTTACATGCATTGGTAGCGATAAAACTATGTTATAACTTATAAAAATTCTTTAATCCCCTACCATTGATTTTACAACGTAAGATGAACATTTTGACAAAGCTAAAACACATGGGCATCTAATCCATTTTCTTAAAAGCCTTTCTCAAAGCAAATTTACATAAAAATTCTCCCATTTGTAACCTGCAAAATGTCAGCTCACAAACAGGTCTGAATCAGTCATTAAACCTTTAGCCAATGTAATCACCAAAACTCGGACTGCAATATTCACAAAAATTGCCATTTAATTTTCATTATATTTTCATTTTCTGTCTCAAAAAAATTGGTTATGACCCCTCATTAGAACGATCTCAATGAGCTCATTCCACTGAGAGGTCATAACCTATGTTTTTGAGACAAAAAATGAAAATAATTAGTTATTCAAGAATTTTGTTTGCAAGTGTCGTCTGCTTTTCACATTAGGTAAAGAATTAAACATTCCTGTATAGCCTTGACCTCCAACTGAAATGCACATTTTGCACAAATCATCATTAATGAGCAATATTAACTTAATCCACACCATCACAAAATAAAACAGTAATCGAAAACAGCCATTTCACCGAGGGTATCCAGTAACTCAGGAAATGAGCTTTTTAATAAGAAACAACAACTTACGTGAAAAATAAAACCTTCTACACACTCTCAGAAACAGTACACGTGCATCTATATTTAATGCAGAGAAAAATAAAGTATGATACATGCAAAAAATTGCTACTTTAGTGCCACTAAGCCCATGGATAGTGGCCTACCAAACACACTGAGGACAACATTTTCATGTTTCTTTAAACACCAATGTTCAATGAGAGAAGGCATGTTCTTCAACATTTCTCACTCCGATTAAAAAGCTTTGTCGATCAAAATTTTGTTTTCGATGAAAGCATGTAACAAGTGCTTTTCCAATTCAGTTTAGGAAGTAGGCTTCAACCAAATAGGAGGAAGCTAGATGTCAACTTGGTTGCATGCAGAGTAGCATCACGAAGAAAAATAACTCTCTCATTTATTTACTTATTTATTTATTTATTTATTTATTTATTTATTAGGATGGAGGAAGCCAAAGAACCTTGAGAGAGCCATCGATCAATGGTGAACAACTGTCAGACTCCTGAACATATTAACTCCATGCAAGCAGGGTTAGCATTGGTTGAAGACAAGTGCACCACCAAAGTGCAGTTCATCTTAGTACACAATGTCACGATGCCCCATGTGGGCAACTGGGGTAAAGTGTCTTGCACAAGGACACAACGTGTTGCCACAGGTGACAATAACTATCAAAGTAGTTGTGTTGGTATATTCCCAATGATAAGGCTAAACCAGTGGTTATTTATTACACATTAATGAATAAAATGTGCAAAAAACCAACAGAAATAACATGCATTTGTACTACATTGTCCCTCAAAAATGCATGTCCCACACCTCCCCTCACCTCACCTCTCCCAAACCGCTACCATGCACCCCCTACCACCACCCCCTGACATCCAGCGCAGCAGTTGTTCTGGATTTGGACTTCAAACAGAAAGGTCCATGACTCGATCTCCACCAGGGTAACAGCATTGTGCCCTTGGGTAAGGCACTTCATCCCAACTGCCCACATCAGGGCATGGAGACACTGTGCACTAAGGTGCATTGCATGTTGGTGGCACCATTGTCTTCATTCAATACTAACCCTCCTTGTGTGGAGTTAGTAAATTGGGGAGCCTGTAGTCATTTGCCACTGTTTGGTGGTTCTCTCTGGGTAATTTGGCTTCCTTCATGGCTATCCAAAGTGGCATTAAAGTCCAATAAATAAATAAATAAATAAATAAATAAATAAATAAATAAATAAATAAATAATAGAAAAAAGATTTTTATAAATCGCTTGCAGGAGCATTTTCCTGCAAACCATGAATGACCTTGCTAAAGGGTTAAGAATAAATCCATGTGAGTTCTTGACCTCGTCTCAGAGGCTGGCATATTAATTATATGGCACTGGAAAAAAGCTGTAGAAATGTAATGATTAAAGAATATTAAGTCCCAAATTATCTCAACATTTTACATCAGGCTGTGACACAGTTCCTGGCAAAGCTCTTAGAAAGAGTTCTCGATATGCCTATACCAGTTAACATTGTGAAACAAAAGTATATCGAAGAAAACATTACCTCCATTATTCTCTATATAATATCATTATGAGACTTAAGTACCTTAAAAGAGGAACTTTCCTGGAAATCTGAAAAAGAAAGAAACAGGTTTTCAATATTTATTTGTTTTTTTTACTTATTTATTGGTGTTTAAGGTTACATATTTCTCCACAATGGCTAATCATGACCTCAACAGTGTTACGGGTGGAGGAAGAAAGAGAACCAGGAGAGTACCACAGGGCATCTGTCAGCTGCCCAACGTACTAACTCCACACAAGCAGGGTTAGCATTTGTTCAAGACAAGTGCACATTGATATGCAGTATGCCTTAGAGCAAAATGCCAAAATTCCCCCACATGTGCAATAGGTGTGAAATGTCGTCCAATATATCTTTTAGTTATCCTGCAAGTTGCAACATATTACAACTTACACTGTTGCTTTTTATGGAGATTAAAGCCACAAATTGCAATAAAACCAATACTGTTTTCTACTTAAGGTCCGGTTACAATAACTGTTATTTGGGTAAATACATCAGTTTTTCCAAGAAAAGTACAACTTCTCATTAACATGGACCAGGATATTCTCCATTTAAATTACCTTCCCTATTCACAATCCTCACAATGCATAAAGTTTCAGAAAGCTCTCTGTGTGCCCTGTCCTGGAGGAAACAGCACACAATCAAAATTTTACAAGATCACTCAAACACTGTCCGCTGAATTACATAGTTGATTGCTTGGAAAATGGATCAAAGTTGTCTCAATTTGGGGATAAATTTCCAATTTACATGCATTGGTAGCGATAAAACTATGTTATAACTTATAAAAATTCTTTAATCCCCTACCATTGATTTTACAACGTAAGATGAACATTTTGACAAAGCTAAAACACATGGGCATCTAATCCATTTTCTTAAAAGCCTTTCTCAAAGCAAATTTACATAAAAATTCTCCCATTTGTAACCTGCAAAATGTCAGCTCACAAACAGGTCTGAATCAGTCATTAAACCTTTAGCCAATGTAATCACCAAAACTCGGACTGCAATATTCACAAAAATTGCCATTTAATTTTCATTATATTTTCATTTTCTGTCTCAAAAAAATTGGTTATGACCCCTCATTAGAACGATCTCAATGAGCTCATTCCACTGAGAGGTCATAACCTATGTTTTTGAGACAAAAAATGAAAATAATTAGTTATTCAAGAATTTTGTTTGAAAGTGTCGTCTGCTTTTCACATTAGGTAAAGAATTAAACATTCCTGTATAGCCTTGACCTCCAACTGAAATGCACATTTTGCACAAATCATCATTAATGAGCAATATTAACTTAATCCACACCATCACAAAATAAAACAGTAATCGAAAACAGCCATTTCACCGAGGGTATCCAGTAACTCAGGAAATGAGCTTTTTAATAAGAAACAACAACTTACGTGAAAAATAAAACCTTCTACACACTCTCAGAAACAGTACACGTGCATCTATATTTAATACAGAGAAAAATAAACTATGATACATGCAAAAAATTGCTACTTTAGTGCCACTAAGCCCATGGATAGTGGCCTACCAAACACACTGAGGACAACATTTTCATGTTTCTTTAAACACCAATGTTCAATGAGAGAAGGCATGTTCTTCAACATTTCTCACTCCGATTAAAAAGCTTTGTCGATCAAAATTTTGTTTTCGATGAAAGCATGTAACAAGTGCTTTTCCAATTCAGTTTAGGAAGTAGGCTTCAACCAAATAGGAGGAAGCTAGATGTCAACTTGGTTGCATGCAGAGTAGCATCACGAAGAAAAATAACTCTCTCATTTATTTACTTATTTATTTATTTATTTATTTATTTATTTATTTATTTATTTATTTATTTATTAGGATGGAGGAAGCCGAAGAACCTTGAGAGAGCCATCGATCAATGGTGAACAACTGTCAGACTCCTGAACATATTAACTCCATGCAAGCAGGGTTAGCATTGGTTGAAGACAAGTGCACCACCAAAGTGCAGTTCATCTTAGTACACAATGTCACGATGCCCCATGTGGGCAACTGGGGTAAAGTGTCTTGCACAAGGACACAACGTGTTGCCACAGGTGACAATAACTATCAAAGTAGTTGTGTTGGTATATTCCCAATGATAAGGCTAAACCAGTGGTTATTTATTACACATTAATGAATAAAATGTGCAAAAAACCAACAGAAATAACATGCATTTGTACTACATTGTCCCTCAAAAATGCATGTCCCACACCTCCCCTCACCTCACCTCTCCCAAACCGCTACCATGCACCCCCTACCACCACCCCCTGACATCCAGCGCAGCAGTTGTTCTGGATTTGGACTTCAAACAGAAAGGTCCATGACTCGATCTCCACCAGGGTAACAGCATTGTGCCCTTGGGTAAGGCACTTCATCCCAACTGCCCACATCAGGGCATGGAGACACTGTGCACTAAGGTGCATTGCATGTTGGTGGCACCATTGTCTTCATTCAATACTAACCCTCCTTGTGTGGAGTTAGTAAATTGGGGAGCCTGTAGTCATTTGCCACTGTTTGGTGGTTCTCTCTGGGTAATTTGGCTTCCTTCATGGCTATCCAAAGTGGCATTAAAGTCCAATAAATAAATAAATAAATAAATAAATAAATAAATAAATAAATAAATAAATAAATAAATAAATAAATAAATAATAGAAAAAAGATTTTTATAAATCGCTTGCAGGAGCATTTTCCTGCAAACCATGAATGACCTTGCTAAAGGGTTAAGAATAAATCCATGTGAGTTCTTGACCTCGTCTCAGAGGCTGGCATATTAATTATATGGCACTGGAAAAAAGCTGTAGAAATGTAATGATTAAAGAATATTAAGTCCCAAATTATCTCAACATTTTACATCAGGCTGTGACACAGTTCCTGGCAAAGCTCTTAGAAAGAGTTCTCGATATGCCTATACCAGTTAACATTGTGAAACAAAAGTATATCGAAGAAAACATTACCTCCATTATTCTCTATATAATATCATTACGAGACTTAAGTACCTTAAAAGAGGAACTTTCCTGGAAATCTGAAAAAGAAAGAAACAGGTTTTCAATATTTATTTGTTTTTTTTACTTATTTATTGGTGTTTAAGGTTACATATTTCTCCACAATGGCTAATCATGACCTCAACAGTGTTACGGGTGGAGGAAGAAAGAGAACCAGGAGAGTACCACAGGGCATCTGTCAGCTGCCCAACGTACTAACTCCACACAAGCAGGGTTAGCATTTGTTCAAGACAAGTGCACATTGATATGCAGTATGCCTTAGAGCAAAATGCCAAAATTCCCCCACATGTGCAATAGGTGTGAAATGTCGTCCAATATATCTTTTAGTTATCCTGCAAGTTGCAACATATTACAACTTACACTGTTGCTTTTTATGGAGATTAAAGCCACAAATTGCAATAAAACCAATACTGTTTTCTACTTAAGGTCCGGTTACAATAACTGTTATTTGGGTAAATACATCAGTTTTTCCAAGAAAAGTACAACTTCTCATTAACATGGACCAGGATATTCTCCATTTAAATTACCTTCCCTATTCACAATCCTCACAATGCATAAAGTTTCAGAAAGCTCTCTGTGTGCCCTGTCCTGGAGGAAACAGCACACAATCAAAATTTTACAAGATCACTCAAACACTGTCCGCTGAATTACATAGTTGATTGCTTGGAAAATGGATCAAAGTTGTCTCAATTTGGGGATAAATTTCCAATTTACATGCATTGGTAGCGATAAAACTATGTTATAACTTATAAAAATTCTTTAATCCCCTACCATTGATTTTACAACGTAAGATGAACATTTTGACAAAGCTAAAACACATGGGCATCTAATCCATTTTCTTAAAAGCCTTTCTCAAAGCAAATTTACATAAAAATTCTCCCATTTGTAACCTGCAAAATGTCAGCTCACAAACAGGTCTGAATCAGTCATTAAACCTTTAGCCAATGTAATCACCAAAACTCGGACTGCAATATTCACAAAAATTGCCATTTAATTTTCATTATATTTTCATTTTCTGTCTCAAAAAAATTGGTTATGACCCCTCATTAGAACGATCTCAATGAGCTCATTCCACTGAGAGGTCATAACCTATGTTTTTGAGACAAAAAATGAAAATAATTAGTTATTCAAGAATTTTGTTTGCAAGTGTCGTCTGCTTTTCACATTAGGTAAAGAATTAAACATTCCTGTATAGCCTTGACCTCCAACTGAAATGCACATTTTGCACAAATCATCATTAATGAGCAATATTAACTTAATCCACACCATCACAAAATAAAACAGTAATCGAAAACAGCCATTTCACCGAGGGTATCCAGTAACTCAGGAAATGAGCTTTTTAATAAGAAACAACAACTTACGTGAAAAATAAAACCTTCTACACACTCTCAGAAACAGTACACGTGCATCTATATTTAATGCAGAGAAAAATAAAGTATGATACATGCAAAAAATTGCTACTTTAGTGCCACTAAGCCCATGGATAGTGGCCTACCAAACACACTGAGGACAACATTTTCATGTTTCTTTAAACACCAATGTTCAATGAGAGAAGGCATGTTCTTCAACATTTCTCACTCCGATTAAAAAGCTTTGTCGATCAAAATTTTGTTTTCGATGAAAGCATGTAACAAGTGCTTTTCCAATTCAGTTTAGGAAGTAGGCTTCAACCAAATAGGAGGAAGCTAGATGTCAACTTGGTTGCATGCAGAGTAGCATCACGAAGAAAAATAACTCTCTCATTTATTTACTTATTTATTTATTTATTTATTTATTTATTTATTTATTTATTTATTTATTAGGATGGAGGAAGCCGAAGAACCTTGAGAGAGCCATCGATCAATGGTGAACAACTGTCAGACTCCTGAACATATTAACTCCATGCAAGCAGGGTTAGCATTGGTTGAAGACAAGTGCACCACCAAAGTGCAGTTCATCTTAGTACACAATGTCACGATGCCCCATGTGGGCAACTGGGGTAAAGTGTCTTGCACAAGGACACAACGTGTTGCCACAGGTGACAATAACTATCAAAGTAGTTGTGTTGGTATATTCCCAATGATAAGGCTAAACCAGTGGTTATTTATTACACATTAATGAATAAAATGTGCAAAAAACCAACAGAAATAACATGCATTTGTACTACATTGTCCCTCAAAAATGCATGTCCCACACCTCCCCTCACCTCACCTCTCCCAAACCGCTACCATGCACCCCCTACCACCACCCCCTGACATCCAGCGCAGCAGTTGTTCTGGATTTGGACTTCAAACAGAAAGGTCCATGACTCGATCTCCACCAGGGTAACAGCATTGTGCCCTTGGGTAAGGCACTTCATCCCAACTGCCCACATCAGGGCATGGAGACACTGTGCACTAAGGTGCATTGCATGTTGGTGGCACCATTGTCTTCATTCAATACTAACCCTCCTTGTGTGGAGTTAGTAAATTGGGGAGCCTGTAGTCATTTGCCACTGTTTGGTGGTTCTCTCTGGGTAATTTGGCTTCCTTCATGGCTATCCAAAGTGGCATTAAAGTCCAATAAATAAATAAATAAATAAATAAATAAATAAATAAATAAATAAATAAATAAATAAATAAATAACAGAAAAAAGATTTTTATAAATCGCTTGCAGGAGCATTTTCCTGCAGACCATGAATGACCTTGCTAAAGGGTTAAGAATAAATCCATGTGAGTTCTTGACCTCGTCTCAGAGGCTGGCATATTAATTATATGGCACTGGAAAAAAGCTGTAGAAATGTAATGATTAAAGAATATTAAGTCCCAAATTATCTCAACATTTTACATCAGGCTGTGACACAGTTCCTGGCAAAGCTCTTAGAAAGAGTTCTCGATATGCCTATACCAGTTAACATTGTGAAACAAAAGTATATCGAAGAAAACATTACCTCCATTATTCTCTATATAATATCATTACGAGACTTAAGTACCTTAAAAGAGGAACTTTCCTGGAAATCTGAAAAAGAAAGAAACAGGTTTTCAATATTTATTTGTTTTTTTTACTTATTTATTGGTGTTTAAGGTTACATATTTCTCCACAATGGCTAATCATGACCTCAACAGTGTTACGGGTGGAGGAAGAAAGAGAACCAGGAGAGTACCACAGGGCATCTGTCAGCTGCCCAACGTACTAACTCCACACAAGCAGGGTTAGCATTTGTTCAAGACAAGTGCACATTGATATGCAGTATGCCTTAGAGCAAAATGCCAAAATTCCCCCACATGTGCAATAGGTGTGAAATGTCGTCCAATATATCTTTTAGTTATCCTGCAAGTTGCAACATATTACAACTTACACTGTTGCTTTTTATGGAGATTAAAGCCACAAATTGCAATAAAACCAATACTGTTTTCTACTTAAGGTCCGGTTACAATAACTGTTATTTGGGTAAATACATCAGTTTTTCCAAGAAAAGTACAACTTCTCATTAACATGGACCAGGATATTCTCCATTTAAATTACCTTCCCTATTCACAATCCTCACAATGCATAAAGTTTCAGAAAGCTCTCTGTGTGCCCTGTCCTGGAGGAAACAGCACACAATCAAAATTTTACAAGATCACTCAAACACTGTCCGCTGAATTACATAGTTGATTGCTTGGAAAATGGATCAAAGTTGTCTCAATTTGGGGATAAATTTCCAATTTACATGCATTGGTAGCGATAAAACTATGTTATAACTTATAAAAATTCTTTAATCCCCTACCATTGATTTTACAACGTAAGATGAACATTTTGACAAAGCTAAAACACATGGGCATCTAATCCATTTTCTTAAAAGCCTTTCTCAAAGCAAATTTACATAAAAATTCTCCCATTTGTAACCTGCAAAATGTCAGCTCACAAACAGGTCTGAATCAGTCATTAAACCTTTAGCCAATGTAATCACCAAAACTCGGACTGCAATATTCACAAAAATTGCCATTTAATTTTCATTATATTTTCATTTTCTGTCTCAAAAAAATTGGTTATGACCCCTCATTAGAACGATCTCAATGAGCTCATTCCACTGAGAGGTCATAACCTATGTTTTTGAGACAAAAAATGAAAATAATTAGTTATTCAAGAATTTTGTTTGCAAGTGTCGTCTGCTTTTCACATTAGGTAAAGAATTAAACATTCCTGTATAGCCTTGACCTCCAACTGAAATGCACATTTTGCACAAATCATCATTAATGAGCAATATTAACTTAATCCACACCATCACAAAATAAAACAGTAATCGAAAACAGCCATTTCACCGAGGGTATCCAGTAACTCAGGAAATGAGCTTTTTAATAAGAAACAACAACTTACGTGAAAAATAAAACCTTCTACACACTCTCAGAAACAGTACACGTGCATCTATATTTAATGCAGAGAAAAATAAAGTATGATACATGCAAAAAATTGCTACTTTAGTGCCACTAAGCCCATGGATAGTGGCCTACCAAACACACTGAGGACAACATTTTCATGTTTCTTTAAACACCAATGTTCAATGAGAGAAGGCATGTTCTTCAACATTTCTCACTCCGATTAAAAAGCTTTGTCGATCAAAATTTTGTTTTCGATGAAAGCATGTAACAAGTGCTTTTCCAATTCAGTTTAGGAAGTAGGCTTCAACCAAATAGGAGGAAGCTAGATGTCAACTTGGTTGCATGCAGAGTAGCATCACGAAGAAAAATAACTCTCTCATTTATTTATTTATTTATTTATTTATTTATTTATTTATTTATTAGGATGGAGGAAGCCGAAGAACCTTGAGAGAGCCATCGATCAATGGTGAACAACTGTCAGACTCCTGAACATATTAACTCCATGCAAGCAGGGTTAGCATTGGTTGAAGACAAGTGCACCACCAAAGTGCAGTTCATCTTAGTACACAATGTCACGATGCCCCATGTGGGCAACTGGGGTAAAGTGTCTTGCACAAGGACACAACGTGTTGCCACAGGTGACAATAACTATCAAAGTAGTTGTGTTGGTATATTCCCAATGATAAGGCTAAACCAGTGGTTATTTATTACACATTAATGAATAAAATGTGCAAAAAACCAACAGAAATAACATGCATTTGTACTACATTGTCCCTCAAAAATGCATGTCCCACACCTCCCCTCACCTCACCTCTCCCAAACCTCTACCATGCACCCCCTACCACCACCCCCTGACATCCAGCGCAGCAGTTGTTCTGGATTTGGACTTCAAACAGAAAGGTCCATGACTCGATCTCCACCAGGGTAACAGCATTGTGCCCTTGGGTAAGGCACTTCATCCCAACTGCCCACATCAGGGCATGGAGACACTGTGCACTAAGGTGCATTGCATGTTGGTGGCACCATTGTCTTCATTCAATACTAACCCTCCTTGTGTGGAGTTAGTAAATTGGGCAGCCTGTAGTCATTTGCCACTGTTTGGTGGTTCTCTCTGGGTAATTTGGCTTCCTTCATGGCTATCCAAAGTGGCATTAAAGTCCAATAAATAAATAAATAAATAAATAAATAAATAAATAAATAAATAAATAAATAAATAAATAATAGAAAAAAGATTTTTATAAATCGCTTGCAGGAGCATTTTCCTGCAAACCATGAATGACCTTGCTAAAGGGTTAAGAATAAATCCATGTGAGTTCTTGACCTCGTCTCAGAGGCTGGCATATTAATTATATGGCACTGGAAAAAAGCTGTAGAAATGTAATGATTAAAGAATATTAAGTCCCAAATTATCTCAACATTTTACATCAGGCTGTGACACAGTTCCTGGCAAAGCTCTTAGAAAGAGTTCTCGATATGCCTATACCAGTTAACATTGTGAAACAAAAGTATATCGAAGAAAACATTACCTCCATTATTCTCTATATAATATCATTACGAGACTTAAGTACCTTAAAAGAGGAACTTTCCTGGAAATCTGAAAAAGAAAGAAACAGGTTTTCAATATTTATTTGTTTTTTTTACTTATTTATTGGTGTTTAAGGTTACATATTTCTCCACAATGGCTAATCATGACCTCAACAGTGTTACGGGTGGAGGAAGAAAGAGAACCAGGAGAGTACCACAGGGCATCTGTCAGCTGCCCAACGTACTAACTCCACACAAGCAGGGTTAGCATTTGTTCAAGACAAGTGCACATTGATATGCAGTATGCCTTAGAGCAAAATGCCAAAATTCCCCCACATGTGCAATAGGTGTGAAATGTCGTCCAATATATCTTTTAGTTATCCTGCAAGTTGCAACATATTACAACTTACACTGTTGCTTTTTATGGAGATTAAAGCCACAAATTGCAATAAAACCAATACTGTTTTCTACTTAAGGTCCGGTTACAATAACTGTTATTTGGGTAAATACATCAGTTTTTCCAAGAAAAGTACAACTTCTCATTAACATGGACCAGGATATTCTCCATTTAAATTACCTTCCCTATTCACAATCCTCACAATGCATAAAGTTTCAGAAAGCTCTCTGTGTGCCCTGTCCTGGAGGAAACAGCACACAATCAAAATTTTACAAGATCACTCAAACACTGTCCGCTGAATTACATAGTTGATTGCTTGGAAAATGGATCAAAGTTGTCTCAATTTGGGGATAAATTTCCAATTTACATGCATTGGTAGCGATAAAACTATGTTATAACTTATAAAAATTCTTTAATCCCCTACCATTGATTTTACAACGTAAGATGAACATTTTGACAAAGCTAAAACACATGGGCATCTAATCCATTTTCTTAAAAGCCTTTCTCAAAGCAAATTTACATAAAAATTCTCCCATTTGTAACCTGCAAAATGTCAGCTCACAAACAGGTCTGAATCAGTCATTAAACCTTTAGCCAATGTAATCACCAAAACTCGGACTGCAATATTCACAAAAATTGCCATTTAATTTTCATTATATTTTCATTTTCTGTCTCAAAAAAATTGGTTATGACCCCTCATTAGAACGATCTCAATGAGCTCATTCCACTGAGAGGTCATAACCTATGTTTTTGAGACAAAAAATGAAAATAATTAGTTATTCAAGAATTTTGTTTGCAAGTGTCGTCTGCTTTTCACATTAGGTAAAGAATTAAACATTCCTGTATAGCCTTGACCTCCAACTGAAATGCACATTTTGCACAAATCATCATTAATGAGCAATATTAACTTAATCCACACCATCACAAAATAAAACAGTAATCGAAAACAGCCATTTCACCGAGGATATCCAGTAACTCAGGAAATGAGCTTTTTAATAAGAAACAACAACTTACGTGAAAAATAAAACCTTCTACACACTCTCAGAAACAGTACACGTGCATCTATATTTAATGCAGAGAAAAATAAAGTATGATACATGCAAAAAATTGCTACTTTAGTGCCACTAAGCCCATGGATAGTGGCCTACCAAACACACTGAGGACAACATTTTCATGTTTCTTTAAACACCAATGTTCAATGAGAGAAGGCATGTTCTTCAACATTTCTCACTCCGATTAAAAAGCTTTGTCGATCAAAATTTTGTTTTCGATGAAAGCATGTAACAAGTGCTTTTCCAATTCAGTTTAGGAAGTAGGCTTCAACCACATAGGAGGAAGCTAGATGTCAACTTGGTTGCATGCAGAGTAGCATCACGAAGAAAAATAACTCTCTCATTTATTTATTTATTTATTTATTTATTTATTTATTTATTTATTTATTTATTTATTTATTAGGATGGAGGAAGCCGAAGAACCTTGAGAGAGCCATCGATCAATGGTGACCAACTGTCAGACTCCTGAACATATTAACTCCATGCAAGCAGGGTTAGCATTGGTTGAAGACAAGTGCACCACCAAAGTGCAGTTTATCTTAGTACACAATGTCACGATGCCCCATGTGGGCAACTGGGGTAAAGTGTCTTGCACAAGGACACAACGTGTTGCCACAGGTGACAATAACTATCAAAGTAGTTGTGTTGGTATATTCCCAATGATAAGGCTAAACCAGTGGTTATTTATTACACATTAATGAATAAAATGTGCAAAAAACCAACAGAAATAACATGCATTTGTACTACATTGTCCCTCAAAAATGCATATCCCACACCTCCCCTCACCTCACCTCTCCCAAACCCCTACCATGCACCCCCTACCACCACCCCCTGACATCCATCGCAGCAGTTGTTCTGGATTTGGACTTCAAACAGAAAGGTCCATGACTCGATCTCCACCAGGGTAACAGCATTGTGCCCTTGGGTAAGGCACTTCATCCCAACTGCCCACATCAGGGCATGGAGACACTGTGCACTAAGGTGCATTGCATGTTGGTGGCACCATTGTCTTCATTCAATACTAACCCTCCTTGTGTGGAGTTAGTAAATTGGGGAGCCTGTAGTCATTTGCCACTGTTTGGTGGTTCTCTCTGGGTAATTTGGCTTCCTTCATGGCTATCCAAAGTGGCATTAAAGTCCAATAAATAAATAAATAAATAAATAAATAAATAAATAAATAAATAAATAAATAAATAATAGAAAAAAGATTTTTATAAATCGCTTGCAGGAGCATTTTCCTGCAAACCATGAATGACCTTGCTAAAGGGTTAAGAATAAATCCATGTGAGTTCTTGACCTCGTCTCAGAGGCTGGCATATTAATTATATGGCACTGGAAAAAAGCTGTAGAAATGTAATGATTAAAGAATATTAAGTCCCAAATTATCTCAACATTTTACATCAGGCTGTGACACAGTTCCTGGCAAAGCTCTTAGAAAGAGTTCTCGATATGCCTATACCAGTTAACATTGTGAAACAAAAGTATATCGAAGAAAACATTACCTCCATTATTCTCTATATAATATCATTACGAGACTTAAGTACCTTAAAAGAGGAACTTTCCTGGAAATCTGAAAAAGAAAGAAACAGGTTTTCAATATTTATTTGTTTTTTTTACTTATTTATTGGTGTTTAAGGTTACATATTTCTCCACAATGGCTAATCATGACCTCAACAGTGTTACGGGTGGAGGAAGAAAGAGAACCAGGAGAGTACCACAGGGCATCTGTCAGCTGCCCAACGTACTAACTCCACACAAGCAGGGTTAGCATTTGTTCAAGACAAGTGCACATTGATATGCAGTATGCCTTAGAGCAAAATGCCAAAATTCCCCCACATGTGCAATAGGTGTGAAATGTCGTCCAATATATCTTTTAGTTATCCTGCAAGTTGCAACATATTACAACTTACACTGTTGCTTTTTATGGAGATTAAAGCCACAAATTGCAATAAAACCAATACTGTTTTCTACTTATGGTCCGGTTACAATAACTGTTATTTGGGTAAATACATCAGTTTTTCCAAGAAAAGTACAACTTCTCATTAACATGGACCAGGATATTCTCCATTTAAATTACCTTCCCTATTCACAATCCTCACAATGCATAAAGTTTCAGAAAGCTCTCTGTGTGCCCTGTCCTGGAGGAAACAGCACACAATCAAAATTTTACAAGATCACTCAAACACTGTCCGCTGAATTACATAGTTGATTGCTTGGAAAATGGATCAAAGTTGTCTCAATTTGGGGATAAATTTCCAATTTACATGCATTGGTAGCGATAAAACTATGTTATAACTTATAAAAATTCTTTAATCCCCTACCATTGATTTTACAACGTAAGATGAACATTTTGACAAAGCTAAAACACATGGGCATCTAATCCATTTTCTTAAAAGCCTTTCTCAAAGCAAATTTACATAAAAATTCTCCCATTTGTAACCTGCAAAATGTCAGCTCACAAACAGGTCTGAATCAGTCATTAAACCTTTAGCCAATGTAATCACCAAAACTCGGACTGCAATATTCACAAAAATTGCCATTTAATTTTCATTATATTTTCATTTTCTGTCTCAAAAAAATTGGTTATGACCCCTCATTAGAACGATCTCAATGAGCTCATTCCACTGAGAGGTCATAACCTATGTTTTTGAGACAAAAAATGAAAATAATTAGTTATTCAAGAATTTTGTTTGCAAGTGTCGTCTGCTTTTCACATTAGGTAAAGAATTAAACATTCCTGTATAGCCTTGACCTCCAACTGAAATGCACATTTTGCACAAATCATCATTAATGAGCAATATTAACTTAATCCACACCATCACAAAATAAAACAGTAATCGAAAACAGCCATTTCACCGAGGATATCCAGTAACTCAGGAAATGAGCTTTTTAATAAGAAACAACAACTTACGTGAAAAATAAAACCTTCTACACACTCTCAGAAACAGTACACGTGCATCTATATTTAATGCAGAGAAAAATAAAGTATGATACATGCAAAAAATTGCTACTTTAGTGCCACTAAGCCCATGGATAGTGGCCTACCAAACACACTGAGGACAACATTTTCATGTTTCTTTAAACACCAATGTTCAATGAGAGAAGGCATGTTCTTCAACATTTCTCACTCCGATTAAAAAGCTTTGTCGATCAAAATTTTGTTTTCGATGAAAGCATGTAACAAGTGCTTTTCCAATTCAGTTTAGGAAGTAGGCTTCAACCACATAGGAGGAAGCTAGATGTCAACTTGGTTGCATGCAGAGTAGCATCACGAAGAAAAATAACTCTCTCATTTATTTACTTATTTATTTATTTATTTATTTATTTATTTATTTATTTATTTATTTATTAGGATGGAGGAAGCCGAAGAACCTTGAGAGAGCCATCGATCAATGGTGAACAACTGTCAGACTCCTGAACATATTAACTCCATGCAAGCAGGGTTAGCATTGGTTGAAGACAAGTGCACCACCAAAGTGCAGTTCATCTTAGTACACAATGTCACGATGCCCCATGTGGGCAACTGGGGTAAAGTGTCTTGCACAAGGACACAACGTGTTGCCACAGGTGACAATAACTATCAAAGTAGTTGTGTTGGTATATTCCCAATGATAAGGCTAAACCAGTGGTTATTTATTACACATTAATGAATAAAATGTGCAAAAAACCAACAGAAATAACATGCATTTGTACTACATTGTCCCTCAAAAATGCATGTCCCACACCTCCCCTCACCTCACCTCTCCCAAACCGCTACCATGCACCCCCTACCACCACTCCCTGACATCCAGCGCAGCAGTTGTTCTGGATTTGGACTTCAAACAGAAAGGTCCATGACTCGATCTCCACCAGGGTAACAGCATTGTGCCCTTGGGTAAGGCACTTCATCCCAACTGCCCACATCAGGGCATGGAGACAATGTGCACTAAGGTGCATTGCATGTTGGTGGCACCATTGTCTTCATTCAATACTAACCCTCCTTGTGTGGAGTTAGTAAATTGGGGAGCCTGTAGTCATTTGCCACTGTTTGGTGGTTCTCTCTGGGTAATTTGGCTTCCTTCATGGCTATCCAAAGTGGCATTAAAGTCCAATAAATAAATAAATAAATAAATAAATAAATAAATAAATAAATAATAGAAAAAAGATTTTTATAAATCGCTTGCAGGAGCATTTTCCTGCAAACCATGAATGACCTTGCTAAAGGGTTAAGAATAAATCCATGTGAGTTCTTGACCTCGTCTCAGAGGCTGGCATATTAATTATATGGCACTGGAAAAAAGCTGTAGAAATGTAATGATTAAAGAATATTAAGTCCCAAATTATCTCAACATTTTACATCAGGCTGTGACACAGTTCCTGGCAAAGCTCTTAGAAAGAGTTCTCGATATGCCTATACCAGTTAACATTGTGAAACAAAAGTATATCGAAGAAAACATTACCTCCATTATTCTCTATATAATATCATTACGAGACTTAAGTACCTTAAAAGAGGAACTTTCCTGGAAATCTGAAAAAGAAAGAAACAGGTTTTCAATATTTATTTGTTTTTTTTACTTATTTATTGGTGTTTAAGGTTACATATTTCTCCACAATGGCTAATCATGACCTCAACAGTGTTACGGGTGGAGGAAGAAAGAGAACCAGGAGAGTACCACAGGGCATCTGTCAGCTGCCCAACGTACTAACTCCACACAAGCAGGGTTAGCATTTGTTCAAGACAAGTGCACATTGATATGCAGTATGCCTTAGAGCAAAATGCCAAAATTCCCCCACATGTGCAATAGGTGTGAAATGTCGTCCAATATATCTTTTAGTTATCCTGCAAGTTGCAACATATTACAACTTACACTGTTGCTTTTTATGGAGATTAAAGCCACAAATTGCAATAAAACCAATACTGTTTTCTACTTAAGGTCCGGTTACAATAACTGTTATTTGGGTAAATACATCAGTTTTTCCAAGAAAAGTACAACTTCTCATTAACATGGACCAGGATATTCTCCATTTAAATTACCTTCCCTATTCACAATCCTCACAATGCATAAAGTTTCAGAAAGCTCTCTGTGTGCCCTGTCCTGGAGGAAACAGCACACAATCAAAATTTTACAAGATCACTCAAACACTGTCCGCTGAATTACATAGTTGATTGCTTGGAAAATGGATCAAAGTTGTCTCAATTTGGGGATAAATTTCCAATTTACATGCATTGGTAGCGATAAAACTATGTTATAACTTATAAAAATTCTTTAATCCCCTACCATTGATTTTACAATGTAAGATGAACATTTTGACAAAGCTAAAACACATGGGCATCTAATCCATTTTCTTAAAAGCCTTTCTCAAAGCAAATTTACATAAAAATTCTCCCATTTGTAACCTGCAAAATGTCAGCTCACAAACAGGTCTGAATCAGTCATTAAACCTTTAGCCAATGTAATCACCAAAACTCGGACTGCAATATTCACAAAAATTGCCATTTAATTTTCATTATATTTTCATTTTCTGTCTCAAAAAAATTGGTTATGACCCCTCATTAGAACGATCTCAATGAGCTCATTCCACTGAGAGGTCATAACCTATGTTTTTGAGACAAAAAATGAAAATAATTAGTTATTCAAGAATTTTGTTTGCAAGTGTCGTCTGCTTTTCACATTAGGTAAAGAATTAAACATTCCTGTATAGCCTTGACCTCCAACTGAAATGCACATTTTGCACAAATCATCATTAATGAGCAATATTAACTTAATCCACACCATCACAAAATAAAACAGTAATCGAAAACAGCCATTTCACCGAGGGTATCCAGTAACTCAGGAAATGAGCTTTTTAATAAGAAACAACAACTTACGTGAAAAATAAAACCTTCTACACACCCTCAGAAACAGTACACGTGCATCTATATTTAATGCAGAGAAAAATAAAGTATGATACATGCAAAAAATTGCTACTTTAGTGCCACTAAGCCCATGGATAGTGGCCTACCAAACACACTGAGGACAACATTTTCATGTTTCTTTAAACACCAATGTGAAATGAGAGAAGGCATGTTCTTCAACATTTCTCACTCCGATTAAAAAGCTTTGTCGATCAAAATTTTGTTTTCGATGAAAGCATGTAACAAGTGCTTTTCCAATTCAGTTTAGGAAGTAGGCTTCAACCAAATAGGAGGAAGCTAGATGTCAACTTGGTTGCATGCAGAGTAGCATCACGAAGAAAAATAACTCTCTCATTTATTTACTTATTTATTTATTTATTTATTTATTTATTTATTTATTTATTTATTTATTTATTTATTTATTAGGATGGAGGAAGCCGAAGAACCTTGAGAGAGCCATCGATCAATGGTGAACAACTGTCAGACTCCTGAACATATTAACTCCATGCAAGCAGGGTTAGCATTGGTTGAAGACAAGTGCACCACCAAAGTGCAGTTCATCTTAGTACACAATGTCACGATGCCCCATGTGGGCAACTGGGGTAAAGTGTCTTGCACAAGGACACAACGTGTTGCCACAGGTGACAATAACTATCAAAGTAGTTGTGTTGGTATATTCCCAATGATAAGGCTAAACCAGTGGTTATTTATTACACATTAATGAATAAAATGTGCAAAAAACCAACAGAAATAACATGCATTTGTACTACATTGTCCCTCAAAAATGCATGTCCCACACCTCCCCTCACCTCACCTCTCCCAAACCGCTACCATGCACCCCCTACCACCACCCCCTGACATCCAGCGCAGCAGTTGTTCTGGATTTGGACTTCAAACAGAAAGGTCCATGACTCGATCTCCACCAGGGTAACAGCATTGTGCCCTTGGGTAAGGCACTTCATCCCAACTGCCCACATCAGGGCATGGAGACACTGTGCACTAAGGTGCATTGCATGTTGGTGGCACCATTGTCTTCATTCAATACTAACCCTCCTTGTGTGGAGTTAGTAAATTGGGGAGCCTGTAGTCATTTGCCACTGTTTGGTGGTTCTCTCTGGGTAATTTGGCTTCCTTCATGGCTATCCAAAGTGGCATTAAAGTCCAATAAATAAATAAATAAATAAATAAATAAATAAATAAATAATAGAAAAAAGATTTTTATAAATCGCTTGCAGGAGCATTTTCCTGCAAACCATGAATGACCTTGCTAAAGGGTTAAGAATAAATCCATGTGAGTTCTTGACCTCGTCTCAGAGGCTGGCATATTAATTATATGGCACTGGAAAAAAGCTGTAGAAATGTAATGATTAAAGAATATTAAGTCCCAAATTATCTCAACATTTTACATCAGGCTGTGACACAGTTCCTGGCAAAGCTCTTAGAAAGAGTTCTCGATATGCCTATACCAGTTAACATTGTGAAACAAAAGTATATCGAAGAAAACATTACCTCCATTATTCTCTATATAATATCATTACGAGACTTAAGTACCTTAAAAGAGGAACTTTCCTGGAAATCTGAAAAAGAAAGAAACAGGTTTTCAATATTTATTTGTTTTTTTTACTTATTTATTGGTGTTTAAGGTTACATATTTCTCCACAATGGCTAATCATGACCTCAACAGTGTTACGGGTGGAGGAAGAAAGAGAACCAGGAGAGTACCACAGGGCATCTGTCAGCTGCCCAACGTACTAACTCCACACAAGCAGGGTTAGCATTTGTTCAAGACAAGTGCACATTGATATGCAGTATGCCTTAGAGCAAAATGCCAAAATTCCCCCACATGTGCAATAGGTGTGAAATGTCGTCCAATATATCTTTTAGTTATCCTGCAAGTTGCAACATATTACAACTTACACTGTTGCTTTTTATGGAGATTAAAGCCACAAATTGCAATAAAACCAATACTGTTTTCTACTTAAGGTCCGGTTACAATAACTGTTATTTGGGTAAATACATCAGTTTTTCCAAGAAAAGTACAACTTCTCATTAACATGGACCAGGATATTCTCCATTTAAATTACCTTCCCTATTCACAATCCTCACAATGCATAAAGTTTCAGAAAGCTCTCTGTGTGCCCTGTCCTGGAGGAAACAGCACACAATCAAAATTTTACAAGATCACTCAAACACTGTCCGCTGAATTACATAGTTGATTGCTTGGAAAATGGATCAAAGTTGTCTCAATTTGGGGATAAATTTCCAATTTACATGCATTGGTAGCGATAAAACTATGTTATAACTTATAAAAATTCTTTAATCCCCTACCATTGATTTTACAACGTAAGATGAACATTTTGACAAAGCTAAAACACATGGGCATCTAATCCATTTTCTTAAAAGCCTTTCTCAAAGCAAATTTACATAAAAATTCTCCCATTTGTAACCTGCAAAATGTCAGCTCACAAACAGGTCTGAATCAGTCATTAAACCTTTAGCCAATGTAATCACCAAAACTCGGACTGCAATATTCACAAAAATTGCCATTTAATTTTCATTATATTTTCATTTTCTGTCTCAAAAAAATTGGTTATGACCCCTCATTAGAACGATCTCAATGAGCTCATTCCACTGAGAGGTCATAACCTATGTTTTTGAGACAAAAAATGAAAATAATTAGTTATTCAAGAATTTTGTTTGCAAGTGTCGTCTGCTTTTCACATTAGGTAAAGAATTAAACATTCCTGTATAGCCTTGACCTCCAACTGAAATGCACATTTTGCACAAATCATCATTAATGAGCAATATTAACTTAATCCACACCATCACAAAATAAAACAGTAATCGAAAACAGCCATTTCACCGAGGGTATCCAGTAACTCAGGAAATGAGCTTTTTAATAAGAAACAACAACTTACGTGAAAAATAAAACCTTCTACACACTCTCAGAAACAGTACACGTGCATCTATATTTAATGCAGAGAAAAATAAAGTATGATACATGCAAAAAATTGCTACTTTAGTGCCACTAAGCCCATGGATAGTGGCCTACCAAACACACTGAGGACAACATTTTCATGTTTCTTTAAACACCAATGTTCAATGAGAGAAGGCATGTTCTTCAACATTTCTCACTCCGATTAAAAAGCTTTGTCGATCAAAATTTTGTTTTCGATGAAAGCATGTAACAAGTGCTTTTCCAATTCAGTTTAGGAAGTAGGCTTCAACCAAATAGGAGGAAGCTAGATGTCAACTTGGTTGCATGCAGAGTAGCATCACGAAGAAAAATAACTCTCTCATTTATTTACTTATTTATTTATTTATTTATTTATTTATTTATTTATTTATTTATTTATTAGGATGGAGGAAGCCGAAGAACCTTGAGAGAGCCATCGATCAATGGTGAACAACTGTCAGACTCCTGAACATATTAACTCCATGCAAGCAGGGTTAGCATTGGTTGAAGACAAGTGCACCACCAAAGTGCAGTTCATCTTAGTACACAATGTCACGATGCCCCATGTGGGCAACTGGGGTAAAGTGTCTTGCACAAGGACACAACGTGTTGCCACAGGTGACAATAACTATCAAAGTAGTTGTGTTGGTATATTCCCAATGATAAGGCTAAACCAGTGGTTATTTATTACACATTAATGAATAAAATGTGCAAAAAACCAACAGAAATAACATGCATTTGTACTACATTGTCCCTCAAAAATGCATGTCCCACACCTCCCCTCACCTCACCTCTCCCAAACCGCTACCATGCACCCCCTACCACCACCCCCTGACATCCAGCGCAGCAGTTGTTCTGGATTTGGACTTCAAACAGAAAGGTCCATGACTCGATCTCCACCAGGGTAACAGCATTGTGCCCTTGGGTAAGGCACTTCATCCCAACTGCCCACATCAGGGCATGGAGACACTGTGCACTAAGGTGCATTGCATGTTGGTGGCACCATTGTCTTCATTCAATACTAACCCTCCTTGTGTGGAGTTAGTAAATTGGGGAGCCTGTAGTCATTTGCCACTGTTTGGTGGTTCTCTCTGGGTAATTTGGCTTCCTTCATGGCTATCCAAAGTGGCATTAAAGTCCAATAAATAAATAAATAAATAAATAAATAAATAAATAAATAACAGAAAAAAGATTTTTATAAATCGCTTGCAGGAGCATTTTCCTGCAGACCATGAATGACCTTGCTAAAGGGTTAAGAATAAATCCATGTGAGTTCTTGACCTCGTCTCAGAGGCTGGCATATTAATTATATGGCACTGGAAAAAAGCTGTAGAAATGTAATGATTAAAGAATATTAAGTCCCAAATTATCTCAACATTTTACATCAGGCTGTGACACAGTTCCTGGCAAAGCTCTTAGAAAGAGTTCTCGATATGCCTATACCAGTTAACATTGTGAAACAAAAGTATATCGAAGAAAACATTACCTCCATTATTCTCTATATAATATCATTACGAGACTTAAGTACCTTAAAAGAGGAACTTTCCTGGAAATCTGAAAAAGAAAGAAACAGGTTTTCAATATTTATTTGTTTTTTTTACTTATTTATTGGTGTTTAAGGTTACATATTTCTCCACAATGGCTAATCATGACCTCAACAGTGTTACGGGTGGAGGAAGAAAGAGAACCAGGAGAGTACCACAGGGCATCTGTCAGCTGCCCAACGTACTAACTCCACACAAGCAGGGTTAGCATTTGTTCAAGACAAGTGCACATTGATATGCAGTATGCCTTAGAGCAAAATGCCAAAATTCCCCCACATGTGCAATAGGTGTGAAATGTCGTCCAATATATCTTTTAGTTATCCTGCAAGTTGCAACATATTACAACTTACACTGTTGCTTTTTATGGAGATTAAAGCCACAAATTGCAATAAAACCAATACTGTTTTCTACTTAAGGTCCGGTTACAATAACTGTTATTTGGGTAAATACATCAGTTTTTCCAAGAAAAGTACAACTTCTCATTAACATGGACCAGGATATTCTCCATTTAAATTACCTTCCCTATTCACAATCCTCACAATGCATAAAGTTTCAGAAAGCTCTCTGTGTGCCCTGTCCTGGAGGAAACAGCACACAATCAAAATTTTACAAGATCACTCAAACACTGTCCGCTGAATTACATAGTTGATTGCTTGGAAAATGGATCAAAGTTGTCTCAATTTGGGGATAAATTTCCAATTTACATGCATTGGTAGCGATAAAACTATGTTATAACTTATAAAAATTCTTTAATCCCCTACCATTGATTTTACAACGTAAGATGAACATTTTGACAAAGCTAAAACACATGGGCATCTAATCCATTTTCTTAAAAGCCTTTCTCAAAGCAAATTTACATAAAAATTCTCCCATTTGTAACCTGCAAAATGTCAGCTCACAAACAGGTCTGAATCAGTCATTAAACCTTTAGCCAATGTAATCACCAAAACTCGGACTGCAATATTCACAAAAATTGCCATTTAATTTTCATTATATTTTCATTTTCTGTCTCAAAAAAATTGGTTATGACCCCTCATTAGAACGATCTCAATGAGCTCATTCCACTGAGAGGTCATAACCTATGTTTTTGAGACAAAAAATGAAAATAATTAGTTATTCAAGAATTTTGTTTGCAAGTGTCGTCTGCTTTTCACATTAGGTAAAGAATTAAACATTCCTGTATAGCCTTGACCTCCAACTGAAATGCACATTTTGCACAAATCATCATTAATGAGCAATATTAACTTAATCCACACCATCACAAAATAAAACAGTAATCGAAAACAGCCATTTCACCGAGGGTATCCAGTAACTCAGGAAATGAGCTTTTTAATAAGAAACAACAACTTACGTGAAAAATAAAACCTTCTACACACTCTCAGAAACAGTACACGTGCATCTATATTTAATGCAGAGAAAAATAAAGTATGATACATGCAAAAAATTGCTACTTTAGTGCCACTAAGCCCATGGATAGTGGCCTACCAAACACACTGAGGACAACATTTTCATGTTTCTTTAAACACCAATGTTCAATGAGAGAAGGCATGTTCTTCAACATTTCTCACTCCGATTAAAAAGCTTTGTCGATCAAAATTTTGTTTTCGATGAAAGCATGTAACAAGTGCTTTTCCAATTCAGTTTAGGAAGTAGGCTTCAACCAAATAGGAGGAAGCTAGATGTCAACTTGGTTGCATGCAGAGTAGCATCACGAAGAAAAATAACTCTCTCATTTATTTACTTATTTATTTATTTATTTATTTATTTATTTATTTATTTATTTATTTATTAGGATGGAGGAAGCCGAAGAACCTTGAGAGAGCCATCGATCAATGGTGAACAACTGTCAGACTCCTGAACATATTAACTCCATGCAAGCAGGGTTAGCATTGGTTGAAGACAAGTGCACCACCAAAGTGCAGTTCATCTTAGTACACAATGTCACGATGCCCCATGTGGGCAACTGGGGTAAAGTGTCTTGCACAAGGACACAACGTGTTGCCACAGGTGACAATAACTATCAAAGTAGTTGTGTTGGTATATTCCCAATGATAAGGCTAAACCAGTGGTTATTTATTACACATTAATGAATAAAATGTGCAAAAAACCAACAGAAATAACATGCATTTGTACTACATTGTCCCTCAAAAATGCATGTCCCACACCTCCCCTCACCTCACCTCTCCCAAACCGCTACCATGCACCCCCTACCACCACCCCCTGACATCCAGCGCAGCAGTTGTTCTGGATTTGGACTTCAAACAGAAAGGTCCATGACTCGATCTCCACCAGGGTAACAGCATTGTGCCCTTGGGTAAGGCACTTCATCCCAACTGCCCACATCAGGGCATGGAGACACTGTGCACTAAGGTGCATTGCATGTTGGTGGCACCATTGTCTTCATTCAATACTAACCCTCCTTGTGTGGAGTTAGTAAATTGGGGAGCCTGTAGTCATTTGCCACTGTTTGGTGGTTCTCTCTGGGTAATTTGGCTTCCTTCATGGCTATCCAAAGTGGCATTAAAGTCCAATAAATAAATAAATAAATAAATAAATAAATAAATAAATAAATAACAGAAAAAAGATTTTTATAAATCGCTTGCAGGAGCATTTTCCTGCAGACCATGAATGACCTTGCTAAAGGGTTAAGAATAAATCCATGTGAGTTCTTGACCTCGTCTCAGAGGCTGGCATATTAATTATATGGCACTGGAAAAAAGCTGTAGAAATGTAATGATTAAAGAATATTAAGTCCCAAATTATCTCAACATTTTACATCAGGCTGTGACACAGTTCCTGGCAAAGCTCTTAGAAAGAGTTCTCGATATGCCTATACCAGTTAACATTGTGAAACAAAAGTATATCGAAGAAAACATTACCTCCATTATTCTCTATATAATATCATTACGAGACTTAAGTACCTTAAAAGAGGAACTTTCCTGGAAATCTGAAAAAGAAAGAAACAGGTTTTCAATATTTATTTGTTTTTTTTACTTATTTATTGGTGTTTAAGGTTACATATTTCTCCACAATGGCTAATCATGACCTCAACAGTGTTACGGGTGGAGGAAGAAAGAGAACCAGGAGAGTACCACAGGGCATCTGTCAGCTGCCCAACGTACTAACTCCACACAAGCAGGGTTAGCATTTGTTCAAGACAAGTGCACATTGATATGCAGTATGCCTTAGAGCAAAATGCCAAAATTCCCCCACATGTGCAATAGGTGTGAAATGTCGTCCAATATATCTTTTAGTTATCCTGCAAGTTGCAACATATTACAACTTACACTGTTGCTTTTTATGGAGATTAAAGCCACAAATTGCAATAAAACCAATACTGTTTTCTACTTAAGGTCCGGTTACAATAACTGTTATTTGGGTAAATACATCAGTTTTTCCAAGAAAAGTACAACTTCTCATTAACATGGACCAGGATATTCTCCATTTAAATTACCTTCCCTATTCACAATCCTCACAATGCATAAAGTTTCAGAAAGCTCTCTGTGTGCCCTGTCCTGGAGGAAACAGCACACAATCAAAATTTTACAAGATCACTCAAACACTGTCCGCTGAATTACATAGTTGATTGCTTGGAAAATGGATCAAAGTTGTCTCAATTTGGGGATAAATTTCCAATTTACATGCATTGGTAGCGATAAAACTATGTTATAACTTATAAAAATTCTTTAATCCCCTACCATTGATTTTACAACGTAAGATGAACATTTTGACAAAGCTAAAACACATGGGCATCTAATCCATTTTCTTAAAAGCCTTTCTCAAAGCAAATTTACATAAAAATTCTCCCATTTGTAACCTGCAAAATGTCAGCTCACAAACAGGTCTGAATCAGTCATTAAACCTTTAGCCAATGTAATCACCAAAACTCGGACTGCAATATTCACAAAAATTGCCATTTAATTTTCATTATATTTTCATTTTCTGTCTCAAAAAAATTGGTTATGACCCCTCATTAGAACGATCTCAATGAGCTCATTCCACTGAGAGGTCATAACCTATGTTTTTGAGACAAAAAATGAAAATAATTAGTTATTCAAGAATTTTGTTTGCAAGTGTCGTCTGCTTTTCACATTAGGTAAAGAATTAAACATTCCTGTATAGCCTTGACCTCCAACTGAAATGCACATTTTGCACAAATCATCATTAATGAGCAATATTAACTTAATCCACACCATCACAAAATAAAACAGTAATCGAAAACAGCCATTTCACCGAGGGTATCCAGTAACTCAGGAAATGAGCTTTTTAATAAGAAACAACAACTTACGTGAAAAATAAAACCTTCTACACACTCTCAGAAACAGTACACGTGCATCTATATTTAATGCAGAGAAAAATAAAGTATGATACATGCAAAAAATTGCTACTTTAGTGCCACTAAGCCCATGGATAGTGGCCTACCAAACATACTGAGGACAACATTTTCATGTTTCTTTAAACACCAATGTTCAATGAGAGAAGGCATGTTCTTCAACATTTCTCACTCCGATTAAAAAGCTTTGTCGATCAAAATTTTGTTTTCGATGAAAGCATGTAACAAGTGCTTTTCCAATTCAGTTTAGGAAGTAGGCTTCAACCAAATAGGAGGAAGCTAGATGTCAACTTGGTTGCATGCAGAGTAGCATCACGAAGAAAAATAACTCTCTCATTTATTTACTTATTTATTTATTTATTTATTTATTTATTTATTTATTTATTTATTTATTTATTAGGATGGAGGAAGCCGAAGAACCTTGAGAGAGCCATCGATCAATGGTGAACAACTGTCAGACTCCTGAACATATTAACTCCATGCAAGCAGGGTTAGCATTGGTTGAAGACAAGTGCACCACCAAAGTGCAGTTCATCTTAGTACACAATGTCACGATGCCCCATGTGGGCAACTGGGGTAAAGTGTCTTGCACAAGGACACAACGTGTTGCCACAGGTGACAATAACTATCAAAGTAGTTGTGTTGGTATATTCCCAATGATAAGGCTAAACCAGTGGTTATTTATTACACATTAATGAATAAAATGTGCAAAAAACCAACAGAAATAACATGCATTTGTACTACATTGTCCCTCAAAAATGCATGTCCCACACCTCCCCTCACCTCACCTCTCCCAAACCGCTACCATGCACCCCCTACCACCACCCCCTGACATCCAGCGCAGCAGTTGTTCTGGATTTGGACTTCAAACAGAAAGGTCCATGACTCGATCTCCACCAGGGTAACAGCATTGTGCCCTTGGGTAAGGCACTTCATCCCAACTGCCCACATCAGGGCATGGAGACACTGTGCACTAAGGTGCATTGCATGTTGGTGGCACCATTGTCTTCATTCAATACTAACCCTCCTTGTGTGGAGTTAGTAAATTGGGGAGCCTGTAGTCATTTGCCACTGTTTGGTGGTTCTCTCTGGGTAATTTGGCTTCCTTCATGGCTATCCAAAGTGGCATTAAAGTCCAATAAATAAATAAATAAATAAATAAATAAATAAATAAATAAATAAATAAATAATAGAAAAAAGATTTTTATAAATCGCTTGCAGGAGCATTTTCCTGCAAACCATGAATGACCTTGCTAAAGGGTTAAGAATAAATCCATGTGAGTTCTTGACCTCGTCTCAGAGGCTGGCATATTAATTATATGGCACTGGAAAAAAGCTGTAGAAATGTAATGATTAAAGAATATTAAGTCCCAAATTATCTCAACATTTTACATCAGGCTGTGACACAGTTCCTGGCAAAGCTCTTAGAAAGAGTTCTCGATATGCCTATACCAGTTAACATTGTGAAACAAAAGTATATCGAAGAAAACATTACCTCCATTATTCTCTATATAATATCATTACGAGACTTAAGTACCTTAAAAGAGGAACTTTCCTGGAAATCTGAAAAAGAAAGAAACAGGTTTTCAATATTTATTTGTTTTTTTTACTTATTTATTGGTGTTTAAGGTTACATATTTCTCCACAATGGCTAATCATGACCTCAACAGTGTTACGGGTGGAGGAAGAAAGAGAACCAGGAGAGTACCACAGGGCATCTGTCAGCTGCCCAACGTACTAACTCCACACAAGCAGGGTTAGCATTTGTTCAAGACAAGTGCACATTGATATGCAGTATGCCTTAGAGCAAAATGCCAAAATTCCCCCACATGTGCAATAGGTGTGAAATGTCGTCCAATATATCTTTTAGTTATCCTCCAAGTTGCAACATATTACAACTTACACTGTTGCTTTTTATGGAGATTAAAGCCACAAATTGCAATAAAACCAATACTGTTTTCTACTTAAGGTCCGGTTACAATAACTGTTATTTGGGTAAATACATCAGTTTTTCCAAGAAAAGTACAACTTCTCATTAACATGGACCAGGATATTCTCCATTTAAATTACCTTCCCTATTCACAATCCTCACAATGCATAAAGTTTCAGAAAGCTCTCTGTGTGCCCTGTCCTGGAGGAAACGGCACACAATCAAAATTTTACAAGATCACTCAAACACTGTCCGCTGAATTACATAGTTGATTGCTTGGAAAATGGATCAAAGTTGTCTCAATTTGGGGATAAATTTCCAATTTACATGCATTGGTAGCGATAAAACTATGTTATAACTTATAAAAATTCTTTAATCCCCTACCATTGATTTTACAACGTAAGATGAACATTTTGACAAAGCTAAAACACATGGGCATCTAATCCATTTTCTTAAAAGCCTTTCTCAAAGCAAATTTACATAAAAATTCTCCCATTTGTAACCTGCAAAATGTCAGCTCACAAACAGGTCTGAATCAGTCATTAAACCTTTAGCCAATGTAATCACCAAAACTCGGACTGCAATATTCACAAAAATTGCCATTTAATTTTCATTATATTTTCATTTTCTGTCTCAAAAAAATTGGTTATGACCCCTCATTAGAACGATCTCAATGAGCTCATTCCACTGAGAGGTCATAACCTATGTTTTTGAGACAAAAAATGAAAATAATTAGTTATTCAAGAATTTTGTTTGCAAGTGTCGTCTGCTTTTCACATTAGGTAAAGAATTAAACATTCCTGTATAGCCTTGACCTCCAACTGAAATGCACATTTTGCACAAATCATCATTAATGAGCAATATTAACTTAATCCACACCATCACAAAATAAAACAGTAATCGAAAACAGCCATTTCACCGAGGGTATCCAGTAACTCAGGAAATGAGCTTTTTAATAAGAAACAACAACTTACGTGAAAAATAAAACCTTCTACACACTCTCAGAAACAGTACACGTGCATCTATATTTAATGCAGAGAAAAATAAAGTATGATACATGCAAAAAATTGCTACTTTAGTGCCACTAAGCCCATGGATAGTGGCCTACCAAACACACTGAGGACAACATTTTCATGTTTCTTTAAACACCAATGTTCAATGAGAGAAGGCATGTTCTTCAACATTTCTCACTCCGATTAAAAAGCTTTGTCGATCAAAATTTTGTTTTCGATGAAAGCATGTAACAAGTGCTTTTCCAATTCAGTTTAGGAAGTAGGCTTCAACCAAATAGGAGGAAGCTAGATGTCAACTTGGTTGCATGCAGAGTAGCATCACGAAGAAAAATAACTCTCTCATTTATTTACTTATTTATTTATTTATTTATTTATTTATTTATTTATTTATTTATTAGGATGGAGGAAGCCGAAGAACCTTGAGAGAGCCATCGATCAATGGTGAACAACTGTCAGACTCCTGAACATATTAACTCCATGCAAGCAGGGTTAGCATTGGTTGAAGACAAGTGCACCACCAAAGTGCAGTTCATCTTAGTACACAATGTCACGATGCCCCATGTGGGCAACTGGGGTAAAGTGTCTTGCACAAGGACACAACGTGTTGCCACAGGTGACAATAACTATCAAAGTAGTTGTGTTGGTATATTCCCAATGATAAGGCTAAACCAGTGGTTATTTATTACACATTAATGAATAAAATGTGCAAAAAACCAACAGAAATAACATGCATTTGTACTACATTGTCCCTCAAAAATGCATGTCCCACACCTCCCCTCACCTCACCTCTCCCAAACCGCTACCATGCACCCCCTACCACCACCCCCTGACATCCAGCGCAGCAGTTGTTCTGGATTTGGACTTCAAACAGAAAGGTCCATGACTCGATCTCCACCAGGGTAACAGCATTGTGCCCTTTGGTAAGGCACTTCATCCCAACTGCCCACATCAGGGCATGGAGACACTGTGCACTAAGGTGCATTGCATGTTGGTGGCACCATTGTCTTCATTCAATACTAACCCTCCTTGTGTGGAGTTAGTAAATTGGGGAGCCTGTAGTCATTTGCCACTGTTTGGTGGTTCTCTCTGGGTAATTTGGCTTCCTTCATGGCTATCCAAAGTGGCATTAAAGTCCAATAAATAAATAAATAAATAAATAAATAAATAAATAAATAAATAAATAAATAAATAACAGAAAAAAGATTTTTATAAATCGCTTGCAGGAGCATTTTCCTGCAGACCATGAATGACCTTGCTAAAGGGTTAAGAATAAATCCATGTGAGTTCTTGACCTCGTCTCAGAGGCTGGCATATTAATTATATGGCACTGGAAAAAAGCTGTAGAAATGTAATGATTAAAGAATATTAAGTCCCAAATTATCTCAACATTTTACATCAGGCTGTGACACAGTTCCTGGCAAAGCTCTTAGAAAGAGGTCTCGATATGCCTATACCAGTTAACATTGTGAAACAAAAGTATATCGAAGAAAACATTACCTCCATTATTCTCTATATAATATCATTACGAGACTTAAGTACCTTAAAAGAGGAACTTTCCTGGAAATCTGAAAAAGAAAGAAACAGGTTTTCAATATTTATTTGTTTTTTTTACTTATTTATTGGTGTTTAAGGTTACATATTTCTCCACAATGGCTAATCATGACCTCAACAGTGTTACGGGTGGAGGAAGAAAGAGAACCAGGAGAGTACCACAGGGCATCTGTCAGCTGCCCAACGTACTAACTCCACACAAGCAGGGTTAGCATTTGTTCAAGACAAGTGCACATTGATATGCAGTATGCCTTAGAGCAAAATGCCAAAATTCCCCCACATGTGCAATAGGTGTGAAATGTCGTCCAATATATCTTTTAGTTATCCTGCAAGTTGCAACATATTACAACTTACACTGTTGCTTTTTATGGAGATTAAAGCCACAAATTGCAATAAAACCAATACTGTTTTCTACTTAAGGTCCGGTTACAATAACTGTTATTTGGGTAAATACATCAGTTTTTCCAAGAAAAGTACAACTTCTCATTAACATGGACCAGGATATTCTCCATTTAAATTACCTTCCCTATTCACAATCCTCACAATGCATAAAGTTTCAGAAAGCTCTCTGTGTGCCCTGTCCTGGAGGAAACAGCACACAATCAAAATTTTACAAGATCACTCAAACACTGTCCGCTGAATTACATAGTTGATTGCTTGGAAAATGGATCAAAGTTGTCTCAATTTGGGGATAAATTTCCAATTTACATGCATTGGTAGCGATAAAACTATGTTATAACTTATAAAAATTCTTTAATCCCCTACCATTGATTTTACAACGTAAGATGAACATTTTGACAAAGCTAAAACACATGGGCATCTAATCCATTTTCTTAAAAGCCTTTCTCAAAGCAAATTTACATAAAAATTCTCCCATTTGTAACCTGCAAAATGTCAGCTCACAAACAGGTCTGAATCAGTCATTAAACCTTTAGCCAATGTAATCACCAAAACTCGGACTGCAATATTCACAAAAATTGCCATTTAATTTTCATTATATTTTCATTTTCTGTCTCAAAAAAATTGGTTATGACCCCTCATTAGAACGATCTCAATGAGCTCATTCCACTGAGAGGTCATAACCTATGTTTTTGAGACAAAAAATGAAAATAATTAGTTATTCAAGAATTTTGTTTGCAAGTGTCGTCTGCTTTTCACATTAGGTAAAGAATTAAACATTCCTGTATAGCCTTGACCTCCAACTGAAATGCACATTTTGCACAAATCATCATTAATGAGCAATATTAACTTAATCCACACCATCACAAAATAAAACAGTAATCGAAAACAGCCATTTCACCGAGGGTATCCAGTAACTCAGGAAATGAGCTTTTTAATAAGAAACAACAACTTACGTGAAAAATAAAACCTTCTACACACTCTCAGAAACAGTACACGTGCATCTATATTTAATGCAGAGAAAAATAAAGTATGATACATGCAAAAAATTGCTACTTTAGTGCCACTAAGCCCATGGATAGTGGCCTACCAAACACACTGAGGACAACATTTTCATGTTTCTTTAAACACCAATGTTCAATGAGAGAAGGCATGTTCTTCAACATTTCTCACTCCGATTAAAAAGCTTTGTCGATCAAAATTTTGTTTTCGATGAAAGCATGTAACAAGTGCTTTTCCAATTCAGTTTAGGAAGTAGGCTTCAACCAAATAGGAGGAAGCTAGATGTCAACTTGGTTGCATGCAGAGTAGCATCACGAAGAAAAATAACTCTCTCATTTATTTACTTATTTATTTATTTATTTATTTATTTATTTATTTATTTATTTATTTATTTATTAGGATGGAGGAAGCCGAAGAACCTTGAGAGAGCCATCGATCAATGGTGAACAACTGTCAGACTCCTGAACATATTAACTCCATGCAAGCAGGGTTAGCATTGGTTGAAGACAAGTGCACCACCAAAGTGCAGTTCATCTTAGTACACAATGTCACGATGCCCCATGTGGGCAACTGGGGTAAAGTGTCTTGCACAAGGACACAACGTGTTGCCACAGGTGACAATAACTATCAAAGTAGTTGTGTTGGTATATTCCCAATGATAAGGCTAAACCAGTGGTTATTTATTACACATTAATGAATAAAATGTGCAAAAAACCAACAGAAATAACATGCATTTGTACTACATTGTCCCTCAAAAATGCATGTCCCACACCTCCCCTCACCTCACCTCTCCCAAACCGCTACCATGCACCCCCTACCACCACCCCCTGACATCCAGCGCAGCAGTTGTTCTGGATTTGGACTTCAAACAGAAAGGTCCATGACTCGATCTCCACCAGGGTAACAGCATTGTGCCCTTGGGTAAGGCACTTCATCCCAACTGCCCACATCAGGGCATGGAGACACTGTGCACTAAGGTGCATTGCATGTTGGTGGCACCATTGTCTTCATTCAATACTAACCCTCCTTGTGTGGAGTTAGTAAATTGGGGAGCCTGTAGTCATTTGCCACTGTTTGGTGGTTCTCTCTGGGTAATTTGGCTTCCTTCATGGCTATCCAAAGTGGCATTAAAGTCCAATAAATAAATAAATAAATAAATAAATAAATAATAGAAAAAAGATTTTTATAAATCGCTTGCAGGAGCATTTTCCTGCAAACCATGAATGACCTTGCTAAAGGGTTAAGAATAAATCCATGTGAGTTCTTGACCTCGTCTCAGAGGCTGGCATATTAATTATATGGCACTGGAAAAAAGCTGTAGAAATGTAATGATTAAAGAATATTAAGTCCCAAATTATCTCAACATTTTACATCAGGCTGTGACACAGTTCCTGGCAAAGCTCTTAGAAAGAGTTCTCGATATGCCTATACCAGTTAACATTGTGAAACAAAAGTATATCGAAGAAAACATTACCTCCATTATTCTCTATATAATATCATTACGAGACTTAAGTACCTTAAAAGAGGAACTTTCCTGGAAATCTGAAAAAGAAAGAAACAGGTTTTCAATATTTATTTGTTTTTTTTACTTATTTATTGGTGTTTAAGGTTACATATTTCTCCACAATGGCTAATCATGACCTCAACAGTGTTACGGGTGGAGGAAGAAAGAGAACCAGGAGAGTACCACAGGGCATCTGTCAGCTGCCCAACGTACTAACTCCACACAAGCAGGGTTAGCATTTGTTCAAGACAAGTGCACATTGATATGCAGTATGCCTTAGAGCAAAATGCCAAAATTCCCCCACATGTGCAATAGGTGTGAAATGTCGTCCAATATATCTTTTAGTTATCCTGCAAGTTGCAACATATTACAACTTACACTGTTGCTTTTTATGGAGATTAAAGCCACAAATTGCAATAAAACCAATACTGTTTTCTACTTAAGGTCCGGTTACAATAACTGTTATTTGGGTAAATACATCAGTTTTTCCAAGAAAAGTACAACTTCTCATTAACATGGACCAGGATATTCTCCATTTAAATTACCTTCCCTATTCACAATCCTCACAATGCATAAAGTTTCAGAAAGCTCTCTGTGTGCCCTGTCCTGGAGGAAACAGCACACAATCAAAATTTTACAAGATCACTCAAACACTGTCCGCTGAATTACATAGTTGATTGCTTGGAAAATGGATCAAAGTTGTCTCAATTTGGGGATAAATTTCCAATTTACATGCATTGGTAGCGATAAAACTATGTTATAACTTATAAAAATTCTTTAATCCCCTACCATTGATTTTACAACGTAAGATGAACATTTTGACAAAGCTAAAACACATGGGCATCTAATCCATTTTCTTAAAAGCCTTTCTCAAAGCAAATTTACATAAAAATTCTCCCATTTGTAACCTGCAAAATGTCAGCTCACAAACAGGTCTGAATCAGTCATTAAACCTTTAGCCAATGTAATCACCAAAACTCGGACTGCAATATTCACAAAAATTGCCATTTAATTTTCATTATATTTTCATTTTCTGTCTCAAAAAAATTGGTTATGACCCCTCATTAGAACGATCTCAATGAGCTCATTCCACTGAGAGGTCATAACCTATGTTTTTGAGACAAAAAATGAAAATAATTAGTTATTCAAGAATTTTGTTTGCAAGTGTCATCTGCTTTTCACATTAGGTAAAGAATTAAACATTCCTGTATAGCCTTGACCTCCAACTGAAATGCACATTTTGCACAAATCATCATTAATGAGCAATATTAACTTAATCCACACCATCACAAAATAAAACAGTAATCGAAAACAGCCATTTCACCGAGGATATCCAGTAACTCAGGAAATGAGCTTTTTAATAAGAAACAACAACTTACGTGAAAAATAAAACCTTCTACACACTCTCAGAAACAGTACACGTGCATCTATATTTAATGCAGAGAAAAATAAAGTATGATACATGCAAAAAATTGCTACTTTAGTGCCACTAAGCCCATGGATAGTGGCCTACCAAACACACTGAGGACAACATTTTCATGTTTCTTTAAACACCAATGTTCAATGAGAGAAGGCATGTTCTTCAACATTTCTCACTCCGATTAAAAAGCTTTGTCGATCAAAATTTTGTTTTCGATGAAAGCATGTAACAAGTGCTTTTCCAATTCAGTTTAGGAAGTAGGCTTCAACCACATAGGAGGAAGCTAGATGTCAACTTGGTTGCATGCAGAGTAGCATCACGAAGAAAAATAACTCTCTCATTTATTTATTTATTTATTTATTTATTTATTTATTTATTTATTTATTTATTTATTAGGATGGAGGAAACCGAAGAACCTTGAGAGAGCCATCGATCAATGGTGAACAACTGTCAGACTCCTGAACATATTAACTCCATGCAAGCAGGGTTAGCATTGGTTGAAGACAAGTGCACCACCAAAGTGCAGTTTATCTTAGTACACAATGTCACGATGCCCCATGTGGGCAACTGGGGTAAAGTGTCTTGCACAAGGACACAACGTGTTGCCACAGGTGACAATAACTATCAAAGTAGTTGTGTTGGTATATTCCCAATGATAAGGCTAAACCAGTGGTTATTTATTACACATTAATGAATAAAATGTGCAAAAAACCAACAGAAATAACATGCATTTGTACTACATTGTCCCTCAAAAATGCATATCCCACACCTCCCCTCACCTCACCTCTCCCAAACCCCTACCATGCACCCCCTACCACCACCCCCTGACATCCATCGCAGCAGTTGTTCTGGATTTGGACTTCAAACAGAAAGGTCCATGACTCGATCTCCACCAGGGTAACAGCATTGTGCCCTTGGGTAAGGCACTTCATCCCAACTGCCCACATCAGGGCATGGAGACACTGTGCACTAAGGTGCATTGCATGTTGGTGGCACCATTGTCTTCATTCAATACTAACCCTCCTTGTGTGGAGTTAGTAAATTGGGGAGCCTGTAGTCATTTGCCACTGTTTGGTGGTTCTCTCTGGGTAATTTGGCTTCCTTCATGGCTATCCAAAGTGGCATTAAAGTCCAATAAATAAATAAATAAATAAATAAATAAATAAATAAATAAATAAATAATAGAAAAAAGATTTTTATAAATCGCTTGCAGGAGCATTTTCCTGCAAACCATGAATGACCTTGCTAAAGGGTTAAGAATAAATCCATGTGAGTTCTTGACCTCGTCTCAGAGGCTGGCATATTAATTATATGGCACTGGAAAAAAGCTGTAGAAATGTAATGATTAAAGAATATTAAGTCCCAAATTATCTCAACATTTTACATCAGGCTGTGACACAGTTCCTGGCAAAGCTCTTAGAAAGAGTTCTCGATATGCCTATACCAGTTAACATTGTGAAACAAAAGTATATCGAAGAAAACATTACCTCCATTATTCTCTATATAATATCATTACGAGACTTAAGTACCTTAAAAGAGGAACTTTCCTGGAAATCTGAAAAAGAAAGAAACAGGTTTTCAATATTTATTTGTTTTTTTTACTTATTTATTGGTGTTTAAGGTTACATATTTCTCCACAATGGCTAATCATGACCTCAACAGTGTTACGGGTGGAGGAAGAAAGAGAACCAGGAGAGTACCACAGGGCATCTGTCAGCTGCCCAACGTACTAACTCCACACAAGCAGGGTTAGCATTTGTTCAAGACAAGTGCACATTGATATGCAGTATGCCTTAGAGCAAAATGCCAAAATTCCCCCACATGTGCAATAGGTGTGAAATGTCGTCCAATATATCTTTTAGTTATCCTGCAAGTTGCAACATATTACAACTTACACTGTTGCTTTTTATGGAGATTAAAGCCACAAATTGCAATAAAACCAATACTGTTTTCTACTTAAGGTCCGGTTACAATAACTGTTATTTGGGTAAATACATCAGTTTTTCCAAGAAAAGTACAACTTCTCATTAACATGGACCAGGATATTCTCCATTTAAATTACCTTCCCTATTCACAATCCTCACAATGCATAAAGTTTCAGAAAGCTCTCTGTGTGCCCTGTCCTGGAGGAAACAGCACACAATCAAAATTTTACAAGATCACTCAAACACTGTCTGCTGAATTACATAGTTGATTGCTTGGAAAATGGATCAAAGTTGTCTCAATTTGGGGATAAATTTCCAATTTACATGCATTGGTAGCGATAAAACTATGTTATAACTTATAAAAATTCTTTAATCCCCTACCATTGATTTTACAACGTAAGATGAACATTTTGACAAAGCTAAAACACATGGGCATCTAATCCATTTTCTTAAAAGCCTTTCTCAAAGCAAATTTACATAAAAATTCTCCCATTTGTAACCTGCAAAATGTCAGCTCACAAACAGGTCTGAATCAGTCATTAAACCTTTAGCCAATGTAATCACCAAAACTCGGACTGCAATATTCACAAAAATTGCCATTTAATTTTCATTATATTTTCATTTTCTGTCTCAAAAAAATTGGTTATGACCCCTCATTAGAACGATCTCAATGAGCTCATTCCACTGAGAGGTCATAACCTATGTTTTTGAGACAAAAAATGAAAATAATTAGTTATTCAAGAATTTTGTTTGCAAGTGTCGTCTGCTTTTCACATTAGGTAAAGAATTAAACATTCCTGTATAGCCTTGACCTCCAACTGAAATGCACATTTTGCACAAATCATCATTAATGAGCAATATTAACTTAATCCACACCATCACAAAATAAAACAGTAATCGAAAACAGCCATTTCACCGAGGATATCCAGTAACTCAGGAAATGAGCTTTTTAATAAGAAACAACAACTTACGTGAAAAATAAAACCTTCTACACACTCTCAGAAACAGTACACGTGCATCTATATTTAATGCAGAGAAAAATAAAGTATGATACATGCAAAAAATTGCTACTTTAGTGCCACTAAGCCCATGGATAGTGGCCTACCAAACACACTGAGGACAACATTTTCATGTTTCTTTAAACACCAATGTTCAATGAGAGAAGGCATGTTCTTCAACATTTCTCACTCCGATTAAAAAGCTTTGTCGATCAAAATTTTGTTTTCGATGAAAGCATGTAACAAGTGCTTTTCCAATTCAGTTTAGGAAGTAGGCTTCAACCACAAAGGAGGAAGCTAGATGTCAACTTGGTTGCATGCAGAGTAGCATCACGAAGAAAAATAACTCTCTCATTTATTTATTTATTTATTTATTTATTTATTTATTTATTAGGATGGAGGAAGCCGAAGAACCTTGAGAGAGCCATCGATCAATGGTGACCAACTGTCAGACTCCTGAACATATTAACTCCATGCAAGCAGGGTTAGCATTGGTTGAAGACAAGTGCACCACCAAAGTGCAGTTTATCTTAGTACACAATGTCACGATGCCCCATGTGGGCAACTGGGGTAAAGTGTCTTGCACAAGGACACAACGTGTTGCCACAGGTGACAATAACTATCAAAGTAGTTGTGTTGGTATATTCCCAATGATAAGGCTAAACCAGTGGTTATTTATTACACATTAATGAATAAAATGTGCAAAAAACCAACAGAAATAACATGCATTTGTACTACATTGTCCCTCAAAAATGCATATCCCACACCTCCCCTCACCTCACCTCTCCCAAACCCCTACCATGCACCCCCTACCACCACCCCCTGACATCCATCGCAGCAGTTGTTCTGGATTTGGACTTCAAACAGAAAGGTCCATGACTCGATCTCCACCAGGGTAACAGCATTGTGCCCTTGGGTAAGGCACTTCATCCCAACTGCCCACATCAGGGCATGGAGACACTGTGCACTAAGGTGCATTGCATGTTGGTGGCACCATTGTCTTCATTCAATACTAACCCTCCTTGTGTGGAGTTAGTAAATTGGGGAGCCTGTAGTCATTTGCCACTGTTTGGTGGTTCTCTCTGGGTAATTTGGCTTCCTTCATGGCTATCCAAAGTGGCATTAAAGTCCAATAAATAAATAAATAAATAAATAAATAAATAAATAAATAAATAATAGAAAAAAGATTTTTATAAATCGCTTGCAGGAGCATTTTCCTGCAAACCATGAATGACCTTGCTAAAGGGTTAAGAATAAATCCATGTGAGTTCTTGACCTCGTCTCAGAGGCTGGCATATTAATTATATGGCACTGGAAAAAAGCTGTAGAAATGTAATGATTAAAGAATATTAAGTCCCAAATTATCTCAACATTTTACATCAGGCTGTGACACAGTTCCTGGCAAAGCTCTTAGAAAGAGTTCTCGATATGCCTATACCAGTTAACATTGTGAAACAAAAGTATATCGAAGAAAACATTACCTCCATTATTCTCTATATAATATCATTACGAGACTTAAGTACCTTAAAAGAGGAACTTTCCTGGAAATCTGAAAAAGAAAGAAACAGGTTTTCAATATTTATTTGTTTTTTTTACTTATTTATTGGTGTTTAAGGTTACATATTTCTCCACAATGGCTAATCATGACCTCAACAGTGTTACGGGTGGAGGAAGAAAGAGAACCAGGAGAGTACCACAGGGCATCTGTCAGCTGCCCAACGTACTAACTCCACACAAGCAGGGTTAGCATTTGTTCAAGACAAGTGCACATTGATATGCAGTATGCCTTAGAGCAAAATGCCAAAATTCCCCCACATGTGCAATAGGTGTGAAATGTCGTCCAATATATCTTTTAGTTATCCTGCAAGTTGCAACATATTACAACTTACACTGTTGCTTTTTATGGAGATTAAAGCCACAAATTGCAATAAAACCAATACTGTTTTCTACTTAAGGTCCGGTTACAATAACTGTTATTTGGGTAAATACATCAGTTTTTCCAAGAAAAGTACAACTTCTCATTAACATGGACCAGGATATTCTCCATTTAAATTACCTTCCCTATTCACAATCCTCGCAATGCATAAAGTTTCAGAAAGCTCTCTGTGTGCCCTGTCCTGGAGGAAACAGCACACAATCAAAATTTTACAAGATCACTCAAACACTGTCCGCTGAATTACATAGTTGATTGCTTGGAAAATGGATCAAAGTTGTCTCAATTTGGGGATAAATTTCCAATTTACATGCATTGGTAGCGATAAAACTATGTTATAACTTATAAAAATTCTTTAATCCCCTACCATTGATTTTACAACGTAAGATGAACATTTTGACAAAGCTAAAACACATGGGCATCTAATCCATTTTCTTAAAAGCCTTTCTCAAAGCAAATTTACATAAAAATTCTCCCATTTGTAACCTGCAAAATGTCAGCTCACAAACAGGTCTGAATCAGTCATTAAACCTTTAGCCAATGTAATCACCAAAACTCGGACTGCAATATTCACAAAAATTGCCATTTAATTTTCATTATATTTTCATTTTCTGTCTCAAAAAAATTGGTTATGACCCCTCATTAGAACGATCTCAATGAGCTCATTCCACTGAGAGGTCATAACCTATGTTTTTGAGACAAAAAATGAAAATAATTAGTTATTCAAGAATTTTGTTTGCAAGTGTCGTCTGCTTTTCACATTAGGTAAAGAATTAAACATTCCTGTATAGCCTTGACCTCCAACTGAAATGCACATTTTGCACAAATCATCATTAATGAGCAATATTAACTTAATCCACACCATCACAAAATAAAACAGTAATCGAAAACAGCCATTTCACCGAGGATATCCAGTAACTCAGGAAAGGAGCTTTTTAATAAGAAACAACAACTTACGTGAAAAATAAAACCTTCTACACACTCTCAGAAACAGTACACGTGCATCTATATTTAATGCAGAGAAAAATAAAGTATGATACATGCAAAAAATTGCTACTTTAGTGCCACTAAGCCCATGGATAGTGGCCTACCAAACACACTGAGGACAACATTTTCATGTTTCTTTAAACACCAATGTTCAATGAGAGAAGGCATGTTCTTCAACATTTCTCACTCCGATTAAAAAGCTTTGTCGATCAAAATTTTGTTTTCGATGAAAGCATGTAACAAGTGCTTTTCCAATTCAGTTTAGGAAGTAGGCTTCAACCACATAGGAGGAAGCTAGATGTCAACTTGGTTGCATGCAGAGTAGCATCACGAAGAAAAATAACTCTCTCATTTATTTATTTATTTATTTATTTATTTATTAGGATGGAGGAAGCCGAAGAACCTTGAGAGAGCCATCGATCAATGGTGACCAACTGTCAGACTCCTGAACATATTAACTCCATGCAAGCAGGGTTAGCATTGGTTGAAGACAAGTGCACCACCAAAGTGCAGTTTATCTTAGTACACAATGTCACGATGCCCCATGTGGGCAACTGGGGTAAAGTGTCTTGCACAAGGACACAACGTGTTGCCACAGGTGACAATAACTATCAAAGTAGTTGTGTTGGTATATTCCCAATGATAAGGCTAAACCAGTGGTTATTTATTACACATTAATGAATAAAATGTGCAAAAAACCAACAGAAATAACATGCATTTGTACTACATTGTCCCTCAAAAATGCATATCCCACACCTCCCCTCACCTCACCTCTCCCAAACCCCTACCATGCACCCCCTACCACCACCCCCTGACATCCATCGCAGCAGTTGTTCTGGATTTGGACTTCAAACAGAAAGGTCCATGACTCGATCTCCACCAGGGTAACAGCATTGTGCCCTTGGGTAAGGCACTTCATCCCAACTGCCCACATCAGGGCATGGAGACACTGTGCACTAAGGTGCATTGCATGTTGGTGGCACCATTGTCTTCATTCAATACTAACCCTCCTTGTGTGGAGTTAGTAAATTGGGGAGCCTGTAGTCATTTGCCACTGTTTGGTGGTTCTCTCTGGGTAATTTGGCTTCCTTCATGGCTATCCAAAGTGGCATTAAAGTCCAATAAATAAATAAATAAATAAATAAATAAATAAATAAATAAATAAATAATAGAAAAAAGATTTTTATAAATCGCTTGCAGGAGCATTTTCCTGCAAACCATGAATGACCTTGCTAAAGGGTTAAGAATAAATCCATGTGAGTTCTTGACCTCGTCTCAGAGGCTGGCATATTAATTATATGGCACTGGAAAAAAGCTGTAGAAATGTAATGATTAAAGAATATTAAGTCCCAAATTATCTCAACATTTTACATCAGGCTGTGACACAGTTCCTGGCAAAGCTCTTAGAATGAGTTCTCGATATGCCTATACCAGTTAACATTGTGAAACAAAAGTATATCGAAGAAAACATTACCTCCATTATTCTCTATATAATATCATTACGAGACTTAAGTACCTTAAAAGAGGAACTTTCCTGGAAATCTGAAAAAGAAAGAAACAGGTTTTCAATATTTATTTGTTTTTTTTACTTATTTATTGGTGTTTAAGGTTACATATTTCTCCACAATGGCTAATCATGACCTCAACAGTGTTACGGGTGGAGGAAGAAAGAGAACCAGGAGAGTACCACAGGGCATCTGTCAGCTGCCCAACGTACTAACTCCACACAAGCAGGGTTAGCATTTGTTCAAGACAAGTGCACATTGATATGCAGTATGCCTTAGAGCAAAATGCCAAAATTCCCCCACATGTGCAATAGGTGTGAAATGTCGTCCAATATATCTTTTAGTTATCCTGCAAGTTGCAACATATTACAACTTACACTGTTGCTTTTTATGGAGATTAAAGCCACAAATTGCAATAAAACCAATACTGTTTTCTACTTAAGGTCCGGTTACAATAACTGTTATTTGGGTAAATACATCAGTTTTTCCAAGAAAAGTACAACTTCTCATTAACATGGACCAGGATATTCTCCATTTAAATTACCTTCCCTATTCACAATCCTCACAATGCATAAAGTTTCAGAAAGCTCTCTGTGTGCCCTGTCCTGGAGGAAACAGCACACAATCAAAATTTTACAAGATCACTCAAACACTGTCCGCTGAATTACATAGTTGATTGCTTGGAAAATGGATCAAAGTTGTCTCAATTTGGGGATAAATTTCCAATTTACATGCATTGGTAGCGATAAAACTATGTTATAACTTATAAAAATTCTTTAATCCCCTACCATTGATTTTACAACGTAAGATGAACATTTTGACAAAGCTAAAACACATGGGCATCTAATCCATTTTCTTAAAAGCCTTTCTCAAAGCAAATTTACATAAAAATTCTCCCATTTGTAACCTGCAAAATGTCAGCTCACAAACAGGTCTGAATCAGTCATTAAACCTTTAGCCAATGTAATCACCAAAACTCGGACTGCAATATTCACAAAAATTGCCATTTAATTTTCATTATATTTTCATTTTCTGTCTCAAAAAAATTGGTTATGACCCCTCATTAGAACGATCTCAATGAGCTCATTCCACTGAGAGGTCATAACCTATGTTTTTGAGACAAAAAATGAAAATAATTAGTTATTCAAGAATTTTGTTTGCAAGTGTCGTCTGCTTTTCACATTAGGTAAAGAATTAAACATTCCTGTATAGCCTTGACCTCCAACTGAAATGCACATTTTGCACAAATCATCATTAATGAGCAATATTAACTTAATCCACACCATCACAAAATAAAACAGTAATCGAAAACAGCCATTTCACCGAGGGTATCCAGTAACTCAGGAAATGAGCTTTTTAATAAGAAACAACAACTTACGTGAAAAATAAAACCTTCTACACACTCTCAGAAACAGTACACGTGCATCTATATTTAATGCAGAGAAAAATAAAGTATGATACATGCAAAAAATTGCTACTTTAGTGCCACTAAGCCCATGGATAGTGGCCTACCAAACACACTGAGGACAACATTTTCATGTTTCTTTAAACACCAATGTTCAATGAGAGAAGGCATGTTCTTCAACATTTCTCACTCCGATTAAAAAGCTTTGTCGATCAAAATTTTGTTTTCGATGAAAGCATGTAACAAGTGCTTTTCCAATTCAGTTTAGGAAGTAGGCTTCAACCAAATAGGAGGAAGCTAGATGTCAACTTGGTTGCATGCAGAGTAGCATCACGAAGAAAAATAACTCTCTCATTTATTTACTTATTTATTTATTTATTTATTTATTTATTTATTTATTTATTTATTTATTTATTTATTAGGATGGAGGAAGCCGAAGAACCTTGAGAGAGCCATCGATCAATGGTGACCAACTGTCAGACTCCTGAACATATTAACTCCATGCAAGCAGGGTTAGCATTGGTTGAAGACAAGTGCACCACCAAAGTGCAGTTTATCTTAGTACACAATGTCACGATGCCCCATGTGGGCAACTGGGGTAAAGTGTCTTGCACAAGGACACAACGTGTTGCCACAGGTGACAATAACTATCAAAGTAGTTGTGTTGGTATATTCCCAATGATAAGGCTAAACCAGTGGTTATTTATTACACATTAATGAATAAAATGTGCAAAAAACCAACAGAAATAACATGCATTTGTACTACATTGTCCCTCAAAAATGCATATCCCACACCTCCCCTCACCTCACCTCTCCCAAACCCCTACCATGCACCCCCTACCACCACCCCCTGACATCCAGCGCAGCAGTTGTTCTGGATTTGGACTTCAAACAGAAAGGTCCATGACTCGATCTCCACCAGGGTAACAGCATTGTGCCCTTGGGTAAGGCACTTCATCCCAACTGCCCACATCAGGGCATGGAGACACTGTGCACTAAGGTGCATTGCATGTTGGTGGCACCATTGTCTTCATTCAATACTAACCCTCCTTGTGTGGAGTTAGTAAATTGGGGAGCCTGTAGTCATTTGCCACTGTTTGGTGGTTCTCTCTGGGTAATTTGGCTTCCTTCATGGCTATCCAAAGTGGCATTAAAGTCCAATAAATAAATAAATAAATAAATAAATAAATAAATAAATAAATAAATGATAGAAAAAAGATTTTTATAAATCGCTTGCAGGAGCATTTTCCTGCAAACCATGAATGACCTTGCTAAAGGGTTAAGAATAAATCCATGTGAGTTCTTGACCTCGTCTCAGAGGCTGGCATATTAATTATATGGCACTGGAAAAAAGCTGTAGAAATGTAATGATTAAAGAATATTAAGTCCCAAATTATCTCAACATTTTACATCAGGCTGTGACACAGTTCCTGGCAAAGCTCTTAGAAAGAGTTCTCGATATGCCTATACCAGTTAACATTGTGAAACAAAAGTATATCGAAGAAAACATTACCTCCATTATTCTCTATATAATATCATTACGAGACTTAAGTACCTTAAAAGAGGAACTTTCCTGGAAATCTGAAAAAGAAAGAAACAGGTTTTCAATATTTATTTGTTTTTTTTACTTATTTATTGGTGTTTAAGGTTACATATTTCTCCACAATGGCTAATCATGACCTCAACAGTGTTACGGGTGGAGGAAGAAAGAGAACCAGGAGAGTACCACAGGGCATCTGTCAGCTGCCCAACGTACTAACTCCACACAAGCAGGGTTAGCATTTGTTCAAGACAAGTGCACATTGATATGCAGTATGCCTTAGAGCAAAATGCCAAAATTCCCCCACATGTGCAATAGGTGTGAAATGTCGTCCAATATATCTTTTAGTTATCCTGCAAGTTGCAACATATTACAACTTACACTGTTGCTTTTTATGGAGATTAAAGCCACAAATTGCAATAAAACCAATACTGTTTTCTACTTAAGGTCCGGTTACAATAACTGTTATTTGGGTAAATACATCAGTTTTTCCAAGAAAAGTACAACTTCTCATTAACATGGACCAGGATATTCTCCATTTAAATTACCTTCCCTATTCACAATCCTCACAATGCATAAAGTTTCAGAAAGCTCTCTGTGTGCCCTGTCCTGGAGGAAACAGCACACAATCAAAATTTTACAAGATCACTCAAACACTGTCCGCTGAATTACATAGTTGATTGCTTGGAAAATGGATCAAAGTTGTCTCAATTTGGGGATAAATTTCCAATTTACATGCATTGGTAGCGATAAAACTATGTTATAACTTATAAAAATTCTTTAATCCCCTACCATTGATTTTACAACGTAAGATGAACATTTTGACAAAGCTAAAACACATGGGCATCTAATCCATTTTCTTAAAAGCCTTTCTCAAAGCAAATTTACATAAAAATTCTCCCATTTGTAACCTGCAAAATGTCAGCTCACAAACAGGTCTGAATCAGTCATTAAACCTTTAGCCAATGTAATCACCAAAACTCGGACTGCAATATTCACAAAAATTGCCATTTAATTTTCATTATATTTTCATTTTCTGTCTCAAAAAAATTGGTTATGACCCCTCATTAGAACGATCTCAATGAGCTCATTCCACTGAGAGGTCATAACCTATGTTTTTGAGACAAAAAATGAAAATAATTAGTTATTCAAGAATTTTGTTTGCAAGTGTCGTCTGCTTTTCACATTAGGTAAAGAATTAAACATTCCTGTATAGCCTTGACCTCCAACTGAAATGCACATTTTGCACAAATCATCATTAATGAGCAATATTAACTTAATCCACACCATCACAAAATAAAACAGTAATCGAAAACAGCCATTTCACCAAGGGTATCCAGTAACTCAGGAAATGAGCTTTTTAATAAGAAACAACAACTTACGTGAAAAATAAAACCTTCTACACACTCTCAGAAACAGTACACGTGCATCTATATTTAATGCAGAGAAAAATAAAGTATGATACATGCAAAAAATTGCTACTTTAGTGCCACTAAGCCCATGGATAGTGGCCTACCAAACACACTGAGGACAACATTTTCATGTTTCTTTAAACACCAATGTTCAATGAGAGAAGGCATGTTCTTCAACATTTCTCACTCCGATTAAAAAGCTTTGTCGATCAAAATTTTGTTTTCGATGAAAGCATGTAACAAGTGCTTTTCCAATTCAGTTTAGGAAGTAGGCTTCAACCAAATAGGAGGAAGCTAGATGTCAACTTGGTTGCATGCAGAGTAGCATCACGAAGAAAAATAACTCTCTCATTTATTTACTTATTTATTTATTTATTTATTTATTTATTTATTTATTTATTTATTTATTTATTTATTAGGATGGAGGAAGCCGAAGAACCTTGAGAGAGCCATCGATCAATGGTGACCAACTGTCAGACTCCTGAACATATTAACTCCATGCAAGCAGGGTTAGCATTGGTTGAAGACAAGTGCACCACCAAAGTGCAGTTTATCTTAGTACACAATGTCACGATGCCCCATGTGGGCAACTGGGGTAAAGTGTCTTGCACAAGGACACAACGTGTTGCCACAGGTGACAATAACTATCAAAGTAGTTGTGTTGGTATATTCCCAATGATAAGGCTAAACCAGTGGTTATTTATTACACATTAATGAATAAAATGTGCAAAAAACCAACAGAAATAACATGCATTTGTACTACATTGTCCCTCAAAAATGCATATCCCACACCTCCCCTCACCTCACCTCTCCCAAACCCCTACCATGCACCCCCTACCACCACCCCCTGACATCCATCGCAGCAGTTGTTCTGGATTTGGACTTCAAACAGAAAGGTCCATGACTCGATCTCCACCAGGGTAACAGCATTGTGCCCTTGGGTAAGGCACTTCATCCCAACTGCCCACATCAGGGCATGGAGACACTGTGCACTAAGGTGCATTGCATGTTGGTGGCACCATTGTCTTCATTCAATACTAACCCTCCTTGTGTGGAGTTAGTAAATTGGGGAGCCTGTAGTCATTTGCCACTGTTTGGTGGTTCTCTCTGGGTAATTTGGCTTCCTTCATGGCTATCCAAAGTGGCATTAAAGTCCAATAAATAAATAAATAAATAAATAAATAAATAAATAAATAAATAAATAAATAATAGAAAAAAGATTTTTATAAATCGCTTGCAGGAGCATTTTCCTGCAAACCATGAATGACCTTGCTAAAGGGTTAAGAATAAATCCATGTGAGTTCTTGACCTCGTCTCAGAGGCTGGCATATTAATTATATGGCACTGGAAAAAAGCTGTAGAAATGTAATGATTAAAGAATATTAAGTCCCAAATTATCTCAACATTTTACATCAGGCTGTGACACAGTTCCTGGCAAAGCTCTTAGAAAGAGTTCTCGATATGCCTATACCAGTTAACATTGTGAAACAAAAGTATATCGAAGAAAACATTACCTCCATTATTCTCTATATAATATCATTACGAGACTTAAGTACCTTAAAAGAGGAACTTTCCTGGAAATCTGAAAAAGAAAGAAACAGGTTTTCAATATTTATTTGTTTTTTTTACTTATTTATTGGTGTTTAAGGTTACATATTTCTCCACAATGGCTAATCATGACCTCAACAGTGTTACGGGTGGAGGAAGAAAGAGAACCAGGAGAGTACCACAGGGCATCTGTCAGCTGCCCAACGTACTAACTCCACACAAGCAGGGTTAGCATTTGTTCAAGACAAGTGCACATTGATATGCAGTATGCCTTAGAGCAAAATGCCAAAATTCCCCCACATGTGCAATAGGTGTGAAATGTCGTCCAATATATCTTTTAGTTATCCTGCAAGTTGCAACATATTACAACTTACACTGTTGCTTTTTATGGAGATTAAAGCCACAAATTGCAATAAAACCAATACTGTTTTCTACTTAAGGTCCGGTTACAATAACTGTTATTTGGGTAAATACATCAGTTTTTCCAAGAAAAGTACAACTTCTCATTAACATGGACCAGGATATTCTCCATTTAAATTACCTTCCCTATTCACAATCCTCACAATGCATAAAGTTTCAGAAAGCTCTCTGTGTGCCCTGTCCTGGAGGAAACAGCACACAATCAAAATTTTACAAGATCACTCAAACACTGTCCGCTGAATTACATAGTTGATTGCTTGGAAAATGGATCAAAGTTGTCTCAATTTGGGGATAAATTTCCAATTTACATGCATTGGTAGCGATAAAACTATGTTATAACTTATAAAAATTCTTTAATCCCCTACCATTGATTTTACAACGTAAGATGAACATTTTGACAAAGCTAAAACACATGGGCATCTAATCCATTTTCTTAAAAGCCTTTCTCAAAGCAAATTTACATAAAAATTCTCCCATTTGTAACCTGCAAAATGTCAGCTCACAAACAGGTCTGAATCAGTCATTAAACCTTTAGCCAATGTAATCACCAAAACTCGGACTGCAATATTCACAAAAATTGCCATTTAATTTTCATTATATTTTCATTTTCTGTCTCAAAAAAATTGGTTATGACCCCTCATTAGAACGATCTCAATGAGCTCATTCCACTGAGAGGTCATAACCTATGTTTTTGAGACAAAAAATGAAAATAATTAGTTATTCAAGAATTTTGTTTGCAAGTGTCGTCTGCTTTTCACATTAGGTAAAGAATTAAACATTCCTGTATAGCCTTGACCTCCAACTGAAATGCACATTTTGCACAAATCATCATTAATGAGCAATATTAACTTAATCCACACCATCACAAAATAAAACAGTAATCGAAAACAGCCATTTCACCGAGGGTATCCAGTAACTCAGGAAATGAGCTTTTTAATAAGAAACAACAACTTACGTGAAAAATAAAACCTTCTACACACTCTCAGAAACAGTACACGTGCATCTATATTTAATGCAGAGAAAAATAAAGTATGATACATGCAAAAAATTGCTACTTTAGTGCCACTAAGCCCATGGATAGTGGCCTACCAAACACACTGAGGACAACATTTTCATGTTTCTTTAAACACCAATGTTCAATGAGAGAAGGCATGTTCTTCAACATTTCTCACTCCGATTAAAAAGCTTTGTCGATCAAAATTTTGTTTTCGATGAAAGCATGTAACAAGTGCTTTTCCAATTCAGTTTAGGAAGTAGGCTTCAACCAAATAGGAGGAAGCTAGATGTCAACTTGGTTGCATGCAGAGTAGCATCACGAAGAAAAATAACTCTCTCATTTATTTACTTATTTATTTATTTATTTATTTATTTATTTATTTATTTATTTATTTATTTATTAGGATGGAGGAAGCCGAAGAACCTTGAGAGAGCCATCGATCAATGGTGACCAACTGTCAGACTCCTGAACATATTAACTCCATGCAAGCAGGGTTAGCATTGGTTGAAGACAAGTGCACCACCAAAGTGCAGTTTATCTTAGTACACAATGTCACGATGCCCCATGTGGGCAACTGGGGTAAAGTGTCTTGCACAAGGACACAACGTGTTGCCACAGGTGACAATAACTATCAAAGTAGTTGTGTTGGTATATTCCCAATGATAAGGCTAAACCAGTGGTTATTTATTACACATTAATGAATAAAATGTGCAAAAAACCAACAGAAATAACATGCATTTGTACTACATTGTCCCTCAAAAATGCATATCCCACACCTCCCCTCACCTCACCTCTCCCAAACCCCTACCATGCACCCCCTACCACCACCCCCTGACATCCATCGCAGCAGTTGTTCTGGATTTGGACTTCAAACAGAAAGGTCCATGACTCGATCTCCACCAGGGTAACAGCATTGTGCCCTTGGGTAAGGCACTTCATCCCAACTGCCCACATCAGGGCATGGAGACACTGTGCACTAAGGTGCATTGCATGTTGGTGGCACCATTGTCTTCATTCAATACTAACCCTCCTTGTGTGGAGTTAGTAAATTGGGGAGCCTGTAGTCATTTGCCACTGTTTGGTGGTTCTCTCTGGGTAATTTGGCTTCCTTCATGGCTATCCAAAGTGGCATTAAAGTCCAATAAATAAATAAATAAATAAATAAATAAATAAATAAATAAATAAATAAATAAATAATAGAAAAAAGATTTTTATAAATCGCTTGCAGGAGCATTTTCCTGCAAACCATGAATGACCTTGCTAAAGGGTTAAGAATAAATCCATGTGAGTTCTTGACCTCGTCTCAGAGGCTGGCATATTAATTATATGGCACTGGAAAAAAGCTGTAGAAATGTAATGATTAAAGAATATTAAGTCCCAAATTATCTCAACATTTTACATCAGGCTGTGACACAGTTCCTGGCAAAGCTCTTAGAAAGAGTTCTCGATATGCCTATACCAGTTAACATTGTGAAACAAAAGTATATCGAAGAAAACATTACCTCCATTATTCTCTATATAATATCATTACGAGACTTAAGTACCTTAAAAGAGGAACTTTCCTGGAAATCTGAAAAAGAAAGAAACAGGTTTTCAATATTTATTTGTTTTTTTTACTTATTTATTGGTGTTTAAGGTTACATATTTCTCCACAATGGCTAATCATGACCTCAACAGTGTTACGGGTGGAGGAAGAAAGAGAACCAGGAGAGTACCACAGGGCATCTGTCAGCTGCCCAACGTACTAACTCCACACAAGCAGGGTTAGCATTTGTTCAAGACAAGTGCACATTGATATGCAGTATGCCTTAGAGCAAAATGCCAAAATTCCCCCACATGTGCAATAGGTGTGAAATGTCGTCCAATATATCTTTTAGTTATCCTGCAAGTTGCAACATATTACAACTTACACTGTTGCTTTTTATGGAGATTAAAGCCACAAATTGCAATAAAACCAATACTGTTTTCTACTTAAGGTCCGGTTACAATAACTGTTATTTGGGTAAATACATCAGTTTTTCCAAGAAAAGTACAACTTCTCATTAACATGGACCAGGATATTCTCCATTTAAATTACCTTCCCTATTCACAATCCTCACAATGCATAAAGTTTCAGAAAGCTCTCTGTGTGCCCTGTCCTGGAGGAAACAGCACACAATCAAAATTTTACAAGATCACTCAAACACTGTCCGCTGAATTACATAGTTGATTGCTTGGAAAATGGATCAAAGTTGTCTCAATTTGGGGATAAATTTCCAATTTACATGCATTGGTAGCGATAAAACTATGTTATAACTTATAAAAATTCTTTAATCCCCTACCATTGATTTTACAACGTAAGATGAACATTTTGACAAAGCTAAAACACATGGGCATCTAATCCATTTTCTTAAAAGCCTTTCTCAAAGCAAATTTACATAAAAATTCTCCCATTTGTAACCTGCAAAATGTCAGCTCACAAACAGGTCTGAATCAGTCATTAAACCTTTAGCCAATGTAATCACCAAAACTCGGACTGCAATATTCACAAAAATTGCCATTTAATTTTCATTATATTTTCATTTTCTGTCTCAAAAAAATTGGTTATGACCCCTCATTAGAACGATCTCAATGAGCTCATTCCACTGAGAGGTCATAACCTATGTTTTTGAGACAAAAAATGAAAATAATTAGTTATTCAAGAATTTTGTTTGCAAGTGTCGTCTGCTTTTCACATTAGGTAAAGAATTAAACATTCCTGTATAGCCTTGACCTCCAACTGAAATGCACATTTTGCACAAATCATCATTAATGAGCAATATTAACTTAATCCACACCATCACAAAATAAAACAGTAATCGAAAACAGCCATTTCACCGAGGGTATCCAGTAACTCAGGAAATGAGCTTTTTAATAAGAAACAACAACTTACGTGAAAAATAAAACCTTCTACACACTCTCAGAAACAGTACACGTGCATCTATATTTAATGCAGAGAAAAATAAAGTATGATACATGCAAAAAATTGCTACTTTAGTGCCACTAAGCCCATGGATAGTGGCCTACCAAACACACTGAGGACAACATTTTCATGTTTCTTTAAACACCAATGTTCAATGAGAGAAGGCATGTTCTTCAACATTTCTCACTCCGATTAAAAAGCTTTGTCGATCAAAATTTTGTTTTCGATGAAAGCATGTAACAAGTGCTTTTCCAATTCAGTTTAGGAAGTAGGCTTCAACCAAATAGGAGGAAGCTAGATGTCAACTTGGTTGCATGCAGAGTAGCATCACGAAGAAAAATAACTCTCTCATTTATTTACTTATTTATTTATTTATTTATTTATTTATTTATTTATTTATTTATTAGGATGGAGGAAGCCGAAGAACCTTGAGAGAGCCATCGATCAATGGTGACCAACTGTCAGACTCCTGAACATATTAACTCCATGCAAGCAGGGTTAGCATTGGTTGAAGACAAGTGCACCACCAAAGTGCAGTTCATCTTAGTACACAATGTCACGATGCCCCATGTGGGCAACTGTGGTAAAGTGTCTTGCACAAGGACACAACGTGTTGCCACAGGTGACAATAACTATCAAAGTAGTTGTGTTGGTATATTCCCAATGATAAGGCTAAACCAGTGGTTATTTATTACACATTAATGAATAAAATGTGCAAAAAACCAACAGAAATAACATGCATTTGTACTACATTGTCCCTCAAAAATGCATGTCCCACACCTCCCCTCACCTCACCTCTCCCAAACCCCTACCATGCACCCCCTACCACCACCCCCTGACATCCAGCGCAGCAGTTGTTCTGGATTTGGACTTCAAACAGAAAGGTCCATGACTCGATCTCCACCAGGGTAACAGCATTGTGCCCTTGGGTAAGGCACTTCATCCCAACTGCCCACATCAGGGCATGGAGACACTGTGCACTAAGGTGCATTGCATGTTGGTGGCACCATTGTCTTCATTCAATACTAACCCTCCTTGTGTGGAGTTAGTAAATTGGGGAGCCTGTAGTCATTTGCCACTGTTTGGTGGTTCTCTCTGGGTAATTTGGCTTCCTTCATGGCTATCCAAAGTGGCATTAAAGTCCAATAAATAAATAAATAAATAAATAAATAAATAAATAAATAAATAAATAAATAATAGAAAAAAGATTTTTATAAATCGCTTGCAGGAGCATTTTCCTGCAAACCATGAATGACCTTGCTAAAGGGTTAAGAATAAATCCATGTGAGTTCTTGACCTCATCTCAGAGGCTGGCATATTAATTATATGGCACTGGAAAAAAGCTGTAGAAATGTAATGATTAAAGAATATTAAGTCCCAAATTATCTCAACATTTTACATCAGGCTGTGACACAGTTCCTGGCAAAGCTCTTAGAAAGAGTTCTCGATATGCCTATACCAGTTAACATTGTGAAACAAAAGTATATCGAAGAAAACATTACCTCCATTATTCTCTATATAATATCATTACGAGACTTAAGTACCTTAAAAGAGGAACTTTCCTGGAAATCTGAAAAAGAAAGAAACAGGTTTTCAATATTTATTTGTTTTTTTTACTTATTTATTGGTGTTTAAGGTTACATATTTCTCCACAATGGCTAATCATGACCTCAACAGTGTTACGGGTGGAGGAAGAAAGAGAACCAGGAGAGTACCACAGGGCATCTGTCAGCTGCCCAACGTACTAACTCCACACAAGCAGGGTTAGCATTTGTTCAAGACAAGTGCACATTGATATGCAGTATGCCTTAGAGCAAAATGCCAAAATTCCCCCACATGTGCAATAGGTGTGAAATGTCGTCCAATATATCTTTTAGTTATCCTGCAAGTTGCAACATATTACAACTTACACTGTTGCTTTTTATGGAGATTAAAGCCACAAATTGCAATAAAACCAATACTGTTTTCTACTTAAGGTCCGGTTACAATAACTGTTATTTGGGTAAATACATCAGTTTTTCCAAGAAAAGTACAACTTCTCATTAACATGGACCAGGATATTCTCCATTTAAATTACCTTCCCTATTCACAATCCTCACAATGCATAAAGTTTCAGAAAGCTCTCTGTGTGCCCTGTCCTGGAGGAAACAGCACACAATCAAAATTTTACAAGATCACTCAAACACTGTCCGCTGAATTACATAGTTGATTGCTTGGAAAATGGATCAAAGTTGTCTCAATTTGGGGATAAATTTCCAATTTACATGCATTGGTAGCGATAAAACTATGTTATAACTTATAAAAATTCTTTAATCCCCTACCATTGATTTTACAACGTAAGATGAACATTTTGACAAAGCTAAAACACATGGGCATCTAATCCATTTTCTTAAAAGCCTTTCTCAAAGCAAATTTACATAAAAATTCTCCCATTTGTAACCTGCAAAATGTCAGCTCACAAACAGGTCTGAATCAGTCATTAAACCTTTAGCCAATGTAATCACCAAAACTCGGACTGCAATATTCAAAAAAATTGCCATTTAATTTTCATTATATTTTCATTTTCTGTCTCAAAAAAATTGGTTATGACCCCTCATTAGAACGATCTCAATGAGCTCATTCCACTGAGAGGTCATAACCTATGTTTTTGAGACAAAAAATGAAAATAATTAGTTATTCAAGAATTTTGTTTGCAAGTGTCGTCTGCTTTTCACATTAGGTAAAGAATTAAACATTCCTGTATAGCCTTGACCTCCAACTGAAATGCACATTTTGCACAAATCATCATTAATGAGCAATATTAACTTAATCCACACCATCACAAAATAAAACAGTAATCGAAAACAGCCATTTCACCGAGGATATCCAGTAACTCAGGAAATGAGCTTTTTAATAAGAAACAACAACTTACGTGAAAAATAAAACCTTCTACACACTCTCAGAAACAGTACACGTGCATCTATATTTAATGCAGAGAAAAATAAAGTATGATACATGCAAAAAATTGCTACTTTAGTGCCACTAAGTCCATGGATAGTGGCCTACCAAACACACTGAGGACAACATTTTCATGTTTCTTTAAACACCAATGTTCAATGAGAGAAGGCATGTTCTTCAACATTTCTCACTCCGATTAAAAAGCTTTGTCGATCAAAATTTTGTTTTCGATGAAAGCATGTAACAAGTGCTTTTCCAATTCAGTTTAGGAAGTAGGCTTCAACCACATAGGAGGAAGCTAGATGTCAACTTGGTTGCATGCAGAGTAGCATCACGAAGAAAAATAACTCTCTCATTTATTTACTTATTTATTTATTTATTTATTTATTTATTTATTTATTTATTTATTTATTTATTTATTTATTTATTTATTTATTTATTTATTAGGATGGAGGAAGCCGAAGAACCTTGAGAGAGCCATCGATCAATGGTGACCAACTGTCAGACTCCTGAACATATTAACTCCATGCAAGCAGGGTTAGCATTGGTTGAAGACAAGTGCACCACCAAAGTGCAGTTTATCTTAGTACACAATGTCACGATGCCCCATGTGGGCAACTGGGGTAAAGTGTCTTGCACAAGGACACAACGTGTTGCCACAGGTGACAATAACTATCAAAGTAGTGGTGTTGGTATATTCCCAATGATAAGGCTAAACCAGTGGTTATTTATTACACATTAATGAATAAAATGTGCAAAAAACCAACAGAAATAACATGCATTTGTACTACATTGTCCCTCAAAAATGCATATCCCACACCTCCCCTCACCTCACCTCTCCCAAACCCCTACCATGCACCCCCTACCACCACCCCCTGACATCCATCGCAGCAGTTGTTCTGGATTTGGACTTCAAACAGAAAGGTCCATGACTCGATCTCCACCAGGGTAACGGCATTGTGCCCTTGGGTAAGGCACTTCATCCCAACTGCCCACATCAGGGCATGGAGACACTGTGCACTAAGGTGCATTGCATGTTGGTGGCACCATTGTCTTCATTCAATACTAACCCTCCTTGTGTGGAGTTAGTAAATTGGGCAGCCTGTAGTCATTTGCCACTGTTTGGTGGTTCTCTCTGGGTAATTTGGCTTCCTTCATGGCTATCCAAAGTGGCATTAAAGTCCAATAAATAAATAAATAAATAAATAAATAAATAAATAAATAAATAAATAAATAAATAATAGAAAAAAGATTTTTATAAATCGCTTGCAGGAGCATTTTCCTGCAAACCATGAATGACCTTGCTAAAGGGTTAAGAATAAATCCATGTGAGTTCTTGACCTCGTCTCAGAGGCTGGCATATTAATTATATGGCACTGGAAAAAAGCTGTAGAAATGTAATGATTAAAGAATATTAAGTCCCAAATTATCTCAACATTTTACATCAGGCTGTGACACAGTTCCTGGCAAAGCTCTTAGAAAGAGTTCTCGATATGCCTATACCAGTTAACATTGTGAAACAAAAGTATATCGAAGAAAACATTACCTCCATTATTCTCTATATAATATCATTACGAGACTTAAGTACCTTAAAAGAGGAACTTTCCTGGAAATCTGAAAAAGAAAGAAACAGGTTTTCAATATTTATTTGTTTTTTTACTTATTTATTGGTGTTTAAGGTTACATATTTCTCCACAATGGCTAATCATGACCTCAACAGTGTTACGGGTGGAGGAAGAAAGAGAACCAGGAGAGTACCACAGGGCATCTGTCAGCTGCCCAACGTACTAACTCCACACAAGCAGGGTTAGCATTTGTTCAAGACAAGTGCACATTGATATGCAGTATGCCTTAGAGCAAAATGCCAAAATTCCCCCACATGTGCAATAGGTGTGAAATGTCGTCCAATATATCTTTTAGTTATCCTGCAAGTTGCAACATATTACAACTTACACTGTTGCTTTTTATGGAGATTAAAGCCACAAATTGCAATAAAACCAATACTGTTTTCTACTTAAGGTCCAGTTACAATAACTGTTATTTGGGTAAATACATCAGTTTTTCCAAGAAAAGTACAACTTCTCATTAACATGGACCAGGATATTCTCCATTTAAATTACCTTCCCTATTCACAATCCTCACAATGCATAAAGTTTCAGAAAGCTCTCTGTGTGCCCTGTCCTGGAGGAAACAGCACACAATCAAAATTTTACAAGATCACTCAAACACTGTCCGCTGAATTACATAGTTGATTGCTTGGAAAATGGATCAAAGTTGTCTCAATTTGGGGATAAATTTCCAATTTACATGCATTGGTAGCGATAAAACTATGTTATAACTTATAAAAATTCTTTAATCCCCTACCATTGATTTTACAACGTAAGATGAACATTTTGACAAAGCTAAAACACATGGGCATCTAATCCATTTTCTTAAAAGCCTTTCTCAAAGCAAATTTACATAAAAATTCTCCCATTTGTAACCTGCAAAATGTCAGCTCACAAACAGGTCTGAATCAGTCATTAAACCTTTAGCCAATGTAATCACCAAAACTCGGACTGCAATATTCACAAAAATTGCCATTTAATTTTCATTATATTTTCATTTTCTGTCTCAAAAAAATTGGTTATGACCCCTCATTAGAACGATCTCAATGAGCTCATTCCACTGAGAGGTCATAACCTATGTTTTTGAGACAAAAAATGAAAATAATTAGTTATTCAAGAATTTTGTTTGCAAGTGTCGTCTGCTTTTCACATTAGGTAAAGAATTAAACATTCCTGTATAGCCTTGACCTCCAACTGAAATGCACATTTTGCACAAATCATCATTAATGAGCAATATTAACTTAATCCACACCATCACAAAATAAAACAGTAATCGAAAACAGCCATTTCACCGAGGATATCCAGTAACTCAGGAAATGAGCTTTTTAATAAGAAACAACAACTTACGTGAAAAATAAAACCTTCTACACACTCTCAGAAACAGTACACGTGCATCTATATTTAATGCAGAGAAAAATAAAGTATGATACATGCAAAAAATTGCTACTTTAGTGCCACTAAGTCCATGGATAGTGGCCTACCAAACACACTGAGGACAACATTTTCATGTTTCTTTAAACACCAATGTTCAATGAGAGAAGGCATGTTCTTCAACATTTCTCACTCCGATTAAAAAGCTTTGTCGATCAAAATTTTGTTTTCGATGAAAGCATGTAACAAGTGCTTTTCCAATTCAGTTTAGGAAGTAGGCTTCAACCACATAGGAGGAAGCTAGATGTCAACTTGGTTGCATGCAGAGTAGCATCACGAAGAAAAATAACTCTCTCATTTATTTACTTATTTATTTATTTATTTATTTATTTATTTATTTATTTATTTATTTATTAGGATGGAGGAAGCCGAAGAACCTTGAGAGAGCCATCGATCAATGGTGACCAACTGTCAGACTCCTGAACATATTAACTCCATGCAAGCAGGGTTAGCATTGGTTGAAGACAAGTGCACCACCAAAGTGCAGTTTATCTTAGTACACAATGTCACGATGCCCCATGTGGGCAACTGGGGTAAAGTGTCTTGCACAAGGACACAACGTGTTGCCACAGGTGACAATAACTATCAAAGTAGTGGTGTTGGTATATTCCCAATGATAAGGCTAAACCAGTGGTTATTTATTACACATTAATGAATAAAATGTGCAAAAAACCAACAGAAATAACATGCATTTGTACTACATTGTCCCTCAAAAATGCATATCCCACACCTCCCCTCACCTCACCTCTCCCAAACCCCTACCATGCACCCCCTACCACCACCCCCTGACATCCATCGCAGCAGTTGTTCTGGATTTGGACTTCAAACAGAAAGGTCCATGACTCGATCTCCACCAGGGTAACGGCATTGTGCCCTTGGGTAAGGCACTTCATCCCAACTGCCCACATCAGGGCATGGAGACACTGTGCACTAAGGTGCATTGCATGTTGGTGGCACCATTGTCTTCATTCAATACTAACCCTCCTTGTGTGGAGTTAGTAAATTGGGCAGCCTGTAGTCATTTGCCACTGTTTGGTGGTTCTCTCTGGGTAATTTGGCTTCCTTCATGGCTATCCAAAGTGGCATTAAAGTCCAATAAATAAATAAATAAATAAATAAATAAATAAATAAATAAATAAATAAATAAATAATAGAAAAAAGATTTTTATAAATCGCTTGCAGGAGCATTTTCCTGCAAACCATGAATGACCTTGCTAAAGGGTTAAGAATAAATCCATGTGAGTTCTTGACCTCGTCTCAGAGGCTGGCATATTAATTATATGGCACTGGAAAAAAGCTGTAGAAATGTAATGATTAAAGAATATTAAGTCCCAAATTATCTCAACATTTTACATCAGGCTGTGACACAGTTCCTGGCAAAGCTCTTAGAAAGAGTTCTCGATATGCCTATACCAGTTAACATTGTGAAACAAAAGTATATCGAAGAAAACATTACCTCCATTATTCTCTATATAATATCATTACGAGACTTAAGTACCTTAAAAGAGGAACTTTCCTGGAAATCTGAAAAAGAAAGAAACAGGTTTTCAATATTTATTTGTTTTTTTACTTATTTATTGGTGTTTAAGGTTACATATTTCTCCACAATGGCTAATCATGACCTCAACAGTGTTACGGGTGGAGGAAGAAAGAGAACCAGGAGAGTACCACAGGGCATCTGTCAGCTGCCCAACGTACTAACTCCACACAAGCAGGGTTAGCATTTGTTCAAGACAAGTGCACATTGATATGCAGTATGCCTTAGAGCAAAATGCCAAAATTCCCCCACATGTGCAATAGGTGTGAAATGTCGTCCAATATATCTTTTAGTTATCCTGCAAGTTGCAACATATTACAACTTACACTGTTGCTTTTTATGGAGATTAAAGCCACAAATTGCAATAAAACCAATACTGTTTTCTACTTAAGGTCCAGTTACAATAACTGTTATTTGGGTAAATACATCAGTTTTTCCAAGAAAAGTACAACTTCTCATTAACATGGACCAGGATATTCTCCATTTAAATTACCTTCCCTATTCACAATCCTCACAATGCATAAAGTTTCAGAAAGCTCTCTGTGTGCCCTGTCCTGGAGGAAACAGCACACAATCAAAATTTTACAAGATCACTCAAACACTGTCCGCTGAATTACATAGTTGATTGCTTGGAAAATGGATCAAAGTTGTCTCAATTTGGGGATAAATTTCCAATTTACATGCATTGGTAGCGATAAAACTATGTTATAACTTATAAAAATTCTTTAATCCCCTACCATTGATTTTACAACGTAAGATGAACATTTTGACAAAGCTAAAACACATGGGCATCTAATCCATTTTCTTAAAAGCCTTTCTCAAAGCAAATTTACATAAAAATTCTCCCATTTGTAACCTGCAAAATGTCAGCTCACAAACAGGTCTGAATCAGTCATTAAACCTTTAGCCAATGTAATCACCAAAACTCGGACTGCAATATTCACAAAAATTGCCATTTAATTTTCATTATATTTTCATTTTCTGTCTCAAAAAAATTGGTTATGACCCCTCATTAGAACGATCTCAATGAGCTCATTCCACTGAGAGGTCATAACCTATGTTTTTGAGACAAAAAATGAAAATAATTAGTTATTCAAGAATTTTGTTTGCAAGTGTCGTCTGCTTTTCACATTAGGTAAAGAATTAAACATTCCTGTATAGCCTTGACCTCCAACTGAAATGCACATTTTGCACAAATCATCATTAATGAGCAATATTAACTTAATCCACACCATCACAAAATAAAACAGTAATCGAAAACAGCCATTTCACCGAGGATATCCAGTAACTCAGGAAATGAGCTTTTTAATAAGAAACAACAACTTACGTGAAAAATAAAACCTTCTACACACTCTCAGAAACAGTACACGTGCATCTATATTTAATGCAGAGAAAAATAAAGTATGATACATGCAAAAAATTGCTACTTTAGTGCCACTAAGTCCATGGATAGTGGCCTACCAAACACACTGAGGACAACATTTTCATGTTTCTTTAAACACCAATGTTCAATGAGAGAAGGCATGTTCTTCAACATTTCTCACTCCGATTAAAAAGCTTTGTCGATCAAAATTTTGTTTTCGATGAAAGCATGTAACAAGTGCTTTTCCAATTCAGTTTAGGAAGTAGGCTTCAACCACATAGGAGGAAGCTAGATGTCAACTTGGTTGCATGCAGAGTAGCATCACGAAGAAAAATAACTCTCTCATTTATTTACTTATTTATTTATTTATTTATTTATTTATTTATTTATTTATTTATTTATTTATTTATTAGGATGGAGGAAGCCGAAGAACCTTGAGAGAGCCATCGATCAATGGTGACCAACTGTCAGACTCCTGAACATATTAACTCCATGCAAGCAGGGTTAGCATTGGTTGAAGACAAGTGCACCACCAAAGTGCAGTTTATCTTAGTACACAATGTCACGATGCCCCATATGGGCAACTGGGGTAAAGTGTCTTGCACAAGGACACAACGTGTTGCCACAGGTGACAATAACTATCAAAGTAGTGGTGTTGGTATATTCCCAATGATAAGGCTAAACCAGTGGTTATTTATTACACATTAATGAATAAAATGTGCAAAAAACCAACAGAAATAACATGCATTTGTACTACATTGTCCCTCAAAAATGCATATCCCACACCTCCCCTCACCTCACCTCTCCCAAACCCCTACCATGCACCCCCTACCACCACCCCCTGACATCCATCGCAGCAGTTGTTCTGGATTTGGACTTCAAACAGAAAGGTCCATGACTCGATCTCCACCAGGGTAACGGCATTGTGCCCTTGGGTAAGGCACTTCATCCCAACTGCCCACATCAGGGCATGGAGACACTGTGCACTAAGGTGCATTGCATGTTGGTGGCACCATTGTCTTCATTCAATACTAACCCTCCTTGTGTGGAGTTAGTAAATTGGGCAGCCTGTAGTCATTTGCCACTGTTTGGTGGTTCTCTCTGGGTAATTTGGCTTCCTTCATGGCTATCCAAAGTGGCATTAAAGTCCAATAAATAAATAAATAAATAAATAAATAAATAAATAAATAAATAAATAAATAAATAAATAATAGAAAAAAGATTTTTATAAATCGCTTGCAGGAGCATTTTCCTGCAAACCATGAATGACCTTGCTAAAGGGTTAAGAATAAATCCATGTGAGTTCTTGACCTCGTCTCAGAGGCTGGCATATTAATTATATGGCACTGGAAAAAAGCTGTAGAAATGTAATGATTAAAGAATATTAAGTCCCAAATTATCTCAACATTTTACATCAGGCTGTGACACAGTTCCTGGCAAAGCTCTTAGAAAGAGTTCTCGATATGCCTATACCAGTTAACATTGTGAAACAAAAGTATATCGAAGAAAACATTACCTCCATTATTCTCTATATAATATCATTACGAGACTTAAGTACCTTAAAAGAGGAACTTTCCTGGAAATCTGAAAAAGAAAGAAACAGGTTTTCAATATTTATTTGTTTTTTTTACTTATTTATTGGTGTTTAAGGTTACATATTTCTCCACAATGGCTAATCATGACCTCAACAGTGTTACGGGTGGAGGAAGAAAGAGAACCAGGAGAGTACCACAGGGCATCTGTCAGCTGCCCAACGTACTAACTCCACACAAGCAGGGTTAGCATTTGTTCAAGACAAGTGCACATTGATATGCAGTATGCCTTAGAGCAAAATGCCAAAATTCCCCCACATGTGCAATAGGTGTGAAATGTCGTCCAATATATCTTTTAGTTATCCTGCAAGTTGCAACATATTACAACTTACACTGTTGCTTTTTATGGAGATTAAAGCCACAAATTGCAATAAAACCAATACTGTTTTCTACTTAAGGTCCGGTTACAATAACTGTTATTTGGGTAAATACATCAGTTTTTCCAAGAAAAGTACAACTTCTCATTAACATGGACCAGGATATTCTCCATTTAAATTACCTTCCCTATTCACAATCCTCACAATGCATAAAGTTTCAGAAAGCTCTCTGTGTGCCCTGTCCTGGAGGAAACAGCACACAATCAAAATTTTACAAGATCACTCAAACACTGTCCGCTGAATTACATAGTTGATTGCTTGGAAAATGGATCAAAGTTGTCTCAATTTGGGGATAAATTTCCAATTTACATGCATTGGTAGCGATAAAACTATGTTATAACTTATAAAAATTCTTTAATCCCCTACCATTGATTTTACAACGTAAGATGAACATTTTGACAAAGCTAAAACACATGGGCATCTAATCCATTTTCTTAAAAGCCTTTCTCAAAGCAAATTTACATAAAAATTCTCCCATTTGTAACCTGCAAAATGTCAGCTCACAAACAGGTCTGAATCAGTCATTAAACCTTTAGCCAATGTAATCACCAAAACTCGGACTGCAATATTCACAAAAATTGCCATTTAATTTTCATTATATTTTCATTTTCTGTCTCAAAAAAATTGGTTATGACCCCTCATTAGAACGATCTCAATGAGCTCATTCCACTGAGAGGTCATAACCTATGTTTTTGAGACAAAAAATGAAAATAATTAGTTATTCAAGAATTTTGTTTGCAAGTGTCGTCTGCTTTTCACATTAGGTAAAGAATTAAACATTCCTGTATAGCCTTGACCTCCAACTGAAATGCACATTTTGCACAAATCATCATTAATGAGCAATATTAACTTAATCCACACCATCACAAAATAAAACAGTAATCGAAAACAGCCATTTCACCGAGGATATCCAGTAACTCAGGAAATGAGCTTTTTAATAAGAAACAACAACTTACGTGAAAAATAAAACCTTCTACACACTCTCAGAAACAGTACACGTGCATCTATATTTAATGCAGAGAAAAATAAAGTATGATACATGCAAAAAATTGCTACTTTAGTGCCACTAAGCCCATGGATAGTGGCCTACCAAACACACTGAGGACAACATTTTCATGTTTCTTTAAACACCAATGTTCAATGAGAGAAGGCATGTTCTTCAACATTTCTCACTCCGATTAAAAAGCTTTGTCGATCAAAATTTTGTTTTCGATGAAAGCATGTAACAAGTGCTTTTCCAATTCAGTTTAGGAAGTAGGCTTCAACCACATAGGAGGAAGCTAGATGTCAACTTGGTTGCATGCAGAGTAGCATCACGAAGAAAAATAACTCTCTCATTTATTTATTTATTTATTTATTTATTTATTTATTTATTTATTTATTTATTTATTTATTTATTAGGATGGAGGAAGCCGAAGAACCTTGAGAGAGCCATCGATCAATGGTGAACAACTGTCAGACTCCTGAACATATTAACTCCATGCAAGCAGGGTTAGCATTGGTTGAAGACAAGTGCACCACCAAAGTGCAGTTTATCTTAGTACACAATGTCACGATGCCCCATGTGGGCAACTGGGGTAAAGTGTCTTGCACAAGGACACAACGTGTTGCCACAGGTGACAATAACTATCAAAGTAGTTGTGTTGGTATATTCCCAATGATAAGGCTAAACCAGTGGTTATTTATTACACATTAATGAATAAAATGTGCAAAAAACCAACAGAAATAACATGCATTTGTACTACATTGTCCCTCAAAAATGCATGTCCCACACCTCCCCTCACCTCACCTCTCCCAAACCCCTACCATGCACCCCCTACCACCACCCCCTGACATCCATCGCAGCAGTTGTTCTGGATTTGGACTTCAAACAGAAAGGTCCATGACTCGATCTCCACCAGGGTAACAGCATTGTGCCCTTGGGTAAGGCACTTCATCCCAACTGCCCACATCAGGGCATGGAGACACTGTGCACTAAGGTGCATTGCATGTTGGTGGCACCATTGTCTTCATTCAATACTAACCCTCCTTGTGTGGAGTTAGTAAATTGGGGAGCCTGTAGTCATTTGCCACTGTTTGGTGGTTCTCTCTGGGTAATTTGGCTTCCTTCATGGCTATACAAAGTGGCATTAAAGTCCAATAAATAAATAAATAAATAAATAAATAAATAAATAAATAAATAAATAATAGAAAAAAGATTTTTATAAATCGCTTGCAGGAGCATTTTCCTGCAAACCATGAATGACCTTGCTAAAGGGTTAAGAATAAATCCATGTGAGTTCTTGACCTCGTCTCAGAGGCTGGCATATTAATTATATGGCACTGGAAAAAAGCTGTAGAAATGTAATGATTAAAGAATATTAAGTCCCAAATTATGTCAACATTTTACATCAGGCTGTGACACAGTTCCTGGCAAAGCTCTTAGAAAGAGTTCTCGATATGCCTATACCAGTTAACATTGTGAAACAAAAGTATATCGAAGAAAACATTACCTCCATTATTCTCTATATAATATCATTACGAGACTTAAGTACCTCAAAAGAGGAACTTTCCTGGAAATCTGAAAAAGAAAGAAACAGGTTTTCAATATTTATTTGTTTTTTTACTTATTTATTGGTGTTTAAGGTTACATATTTCTCCACAATGGCTAATCATGACCTCAACAGTGTTACGGGTGGAGGAAGAAAGAGAACCAGGAGAGTACCACAGGGCATCTGTCAGATGCCCAACGTACTAACTCCACACAAGCAGGGTTAGCATTTGTTCAAGACAAGTGCACATTGATATGCAGTATGCCTTAGAGCAAAATGCCAAAATTCCCCCACATGTGCAATAGGTGTGAAATGTCGTCCAATATATCTTTTAGTTATCCTGCAAGTTGCAACATATTACAACTTACACTGTTGCTTTTTATGGAGATTAAAGCCACAAATTGCAATAAAATCAATACTGTTTTCTACTTAAGGTCCGGTTACAATAACTGTTATTTGGGTAAATACATCAGTTTTTCCAAGAAAAGTACAACTTCTCATTAACATGGACCAGGATATTCTCCATTTAAATTACCTTCCCTATTCACAATCCTCACAATGCATAAAGTTTCAGAAAGCTCTCTGTGTGCCCTGTCCTGGAGGAAACAGCACACAATCAAAATTTTACAAGATCACTCAAACACTGTCCGCTGAATTACATAGTTGATTGCTTGGAAAATGGATCAAAGTTGTCTCAATTTGGGGATAAATTTCCAATTTACATGCATTGGTAGCGATAAAACTATGTTATAACTTATAAAAATTCTTTAATCCCCTACCATTCATTTTACAACGTAAGATGAACATTTTGACAAAGCTAAAACACATGGGCATCTAATCCATTTTCTTAAAAGCCTTTCTCAAAGCAAATTTACATAAAAATTCTCCCATTTGTAACCTGCAAAATGTCAGCTCACAAACAGGTCTGAATCAGTCATTAAACCTTTAGCCAATGTAATCACCAAAACTCGGACTGCAATATTCACAAAAATTGCCATTTAATTTTCATTATATTTTCAGTTTCTGTCTCAAAAAAATTGGTTATGACCCCTCATTAGAATGATCTCAATGAGCTCATTCCACTGAGAGGTCATAACCTATGTTTTTGAGACAAAAAATGAAAATAATTAGTTATTCAAGAATTTTGTTTGCAAGTGTCGTCTGCTTTTCACATTAGGTAAAGAATTAAACATTCCTGTATAGCCTTGACCTCCAACTGAAATGCACATTTTGCACAAATCATCATTAATGAGCAATATTAACTTAATCCACACCATCACAAAATAAAACAGTAATCGAAAACAGCCATTTCACCGAGGATATCCAGTAACTCAGGAAATGAGCTTTTTAATAAGAAACAACAACTTACGTGAAAAATAAAACCTTCTACACACTCTCAGAAACAGTACACGTGCATCTATATTTAATGCAGAGAAAAATAAAGTATGATACATGCAAAAAATTGCTACTTTAGTGCCACTAAGCCCATGGATAGTGGCCTACCAAACACACTGAGGACAACATTTTCATGTTTCTTTAAACACCAGTGTTCAATGAGAGAAGGCATGTTCTTCAACATTTCTCACTCTGATTAAAAAGCTTTGTCGATCAAAATTTTGTTTTCGATGAAAGCATGTAACAAGTGCTTTTCCAATTCAGTTTAGGAAGTAGGCTTCAACCACATAGGAGGAAGCTAGATGTCAACTTGGTTGCATGCAGAGTAGCATCACGAAGAAAAATAACTCTCTCATTTATTTATTTATTTATTTATTTATTTATTTATTTATTAGGATGGAGGAAGCCGAAGAACCTTGAGAGAGCCATCGATCAATGGTGAACAACTGTCAGACTCCTGAACATATTAACTCCATGCAAGCAGGGTTAGCATTGGTTGAAGACAAGTGCACCACCAAAGTGCAGTTTATCTTAGTACACAATGTCACGATGCCCCATGTGGGCAACTGGGGTAAGTGTCTTGCACAAGGACACAACGTGTTGCCACAGGTGACAATAACTATCAAAGTAGTTGTGTTGGTATATTCCCAATGATAAGGCTAAACCAGTGGTTATTTATTACACATTAATGAATAAAATGTGCAAAAAACCAACAGAAATAACATGCATTTGTACTACATTGTCCCTCAAAAATGCATGTCCCACACCTCCCCTCACCTCACCTCTCCCAAACCCCTACCATGCACCCCCTACCACCACCCCCTGACATCCATCGCAGCAGTTGTTCTGGATTTGGACTTCAAACAGAAAGGTCCATGACTCGATCTCCACCAGGGTAACAGCATTGTGCCCTTGGGTAAGGCACTTCATCCCAACTGCCCACATCAGGGCATGGAGACACTGTGCACTAAGGTGCATTGCATGTTGGTGGCACCATTGTCTTCATTCAATACTAACCCTCCTTGTGTGGAGTTAGTAAATTGGGGAGCCTGTAGTCATTTGCCACTGTTTGGTGGTTCTCTCTGGGTAATTTGGCTTCCTTCATGGCTATCCAAAGTGGCATTAAAGTCCAATAAATAAATAAATAAATAAATAAATAAATAAATAATAGAAAAAAGATTTTTATAAATCGCTTGCAGGAGCATTTTCCTGCAAACCATGAATGACCTTGCTAAAGGGTTAAGAATAAATCCATGTGAGTTCTTGACCTCGTCTCAGAGGCTGGCATATTAATTATATGGCACTGGAAAAAAGCTGTAGAAATGTAATGATTAAAGAATATTAAGTCCCAAATTATCTCAACATTTTACATCAGGCTGTGACACAGTTCCTCGCAAAGCTCTTAGAAAGAGTTCTCGATATGCCTATACCAGTTAACATTGTGAAACAAAAGTATATCGAAGAAAACATTACCTCCATTATTCTCTATATAATATCATTACGAGACTTAAGTACCTTAAAAGAGGAACTTTCCTGGAAATCTGAAAAAGAAAGAAACAGGTTTTCAATATTTATTTGTTTTTTTTACTTATTTATTGGTGTTTAAGGTTACATATTTCTCCACAATGGCTAATCATGACCTCAACAGTGTTACGGGTGGAGGAAGAAAGAGAACCAGGAGAGTACCACAGGGCATCTGTCAGCTGCCCAACGTACTAACTCCACACAAGCAGGGTTAGCATTTGTTCAAGACAAGTGCACATTGATATGCAGTATGCCTTAGAGCAAAATGCCAAAATTCCCCCACATGTGCAATAGGTGTGAAATGTCGTCCAATATATCTTTTAGTTATCCTGCAAGTTGCAACATATTACAACTTACACTGTTGCTTTTTATGGAGATTAAAGCCACAAATTGCAATAAAATCAATACTGTTTTCTACTTAAGGTCCGGTTACAATAACTGTTATTTGGGTAAATACATCAGTTTTTCCAAGAAAAGTACAACTTCTCATTAACATGGACCAGGATATTCTCCATTTAAATTACCTTCCCTATTCACAATCCTCACAATGCATAAAGTTTCAGAAAGCTCTCTGTGTGCCCTGTCCTGGAGGAAACAGCACACAATTAAAATTTTACAAGATCACTCAAACACTGTCCGCTGAATTACATAGTTGATTGCTCGGAAAATGGATCAAAGTTGTCTCAATTTGGGGATAAATTTCCAATTTACATGCATTGGTAGCGATAAAACTATCTTATAACTTATAAAAATTCTTTAATCCCCTACCATTCATTTTACAACGTAAGATGAACATTTTGACAAAGCTAAAACACATGGGCATCTAATCCATTTTCTTAAAAGCCTTTCTCAAAGCAAATTTACATAAAAATTCTCCCATTTGTAACCTGCAAAATGTCAGCTCACAAACAGGTCTGAATCAGTCATTAAACCTTTAGCCAATGTAATCACCAAAACTCGGACTGCAATATTCACAAAAATTGCCATTTAATTTTCATTATATTTTCATTTTCTGTCTCAAAAAAATTGGTTATGACCCCTCATTAGAATGATCTCAATGAGCTCATTCCACTGAGAGGTCATAACCTATGTTTTTGAGACAAAAAATGAAAATAATTAGTTATTCAAGAATTTTGTTTGCAAGTGTCGTCTGCTTTTCACATTAGGTAAAGAATTAAACATTCCTGTATAGCCTTGACCTCCAACTGAAATGCACATTTTGCACAAATCATCATTAATGAGCAATATTAACTTAATCCACACCATCACAAAATAAAACAGTAATCGAAAACAGCCATTTCACCGAGGATATCCAGTAACTCAGGAAATGAGCTTTTTAATAAGAAACAACAACTTACGTGAAAAATAAAACCTTCTACACACTCTCAGAAACAGTACACGTGCATCTATATTTAATGCAGAGAAAAATAAAGTATGATACATGCAAAAAATTGCTACTTTAGTGCCACTAAGCCCATGGATAGTGGCCTACCAAACACACTGAGGACAACATTTTCATGTTTCTTTAAACACCAATGTTCAATGAGAGAAGGCATGTTCTTCAACATTTCTCACTCCGATTAAAAAGCTTTGTCGATCAAAATTTTGTTTTCGATGAAAGCATGTAACAAGTGCTTTTCCAATTCAGTTTAGGAAGTAGGCTTCAACCACATAGGAGGAAGCTAGATGTCAACTTGGTTGCATGCAGAGTAGCATCACGAAGAAAAATAACTCTCTCATTTATTTAATTATTTATTTATTTATTTATTTATTTATTTATTTATTTATTTATTTATTTATTTATTAGGATGGAGGAAGCCGAAGAACCTTGAGAGAGCCATCGATCAATGGTGAACAACTGTCAGACTCCTGAACATATTAACTCCATGCAAGCAGGGTTAGCATTGGTTGAAGACAAGTGCACCACCAAAGTGCAGTTTATCTTAGTACACAATGTCACGATGCCCCATGTGGGCAACTGGGGTAAAGTGTCTTGCACAAGGACACAACGTGTTGCCACAGGTGACAATAACTATCAAAGTAGTTGTGTTGGTATATTCCCAATGATAAGGCTAAACCAGTGGTTATTTATTACACATTAATGAATAAAATGTGCAAAAAACCAACAGAAATAACATGCATTTGTACTACATTGTCCCTCAAAAATGCATGTCCCACACCTCCCCTCACCTCACCTCTCCCAAACCCCTACCATGCACCCCCTACCACCACCCCCTGACATCCATCGCAGCAGTTGTTCTGGATTTGGACTTCAAACAGAAAGGTCCATGACTCGATCTCCACCAGGGTAACAGCATTGTGCCCTTGGGTAAGGCACTTCATCCCAACTGCCCACATCAGGGCATGGAGACACTGTGCACTAAGGTGCATTGCATGTTGGTGGCACCATTGTCTTCATTCAATACTAACCCTCCTTGTGTGGAGTTAGTAAATTGGGGAGCCTGTAGTCATTTGCCACTGTTTGGTGGTTCTCTCTGGGTAATTTGGCTTCCTTCATGGCTATCCAAAGTGGCATTAAAGTCCAATAAATAAATAAATAAATAAATAAATAAATAAATAAATAAATAAATAAATAAATAAATAAATAATAGAAAAAAGATTTTTATAAATCGCTTGCAGGAGCATTTTCCTGCAAACCATGAATGACCTTGCTAAAGGGTTAAGAAGAAATCCATGTGAGTTCTTGACCTCGTCTCAGAGGCTGGCATATTAATTATATGGCACTGGAAAAAAGCTGTAGAAATGTAATGATTAAAGAATATTAAGTCCCAAATTATCTCAACATTTTACATCAGGCTGTGACACAGTTCCTCGCAAAGCTCTTAGAAAGAGTTCTCGATATGCCTATACCAGTTAACATTGTGAAACAAAAGTATATCGAAGAAAACATTACCTCCATTATTCTCTATATAATATCATTACGAGACTTAAGTACCTTAAAAGAGGAACTTTCCTGGAAATCTGAAAAAGAAAGAAACAGGTTTTCAATATTTATTTGTTTTTTTTACTTATTTATTGGTGTTTAAGGTTACATATTTCTCCACAATGGCTAATCATGACCTCAACAGTGTTACGGGTGGAGGAAGAAAGAGAACCAGGAGAGTACCACAGGGCATCTGTCAGCTGCCCAACGTACTAACTCCACACAAGCAGGGTTAGCATTTGTTCAAGACAAGTGCACATTGATATGCAGTATGCCTTAGAGCAAAATGCCAAAATTCCCCCACATGTGCAATAGGTGTGAAATGTCGTCCAATATATCTTTTAGTTATCCTGCAAGTTGCAACATATTACAACTTACACTGTTGCTTTTTATGGAGATTAAAGCCACAAATTGCAATAAAATCAATACTGTTTTCTACTTAAGGTCCGGTTACAATAACTGTTATTTGGGTAAATACATCAGTTTTTCCAAGAAAAGTACAACTTCTCATTAACATGGACCAGGATATTCTCCATTTAAATTACCTTCCCTATTCACAATCCTCACAATGCATAAAGTTTCAGAAAGCTCTCTATGTGCCCTGTCCTGGAGGAAACAGCACACAATCAAAATTTTACAAGATCACTCAAACACTGTCCGCTGAATTACATAGTTGATTGCTTGGAAAATGGATCAAAGTTGTCTCAATTTGGGGATAAATTTCCAATTTACATGCATTGGTAGCGATAAAACTATGTTATAACTTATAAAAATTCTTTAATCCCCTACCATTGATTTTACAACGTAAGATGAACATTTTGACAAAGCTAAAACACATGGGCATCTAATCCATTTTCTTAAAAGCCTTTCTCAAAGCAAATTTACATAAAAATTCTCCCATTTGTAACCTGCAAAATGTCAGCTCACAAACAGGTCTGAATCAGTCATTAAACCTTTAGCCAATGTAATCACCAAAACTCGGACTGCAATATTCAAAAAAATTGCCATTTAATTTTCATTATATTTTCATTTTCTGTCTCAAAAAAATTGGTTATGACCCCTCATTAGAACGATCTCAATGAGCTCATTCCACTGAGAGGTCATAACCTATGTTTTTGAGACAAAAAATGAAAATAATTAGTTATTCAAGAATTTTGTTTGCAAGTGTCGTCTGCTTTTCACATTAGGTAAAGAATTAAACATTCCTGTATAGCCTTGACCTCCAACTGAAATGCACATTTTGCACAAATCATCATTAATGAGCAATATTAACTTAATCCACACCATCACAAAATAAAACAGTAATCGAAAACAGCCATTTCACCGAGGATATCCAGTAACTCAGGAAATGAGCTTTTTAATAAGAAACAACAACTTACGTGAAAAATAAAACCTTCTACACACTCTCAGAAACAGTACACGTGCATCTATATTTAATGCAGAGAAAAATAAAGTATGATACATGCAAAAAATTGCTACTTTAGTGCCACTAAGTCCATGGATAGTGGCCTACCAAACACACTGAGGACAACATTTTCATGTTTCTTTAAACACCAATGTTCAATGAGAGAAGGCATGTTCTTCAACATTTCTCACTCCGATTAAAAAGCTTTGTCGATCAAAATTTTGTTTTCGATGAAAGCATGTAACAAGTGCTTTTCCAATTCAGTTTAGGAAGTAGGCTTCAACCACATAGGAGGAAGCTAGATGTCAACTTGGTTGCATGCAGAGTAGCATCACGAAGAAAAATAACTCTCTCATTTATTTACTTATTTATTTATTTATTTATTTATTTATTTATTTATTTATTTATTTATTTATTAGGATGGAGGAAGCCGAAGAACCTTGAGAGAGCCATCGATCAATGGTGACCAACTGTCAGACTCCTGAACATATTAACTCCATGCAAGCAGGGTTAGCATTGGTTGAAGACAAGTGCACCACCAAAGTGCAGTTTATCTTAGTACACAATGTCACGATGCCCCATGTGGGCAACTGGGGTAAAGTGTCTTGCACAAGGACACAACGTGTTGCCACAGGTGACAATAACTATCAAAGTAGTGGTGTTGGTATATTCCCAATGATAAGGCTAAACCAGTGGTTATTTATTACACATTAATGAATAAAATGTGCAAAAAACCAACAGAAATAACATGCATTTGTACTACATTGTCCCTCAAAAATGCATATCCCACACCTCCCCTCACCTCACCTCTCCCAAACCCCTACCATGCACCCCCTACCACCACCCCCTGACATCCATCGCAGCAGTTGTTCTGGATTTGGACTTCAAACAGAAAGGTCCATGACTCGATCTCCACCAGGGTAACGGCATTGTGCCCTTGGGTAAGGCACTTCATCCCAACTGCCCACATCAGGGCATGGAGACACTGTGCACTAAGGTGCATTGCATGTTGGTGGCACCATTGTCTTCATTCAATACTAACCCTCCTTGTGTGGAGTTAGTAAATTGGGCAGCCTGTAGTCATTTGCCACTGTTTGGTGGTTCTCTCTGGGTAATTTGGCTTCCTTCATGGCTATCCAAAGTGGCATTAAAGTCCAATAAATAAATAAATAAATAAATAAATAAATAAATAAATAAATAAATAAATAAATAAATAATAGAAAAAAGATTTTTATAAATCGCTTGCAGGAGCATTTTCCTGCAAACCATGAATGACCTTGCTAAAGGGTTAAGAATAAATCCATGTGAGTTCTTGACCTCATCTCAGAGGCTGGCATATTAATTATATGGCACTGGAAAAAAGCTGTAGAAATGTAATGATTAAAGAATATTAAGTCCCAAATTATCTCAACATTTTACATCAGGCTGTGACACAGTTCCTCGCAAAGCTCTTAGAAAGAGTTCTCGATATGCCTATACCAGTTAACATTGTGAAACAAAAGTATATCGAAGAAAACATTACCTCCATTATTCTCTATATAATATCATTACGAGACTTAAGTACCTTAAAAGAGGAACTTTCCTGGAAATCTGAAAAAGAAAGAAACAGGTTTTCAATATTTATTTGTTTTTTTTACTTATTTATTGGTGTTTAAGGTTACATATTTCTCCACAATGGCTAATCATGACCTCAACAGTGTTACGGGTGGAGGAAGAAAGAGAACCAGGAGAGTACCACAGGGCATCTGTCAGCTGCCCAACGTACTAACTCCACACAAGCAGGGTTAGCATTTGTTCAAGACAAGTGCACATTGATATGCAGTATGCCTTAGAGCAAAATGCCAAAATTCCCCCACATGTGCAATAGGTGTGAAATGTCGTCCAATATATCTTTTAGTTATCCTGCAAGTTGCAACATATTACAACTTACACTGTTGCTTTTTATGGAGATTAAAGCCACAAATTGCAATAAAACCAATACTGTTTTCTACTTAAGGTCCGGTTACAATAACTGTTATTTGGGTAAATACATCAGTTTTTCCAAGAAAAGTACAACTTCTCATTAACATGGACCAGGATATTCTCCATTTAAATTACCTTCCCTATTCACAATCCTCACAATGCATAAAGTTTCAGAAAGCTCTCTGTGTGCCCTGTCCTGGAGGAAACAGCACACAATCAAAATTTTACAAGATCACTCAAACACTGTCCGCTGAATTACATAGTTGATTGCTTGGAAAATGGATCAAAGTTGTCTCAATTTGGGGATAAATTTCCAATTTACATGCATTGGTAGCGATAAAACTATGTTATAACTTATAAAAATTCTTTAATCCCCTACCATTGATTTTACAACGTAAGATGAACATTTTGACAAAGCTAAAACACATGGGCATCTAATCCATTTTCTTAAAAGCCTTTCTCAAAGCAAATTTACATAAAAATTCTCCCATTTGTAACCTGCAAAATGTCAGCTCACAAACAGGTCTGAATCAGTCATTAAACCTTTAGCCAATGTAATCACCAAAACTCGGACTGCAATATTCACAAAAATTGCCATTTAATTTTCATTATATTTTCATTTTCTGTCTCAAAAAAATTGGTTATGACCCCTCATTAGAACGATCTCAATGAGCTCATTCCACTGAGAGGTCATAACCTATGTTTTTGAGACAAAAAATGAAAATAATTAGTTATTCAAGAATTTTGTTTGCAAGTGTCGTCTGCTTTTCACATTAGGTAAAGAATTAAACATTCCTGTATAGCCTTGACCTCCAACTGAAATGCACATTTTGCACAAATCATCATTAATGAGCAATATTAACTTAATCCACACCATCACAAAATAAAACAGTAATCGAAAACAGCCATTTCACCGAGGATATCCAGTAACTCAGGAAATGAGCTTTTTAATAAGAAACAACAACTTACGTGAAAAATAAAACCTTCTACACACTCTCAGAAACAGTACACGTGCATCTATATTTAATGCAGAGAAAAATAAAGTATGATACATGCAAAAAATTGCTACTTTAGTGCCACTAAGCCCATGGATAGTGGCCTACCAAACACACTGAGGACAACATTTTCATGTTTCTTTAAACACCAATGTTCAATGAGAGAAGGCATGTTCTTCAACATTTCTCACTCCGATTAAAAAGCTTTGTCGATCAAAATTTTGTTTTCGATGAAAGCATGTAACAAGTGCTTTTCCAATTCAGTTTAGGAAGTAGGCTTCAACCACATAGGAGGAAGCTAGATGTCAACTTGGTTGCATGCAGAGTAGCATCACGAAGAAAAATAACTCTCTCATTTATTTATTTATTTATTTATTTATTTATTTATTTATTTATTTATTTATTTATTTATTTATTTATTTATTAGGATGGAGGAAGCCGAAGAACCTTGAGAGAGCCATCGATCAATGGTGAACAACTGTCAGACTCCTGAACATATTAACTCCATGCAAGCAGGGTTAGCATTGGTTGAAGACAAGTGCACCACCAAAGTGCAGTTTATCTTAGTACACAATGTCACGATGCCCCATGTGGGCAACTGGGGTAAAGTGTCTTGCACAAGGACACAACGTGTTGCCACAGGTGACAATAACTATCAAAGTAGTTGTGTTGGTATATTCCCAATGATAAGGCTAAACCAGTGGTTATTTATTACACATTAATGAATAAAATGTGCAAAAAACCAACAGAAATAACATGCATTTGTACTACATTGTCCCTCAAAAATGCATGTCCCACACCTCCCCTCACCTCACCTCTCCCAAACCCCTACCATGCACCCCCTACCACCACCCCCTGACATCCATCGCAGCAGTTGTTCTGGATTTGGACTTCAAACAGAAAGGTCCATGACTCGATCTCCACCAGGGTAACAGCATTGTGCCCTTGGGTAAGGCACTTCATCCCAACTGCCCACATCAGGGCATGGAGACACTGTGCACTAAGGTGCATTGCATGTTGGTGGCACCATTGTCTTCATTCAATACTAACCCTCCTTGTGTGGAGTTAGTAAATTGGGGAGCCTGTAGTCATTTGCCACTGTTTGGTGGTTCTCTCTGGGTAATTTGGCTTCCTTCATGGCTATACAAAGTGGCATTAAAGTCCAATAAATAAATAAATAAATAAATAAATAAATAATAGAAAAAAGATTTTTATAAATCGCTTGCAGGAGCATTTTCCTGCAAACCATGAATGACCTTGCTAAAGGGTTAAGAATAAATCCATGTGAGTTCTTGACCTCGTCTCAGAGGCTGGCATATTAATTATATGGCACTGGAAAAAAGCTGTAGAAATGTAATGATTAAAGAATATTAAGTCCCAAATTATGTCAACATTTTACATCAGGCTGTGACACAGTTCCTGGCAAAGCTCTTAGAAAGAGTTCTCGATATGCCTATACCAGTTAACATTGTGAAACAAAAGTATATCGAAGAAAACATTACCTCCATTATTCTCTATATAATATCATTACGAGACTTAAGTACCTCAAAAGAGGAACTTTCCTGGAAATCTGAAAAAGAAAGAAACAGGTTTTCAATATTTATTTGTTTTTTTACTTATTTATTGGTGTTTAAGGTTACATATTTCTCCACAATGGCTAATCATGACCTCAACAGTGTTACGGGTGGAGGAAGAAAGAGAACCAGGAGAGTACCACAGGGCATCTGTCAGCTGCCCAACGTACTAACTCCACACAAGCAGGGTTAGCATTTGTTCAAGACAAGTGCACATTGATATGCAGTATGCCTTAGAGCAAAATGCCAAAATTCCCCCACATGTGCAATAGGTGTGAAATGTCGTCCAATATATCTTTTAGTTATCCTGCAAGTTGCAACATATTACAACTTACACTGTTGCTTTTTATGGAGATTAAAGCCACAAATTGCAATAAAATCAATACTGTTTTCTACTTAAGGTCCGGTTACAATAACTGTTATTTGGGTAAATACATCAGTTTTTCCAAGAAAAGTACAACTTCTCATTAACATGGACCAGGATATTCTCCATTTAAATTACCTTCCCTATTCACAATCCTCACAATGCATAAAGTTTCAGAAAGCTCTCTGTGTGCCCTGTCCTGGAGGAAACAGCACACAATCAAAATTTTACAAGATCACTCAAACACTGTCCGCTGAATTACATAGTTGATTGCTTGGAAAATGGATCAAAGTTGTCTCAATTTGGGGATAAATTTCCAATTTACATGCATTGGTAGCAATAAAACTATGTTATAACTTATAAAAATTCTTTAATCCCCTACCATTGATTTTACAACGTAAGATGAACATTTTGACAAAGCTAAAACACATGGGCATCTAATCCATTTTCTTAAAAGCCTTTCTCAAAGCAAATTTACATAAAAATTCTCCCATTTGTAACCTGCAAAATGTCAGCTCACAAACAGGTCTGAATCAGTCATTAAACCTTTAGCCAATGTAATCACCAAAACTCGGACTGCAATATTCACAAAAATTGCCATTTAATTTTCATTATATTTTCATTTTCTGTCTCAAAAAAATTGGTTATGACCCCTCATTAGAATGATCTCAATGAGCTCATTCCACTGAGAGGTCATAACCTATGTTTTTGAGACAAAAAATGAAAATAATTAGTTATTCAAGAATTTTGTTTGCAAGTGTCGTCTGCTTTTCACATTAGGTAAAGAATTAAACATTCCTGTATAGCCTTGACCTCCAACTGAAATGCACATTTTGCACAAATCATCATTAATGAGCAATATTAACTTAATCCACACCATCACAAAATAAAACAGTAATCGAAAACAGCCATTTCACCGAGGATATCCAGTAACTCAGGAAATGAGCTTTTTAATAAGAAACAACAACTTACGTGAAAAATAAAACCTTCTACACACTCTCAGAAACAGTACACGTGCATCTATATTTAATGCAGAGAAAAATAAAGTATGATACATGCAAAAAATTGCTACTTTAGTGCCACTAAGCCCATGGATAGTGGCCTACCAAACACACTGAGGACAACATTTTCATGTTTCTTTAAACACCAGTGTTCAATGAGAGAAGGCATGTTCTTCAACATTTCTCACTCTGATTAAAAAGCTTTGTCGATCAAAATTTTGTTTTCGATGAAAGCATGTAACAAGTGCTTTTCCAATTCAGTTTAGGAAGTAGGCTTCAACCACATAGGAGGAAGCTAGATGTCAACTTGGTTGCATGCAGAGTAGCATCACGAAGAAAAATAACTCTCTCATTTATTTATTTATTTATTTATTTATTTATTTATTTATTTATTAGGATGGAGGAAGCCGAAGAACCTTGAGAGAGCCATCGATCAATGGTGAACAACTGTCAGACTCCTGAACATATTAACTCCATGCAAGCAGGGTTAGCATTGGTTGAAGACAAGTGCACCACCAAAGTGCAGTTTATCTTAGTACACAATGTCACGATGCCCCATGTGGGCAACTGGGGTAAGTGTCTTGCACAAGGACACAACGTGTTGCCACAGGTGACAATAACTATCAAAGTAGTTGTGTTGGTATATTCCCAATGATAAGGCTAAACCAGTGGTTATTTATTACACATTAATGAATAAAATGTGCAAAAAACCAACAGAAATAACATGCATTTGTACTACATTGTCCCTCAAAAATGCATGTCCCACACCTCCCCTCACCTCACCTCTCCCAAACCCCTACCATGCACCCCCTACCACCACCCCCTGACATCCATCGCAGCAGTTGTTCTGGATTTGGACTTCAAACAGAAAGGTCCATGACTCGATCTCCACCAGGGTAACAGCATTGTGCCCTTGGGTAAGGCACTTCATCCCAACTGCCCACATCAGGGCATGGAGACACTGTGCACTAAGGTGCATTGCATGTTGGTGGCACCATTGTCTTCATTCAATACTAACCCTCCTTGTGTGGAGTTAGTAAATTGGGGAGCCTGTAGTCATTTGCCACTGTTTGGTGGTTCTCTCTGGGTAATTTGGCTTCCTTCATGGCTATCCAAAGTGGCATTAAAGTCCAATAAATAAATAAATAAATAAATAAATAAATAAATAAATAAATAATAGAAAAAAGATTTTTATAAATCGCTTGCAGGAGCATTTTCCTGCAAACCATGAATGACCTTGCTAAAGGGTTAAGAATAAATCCATGTGAGTTCTTGACCTCGTCTCAGAGGCTGGCATATTAATTATATGGCACTGGAAAAAAGCTGTAGAAATGTAATGATTAAAGAATATTAAGTCCCAAATTATCTCAACATTTTACATCAGGCTGTGACACAGTTCCTCGCAAAGCTCTTAGAAAGAGTTCTCGATATGCCTATACCAGTTAACATTGTGAAACAAAAGTATATCGAAGAAAACATTACCTCCATTATTCTCTATATAATATCATTGCGAGACTTAAGTACCTTAAAAGAGGAACTTTCCTGGAAATCTGAAAAAGAAAGAAACAGGTTTTCAATATTTATTTGTTTTTTTTACTTATTTATTGGTGTTTAAGGTTACATATTTCTCCACAATGGCTAATCATGACCTCAACAGTGTTACGGGTGGAGGAAGAAAGAGAACCAGGAGAGTACCACAGGGCATCTGTCAGCTGCCCAACGTACTAACTCCACACAAGCAGGGTTAGCATTTGTTCAAGACAAGTGCACATTGATATGCAGTATGCCTTAGAGCAAAATGCCAAAATTCCCCCACATGTGCAATAGGTGTGAAATGTCGTCCAATATATCTTTTAGTTATCCTGCAAGTTGCAACATATTACAACTTACACTGTTGCTTTTTATGGAGATTAAAGCCACAAATTGCAATAAAATCAATACTGTTTTCTACTTAAGGTCCGGTTACAATAACTGTTATTTGGGTAAATACATCAGTTTTTCCAAGAAAAGTACAACTTCTCATTAACATGGACCAGGATATTCTCCATTTAAATTACCTTCCCTATTCACAATCCTCACAATGCATAAAGTTTCAGAAAGCTCTCTGTGTGCCCTGTCCTGGAGGAAACAGCACACAATTAAAATTTTACAAGATCACTCAAACACTGTCCGCTGAATTACATAGTTGATTGCTCGGAAAATGGATCAAAGTTGTCTCAATTTGGGGATAAATTTCCAATTTACATGCATTGGTAGCGATAAAACTATCTTATAACTTATAAAAATTCTTTAATCCCCTACCATTCATTTTACAACGTAAGATGAACATTTTGACAAAGCTAAAACACATGGGCATCTAATCCATTTTCTTAAAAGCCTTTCTCAAAGCAAATTTACATAAAAATTCTCCCATTTGTAACCTGCAAAATGTCAGCTCACAAACAGGTCTGAATCAGTCATTAAACCTTTAGCCAATGTAATCACCAAAACTCGGACTGCAATATTCACAAAAATTGCCATTTAATTTTCATTATATTTTCATTTTCTGTCTCAAAAAAATTGGTTATGACCCCTCATTAGAATGATCTCAATGAGCTCATTCCACTGAGAGGTCATAACCTATGTTTTTGAGACAAAAAATGAAAATAATTAGTTATTCAAGAATTTTGTTTGCAAGTGTCGTCTGCTTTTCACATTAGGTAAAGAATTAAACATTCCTGTATAGCCTTGACCTCCAACTGAAATGCACATTTTGCACAAATCATCATTAATGAGCAATATTAACTTAATCCACACCATCACAAAATAAAACAGTAATCGAAAACAGCCATTTCACCGAGGATATCCAGTAACTCAGGAAATGAGCTTTTTAATAAGAAACAACAACTTACGTGAAAAATAAAACCTTCTACACACTCTCAGAAACAGTACACGTGCATCTATATTTAATGCAGAGAAAAATAAAGTATGATACATGCAAAAAATTGCTACTTTAGTGCCACTAAGCCCATGGATAGTGGCCTACCAAACACACTGAGGACAACATTTTCATGTTTCTTTAAACACCAATGTTCAATGAGAGAAGGCATGTTCTTCAACATTTCTCACTCCGATTAAAAAGCTTTGTCGATCAAAATTTTGTTTTCGATGAAAGCATGTAACAAGTGCTTTTCCAATTCAGTTTAGGAAGTAGGCTTCAACCACATAGGAGGAAGCTAGATGTCAACTTGGTTGCATGCAGAGTAGCATCACGAAGAAAAATAACTCTCTCATTTATTTAATTATTTATTTATTTATTTATTTATTTATTTATTTATTTATTTATTTATTTATTTATTTATTAGGATGGAGGAAGCCGAAGAACCTTGAGAGAGCCATCGATCAATGGTGAACAACTGTCAGACTCCTGAACATATTAACTCCATGCAAGCAGGGTTAGCATTGGTTGAAGACAAGTGCACCACCAAAGTGCAGTTTATCTTAGTACACAATGTCACGATGCCCCATGTGGGCAACTGGGGTAAAGTGTCTTGCACAAGGACACAACGTGTTGCCACAGGTGACAATAACTATCAAAGTAGTTGTGTTGGTATATTCCCAATGATAAGGCTAAACCAGTGGTTATTTATTACACATTAATGAATAAAATGTGCAAAAAACCAACAGAAATAACATGCATTTGTACTACATTGTCCCTCAAAAATGCATGTCCCACACCTCCCCTCACCTCACCTCTCCCAAACCCCTACCATGCACCCCCTACCACCACCCCCTGACATCCATCGCAGCAGTTGTTCTGGATTTGGACTTCAAACAGAAAGGTCCATGACTCGATCTCCACCAGGGTAACAGCATTGTGCCCTTGGGTAAGGCACTTCATCCCAACTGCCCACATCAGGGCATGGAGACACTGTGCACTAAGGTGCATTGCATGTTGGTGGCACCATTGTCTTCATTCAGTACTAACCCTCCTTGTGTGGAGTTAGTAAATTGGGGAGCCTGTAGTCATTTGCCACTGTTTGGTGGTTCTCTCTGGGTAATTTGGCTTCCTTCATGGCTATCCAAAGTGGCATTAAAGTCCAATAAATAAATAAATAAATAAATAAATAAATAAATAAATAAATAAATAAATAAATAAATAATAGAAAAAAGATTTTTATAAATCGCTTGCAGGAGCATTTTCCTGCAAACCATGAATGACCTTGCTAAAGGGTTAAGAAGAAATCCATGTGAGTTCTTGACCTCGTCTCAGAGGCTGGCATATTAATTATATGGCACTGGAAAAAAGCTGTAGAAATGTAATGATTAAAGAATATTAAGTCCCAAATTATCTCAACATTTTACATCAGGCTGTGACACAGTTCCTGGCAAAGCTCTTAGAAAGAGTTCTCGATATGCCTATACCAGTTAACATTGTGAAACAAAAGTATATCGAAGAAAACATTACCTCCATTATTCTCTATATAATATCATTACGAGACTTAAGTACCTTAAAAGAGGAACTTTCCTGGAAATCTGAAAAAGAAAGAAACAGGTTTTCAATATTTATTTGTTTTTTTTACTTATTTATTGGTGTTTAAGGTTACATATTTCTCCACAATGGCTAATCATGACCTCAACAGTGTTACGGGTGGAGGAAGAAAGAGAACCAGGAGAGTACCACAGGGCATCTGTCAGCTGCCCAACGTACTAACTCCACACAAGCAGGGTTAGCATTTGTTCAAGACAAGTGCACATTGATATGCAGTATGCCTTAGAGCAAAATGCCAAAATTCCCCCACATGTGCAATAGGTGTGAAATGTCGTCCAATATATCTTTTAGTTATCCTGCAAGTTGCAACATATTACAACTTACACTGTTGCTTTTTATGGAGATTAAAGCCACAAATTGCAATAAAATCAATACTGTTTTCTACTTAAGGTCCGGTTACAATAACTGTTATTTGGGTAAATACATCAGTTTTTCCAAGAAAAGTACAACTTCTCATTAACATGGACCAGGATATTCTCCATTTAAATTACCTTCCCTATTCACAATCCTCACAATGCATAAAGTTTCAGAAAGCTCTCTATGTGCCCTGTCCTGGAGGAAACAGCACACAATCAAAATTTTACAAGATCACTCAAACACTGTCCGCTGAATTACATAGTTGATTGCTTGGAAAATGGATCAAAGTTGTCTCAATTTGGGGATAAATTTCCAATTTACATGCATTGGTAGCGATAAAACTATGTTATAACTTATAAAAATTCTTTAATCCCCTACCATTGATTTTACAACGTAAGATGAACATTTTGACAAAGCTAAAACACATGGGCATCTAATCCATTTTCTTAAAAGCCTTTCTCAAAGCAAATTTACATAAAAATTCTCCCATTTGTAACCTGCAAAATGTCAGCTCACAAACAGGTCTGAATCAGTCATTAAACCTTTAGCCAATGTAATCACCAAAACTCGGACTGCAATATTCACAAAAATTGCCATTTAATTTTCATTATATTTTCATTTTCTGTCTCAAAAAAATTGGTTATGACCCCTCATTAGAATGATCTCAATGAGCTCATTCCACTGAGAGGTCATAACATATGTTTTTGAGACAAAAAATGAAAATAATTAGTTATTCAAGAATTTTGTTTGCAAGTGTCGTCTGCTTTTCACATTAGGTAAAGAATTAAACATTCCTGTATAGCCTTGACCTCCAACTGAAATGCACATTTTGCACAAATCATCATTAATGAGCAATATTAACTTAATCCACACCATCACAAAATAAAACAGTAATCGAAAACAGCCATTTCACCGAGGATATCCAGTAACTCAGGAAATGAGCTTTTTAATAAGAAACAACAACTTACGTGAAAAATAAAACCTTCTACACACTCTCAGAAACAGTACACGTGCATCTATATTTAATGCAGAGAAAAATAAAGTATGATACATGCAAAAAATTGCTACTTTAGTGGCACTAAGCCCATGGATAGTGGCCTACCAAACACACTGAGGACAACATTTTCATGTTTCTTTAAACACCAATGTTCAATGAGAGAAGGTTTGCTCTTCAACATTTCTCACTCTGATTAAAAGCTTTGTCGATCAAAATTTTGTTTTCGATGAAAGCATGTAACAAGTGCTTTTCCAATTCAGTTTAGGAAGTAGGCTTCAACCACATAGGAGGAAGCTAGATGTCAACTTGGTTGCATGCAGAGTAGCATCACGAAGAAAAATAACTCTCTCATTTATTTATTTATTTATTTATTTATTTATTTATTAGGATGGAGGAAGCCGAAGAACCTTGAGAGAGCCATCGATCAATGGTGAAGAACTGTCAGACTCCTGAACATATTAACTCCATGCAAGCAGGGTTAGCATTGGTTGAAGACAAGTGCACCACCAAAGTGCAGTTTATCTTAGTACACAATGTCACGATGCCCCATGTGGGCAACTGGGGTAAAGTGTCTTGCACAAGGACACAACGTGTTGCCACAGGTGACAATAACTATCAAAGTAGTTGTGTTGGTATATTCCCAATGATAAGGCTAAACCAGTGGTTATTTATTACACATTAATGAATAAAATGTGCAAAAAACCAACAGAAATAACATGCATTTGTACTACATTGTCCCTCAAAAATGCATATCCCACACCTCCCCTCACCTCACCTCTCCCAAACCCCTACCATGCACCCCCTACCACCACCCCCTGACATCCATCGCAGCAGTTGTTCTGGATTTGGACTTCAAACAGAAAGGTCCATGACTCGATCTCCACCAGGGTAACAGCATTGTGCCCTTGGGTAAGGCACTTCATCCCAACTGCCCACATCAGGGCATGGAGACACTGTGCACTAAGGTGCATTGCATGTTGGTGGCACCATTGTCTTCATTCAATACTAACCCTCCTTGTGTGGAGTTAGTAAATTGGGGAGCCTGTAGTCATTTGCCACTGTTTGGTGGTTCTCTCTGGGTAATTTGGCTTCCTTCATGGCTATCCAAAGTGGCATTAAAGTCCAATAAATAAATAAATAAATAAATAAATAAATAAATAAATAAATAAATAAATAAATAATAGAAAAAAGATTTTTATAAATCGCTTGCAGGAGCATTTTCCTGCAAACCATGAATGACCTTGCTAAAGGGTTAAGAAGAAATCCATGTGAGTTCTTGACCTCGTCTCAGAGGCTGGCATATTAATTATATGGCACTGGAAAAAAGCTGTAGAAATGTAATGATTAAAGAATATTAAGTCCCAAATTATCTCAACATTTTACATCAGGCTGTGACACAGTTCCTGGCAAAGCTCTTAGAAAGAGTTCTCGATATGCCTATACCAGTTAACATTGTGAAACAAAAGTATATCGAAGAAAACATTACCTCCATTATTCTCTATATAATATCATTACGAGACTTAAGTACCTTAAAAGAGGAACTTTCCTGGAAATCTGAAAAAGAAAGAAACAGGTTTTCAATATTTATTTGTTTTTTTTACTTATTTATTGGTGTTTAAGGTTACATATTTCTCCACAATGGCTAATCATGACCTCAACAGTGTTACGGGTGGAGGAAGAAAGAGAACCAGGAGAGTACCACAGGGCATCTGTCAGCTGCCCAACGTACTAACTCCACACAAGCAGGGTTAGCATTTGTTCAAGACAAGTGCACATTGATATGCAGTATGCCTTAGAGCAAAATGCCAAAATTCCCCCACATGTGCAATAGGTGTGAAATGTCGTCCAATATATCTTTTAGTTATCCTGCAAGTTGCAACATATTACAACTTACACTGTTGCTTTTTATGGAGATTAAAGCCACAAATTGCAATAAAATCAATACTGTTTTCTACTTAAGGTCCGGTTACAATAACTGTTATTTGGGTAAATACATCAGTTTTTCCAAGAAAAGTACAACTTCTCATTAACATGGACCAGGATATTCTCCATTTAAATTACCTTCCCTATTCACAATCCTCACAATGCATAAAGTTTCAGAAAGCTCTCTATGTGCCCTGTCCTGGAGGAAACAGCACACAATCAAAATTTTACAAGATCACTCAAACACTGTCCGCTGAATTACATAGTTGATTGCTTGGAAAATGGATCAAAGTTGTCTCAATTTGGGGATAAATTTCCAATTTACATGCATTGGTAGCGATAAAACTATGTTATAACTTATAAAAATTCTTTAATCCCCTACCATTGATTTTACAACGTAAGATGAACATTTTGACAAAGCTAAAACACATGGGCATCTAATCCATTTTCTTAAAAGCCTTTCTCAAAGCAAATTTACATAAAAATTCTCCCATTTGTAACCTGCAAAATGTCAGCTCACAAACAGGTCTGAATCAGTCATTAAACCTTTAGCCAATGTAATCACCAAAACTCGGACTGCAATATTCACAAAAATTGCCATTTAATTTTCATTATATTTTCATTTTCTGTCTCAAAAAAATTGGTTATGACCCCTCATTAGAATGATCTCAATGAGCTCATTCCACTGAGAGGTCATAACATATGTTTTTGAGACAAAAAATGAAAATAATTAGTTATTCAAGAATTTTGTTTGCAAGTGTCGTCTGCTTTTCACATTAGGTAAAGAATTAAACATTCCTGTATAGCCTTGACCTCCAACTGAAATGCACATTTTGCACAAATCATCATTAATGAGCAATATTAACTTAATCCACACCATCACAAAATAAAACAGTAATCGAAAACAGCCATTTCACCGAGGGTATCCAGTAACTCAGGAAATGAGCTTTTTAATAAGAAACAACAACTTACGTGAAAAATAAAACCTTCTACACACTCTCAGAAACAATACACGTGCATCTATATTTAATGCAGAGAAAAATAAAGTATGATACATGCAAAAAATTGCTACTTTAGTGCCACTAAGCCCATGGATAGTGGCCTACCAAACACACTGAGGACAACATTTTCATGTTTCTTTAAACACCAATGTTCAATGAGAGAAGGCATGTTCTTCAACATTTCTCACTCCGATTAAAAAGCTTTGTCGATCAAAATTTTGTTTTCGATGAAAGCATGTAACAAGTGCTTTTCCAATTCAGTTTAGGAAGTAGGCTTCAACCACATAGGAGGAAGCTAGATGTCAACTTGGTTGCATGCAGAGTAGCATCACGAAGAAAAATAACTCTCTCATTTATTTATTTATTTATTTATTTATTTATTTATTTATTTATTAGGATGGAGGAAGCCGAAGAACCTTGAGAGAGCCATCGATCAATGGTGAACAACTGTCAGACTCCTGAACATATTAACTCCATGCAAGCAGGGTTAGCATTGGTTGAAGACAAGTGCACCACCAAAGTGCAGTTTATCTTAGTACACAATGTCACGATGCCCCATGTGGGCAACTGGGGTAAAGTGTCTTGCCCAAGGACACAACGTGTTGCCACAGGTGACAATAACTATCAAAGTAGTTGTGTTGGTATATTCCGAATGATAAGGCTAAACCAGTGGTTATTTATTACACATTAATGAATAAAATGTGCAAAAAACCAACAGAAATAACATGCATTTGTACTACATTGTCCCTCAAAAATGCATGTCCCACACCTCCCCTCACCTCACCTCTCCCAAACCCCTACCATGCACCCCCCCCCCTCCACCTCCTGACATCCATCGCAGCAGTTGTTCTGGATTTGGACTTCAAACAGAAAGGTCCATGACTCGATCTCCACCAGGGTAACAGCATTGTGCCCTTGGGTAAGGCTATTCATCCCAATTGCCCACATCAGGGCATGGAGACACTGTGCACTAAGGTGCATTGCATGTTGGTGGCACCATTGTCTTCATTCAATACTAACCCTCCTTGTGTGGAGTTAGTAAATTGGGGAGCCTGTAGTCATTTGCCACTGTTTGGTGGTTCTCTATGGGTAATTTGGCTTCCTTCATGGCTATCCAAAGTGGCATTAAAGTCCAATAAATAAATAAATAAATAAATAAATAAATAAATAAATAAATAAATAAATAATAGAAAAAAGATTTTTATAAATCACTTGCAGCAGCATTTTCCTGCAAACCATGAATGACCTTGCTAAAGGGTTAAGAATAAATCCATGTGAGTTCTTGACCTCGTCTCAGAGGCTGGCATATTAATTATATGGCACTGGAAAAAAGCTGTAGAAATGTAATGATTAAAGAATATTAAGTCCCAAATTATCTCAACATTTTACATCAGGTTGTGACACAGTTCCTGGCTAAGCTCTTAGAAAGAGTTCTTGATATGCCTATACCAGTTAACATTGTGAAACAAAAGTATATCGAAGAAAAAATTACCTCCATTATTCTCTATATAATATCATTACGAGACTTAAGAACCTTAAAAGAGGAACTTTCCTGGAAATCTGAAAAAGAAAGAAACAGGTTTTCAATATTTATTTGTTTTTTTTATTTATTTATTGGTGTTTAAGGTTACATATTTCTCCACAATGGCTAATCATGAACTCAACAGTTTTACGGGTGGAGGAAGAAAGAGAACCAGGAGAGTACCACAGGGCATCTGTCAGCTGCCCAACGTACTAACTCCACACAAGCAGGGTTAGCATTTGTTCAAGACAAGTGCACATTGATATGCAGTATGCCTTAGAGCAAAACGCCAAAATTCCCACACATGTGCAATAGGTGTGAAATGTCGTCCAATATATCTTTTACTTATCCTGCAAGTTGCAACATATTACAACTTACACTGTTGCTTTTTATGGAGATTAAAGCCACAAATTGCAATAAAACCAATACTGTTTTCTACTTAAGGTCCGGTTACAATAACTGTTATTTGGGTAAATACATCAGTTTTTCCAAGAAAAGCACAACTTCTCATTAACATGGACCAGGATATTCTCCATTTAAATTACCTTCCCTATTCACAATCCTTACAATGCATAAAGTTTCAGAAAGCTCTCTGTGTGCCCTGTCCTGGAGGAAACAGCACACAATCAAAATTTTACAAGATCACTCAAACACTGTCCGCTGAATTACATAGTTGATTGCTCGGAAAATGGATCAAAGTTGTCTCAATTTGGGGATAAATTTCCAATTTACATGCATTGGTAGCGATAAAACTATGTTATAACTTATAAAAATTCTTTAATCCCCTACCATTGATTTTACAACGTAAGATGAACATTTTGACAAAGCTAAAACACATGGGCATCTAATCCATTTTCTTAAAAGCCTTTCTCAAAGCAAATTTATATAAAAATTCTCCCATTTGTAACCTGCAAAATGTCAGCTCACAAACAGGTCTGAATCAGTCACTAAACCTTTAGCCAATGTAATCACCAAAACTCGGACTACAATATTCACAAAAATTGCCATTTAATTTTCATTATATTTTCATTTTCTGTCTCAAAAACATTGGTTATGACCCCTCATTAGAATGATCTCAATGAGGTCATTCCAGTGAGGGGTCATAACCTATGTTTTTGAGACAAAAAATGAAAATAATTAGTTATTCAAGAATTTTGTTTGCAAGTGTCGTCCGCTTTTTACATTAGGTAAAGAATTAAACATTCCTGTATAGCCTTGACCTCCAACAGAAATGCACATTTTGGCCAAATCATCATTAATGAGCAATATTAACTTAATCCACACCATCACAAAATAAAACAGTAATCGAAAACAGCCATTTCAAAGAGAGTATAAAGTAAATCCAGAAATGAGCTTTTTAATAAGAAACAACAACTTACGTGAAAAATAAAACCTTCTAAACACTCTCAGAAACAGTACACGTGCATCTATATTTAATGCAGAGAAAAATAAAGTATGATACATGCAAAAAATTGCTACCTTAGTGCCACTAAGCCCATGGATAGCGGCCTACCAAACACACTGAGGACAACATTTTCATGTTTCTTAAACACTAATGTTAAATGAGAGAAGGCATGTTCTTCAACATTTCTCACTCCGATTAAAAAGCTTTGTCGATCAAAATTTTGTTTTGGATGAAAGCATGTAACAAGTGCTTTTCCAATTCAGTTTAGGAAGTAGGCTTCAACCACATAGGAGGAAGCTAGATGTCAAATTGGTTGCATGCAGAGTAGCATCTCGAAGAAAAATAACTCTCTCATTTATTTATTTATTTATTTATTTATTTATTTATTTATTTATTAGGATGGAGGAAGCCGAAGAACCTTGAGAGAGCCATCGATCAATGGTGAACAACTGTCAGACTCCTGAACATATTATCTCCATGCAAGCAGGGTTAGCATTGGTTGAAGACAAGTGCACCACCGAAGTGCAGTTTATCTTAGTACACAATGTCACGATGCCCCATGTAGGCAAATGGGGTAAAGTGTCTTGCCCAAGGACACAACGTGTTGCCACAGGTGACAATAACTATCAAAGTAGTTGTGTTGGTATATTCCCAATGATAAGGCTAAACCAATTGTTATTTATTACACATTAATGAATAAAATGTGCAAAAATCCAACAGAAATAACATGCATTTGTACTACATTGTCCCTCAAAAAAGCATGTCCCACACCTCCCCTCACCTCACCCCTCCCAACCCCCTACCATGCACCCCACCCCCCCCCCACCCCCAACGTCCATCGCAGCAGTTGTTCTGGATTTGGACTTCAAACAGAAAGGTCCATGACTCAATCTCCACCAGGGTAACAGCATTGTGCCCTTGGGTAAGGCACTTCATCTCAATTGCCCACATCAGGGCATGGAGACACTGTGCACTAAGGTGCATTGCACGTTGATGGCACCATTGTCTTCATTCAATACTAACCCTCCTTGTGTGGAGTTAGTACACTGGGGAGTCTGGCAGTCATCTGCCACTGTTTGGTGGTTCTCTCTGGGTAATTTGGCTTCCTTCATGGCTATCCAAAGTGGCATTAAAGTCCAATAAATAAATAAATAAATAAATAAATAAATAAATAAATAAATAAATAAATAAATAAATAAATAATAGAAAAGATTTTTATAAATCGCTTGCAGCAGCATTTTCCTGCAATGCATGAATGACCTTGCTAAAGGGTTAAGAATAAAACCATGTGAGTTCTTGACCTCATCTCAGAGGCTGGCATATTAATTATATGGCACTGGAAAAAAGCTGTACAAATGTAATGATTAAAGAATATTAATCCCAAATTATCTCAATATTTTACATCAGACTGTGACACAGTTCCTTGCGAAGCTCTTAGAAAGAGTTCTCGATATGCCTATACCAGTTAACATTGTGAAACAAAAGTATATCGAAGAAAACATTACCTCCATTATTCTCTATATAATATCAATATGAGACTTAAGTATCTTAAAAGAGGAACTTTCCTGGAAATCTGAAAAAGAAAAAAACAGGTTTTCAATATTTAATTGTTGTTTTTATTTATTTATTGGTGTTTAAGGTTACATATTTCTCCACAATGGCTAATCATGACCTCAACAGTTTTACGGGTGGAGGAAGAAAGAGAACCAGGAGAGAACCACAGGGCATCTGTCAGCTGCCCAACGTACTAACTCCACACAAGCAAGGTTAGCATTTGTTCAAGACAAGTGCACATTGATATGCAGTATGCCTTAGAACAAAATGCCAAAATGCCCCCACATGTGCAATAGGTGTGAAATGTCGTCCAATATATCTTTTAGTTATCCTGCAAGTTGCAACATATTACAACTTACACTGTTGCTTTTTATGGAGATTAAAGCCACAAATTGCAATAAAACCAATACTGTTTTCTACTTAAGGTCCGGTTACAATAACTGTTATTTGGGTAAATACATCAGTTTTTCCAAGAAAAGCACAACTTCTCATTAACATGGACCAGGATATTCTCCATTTAAATTACCTTCCCTATTCACAATCCTCACAATGCATAAAGTTTCAGAAAGCTCTCTGTGTGCCCTGTCCTGGAGGAAACAGCACACAATTAAAATTTTACAAGATCACTCAAACACTGTCCGCTGAATTACATAGTTGATTGCTCGGAAAATGGATCAAAGTTGTCTCAATTTGGGGATAAATTTCCAATTTACATGCATTGGTAGCGATAAAACTATCTTATAACTTATAAAAATTCTTTAATCCCCTACCATTGATTTTACAACGTAAGATGAACATTTTGACAAAGCTAAAACACATGGGCATCTAATCCATTTTCTTAAAAGCCTTTCTCAAAGCAAATTTACATAAAAATTCTCCCATTTGTAACCTGCAAAATGTCAGCTCACAAACAGGTCTGAATCAGTCACTAAACCTTTAGCCAATGTAATCACCAAAACTCGGACTACAATATTCACAAAAATTGCCATTTAATTTTCATTATATTTTCATGTTCTGTCTCAAAAACATTGGTTATGACCCCTCATTAGAACGATCTCAATGAGCTCATTCCACTGAGGGGTCATAACCTATGTTTTTGAGACAAAAAATGAAAATAATTAGTTATTCAAGAATTTTGTTTGCAAGTGTCGTCCGCTTTTTACATTAGGTAAAGAATTAAACATTCCTGTATAGCCTTGACCTCCAACTGAAATGCACATTTTGGCCAAATCATCATTAATGAGCAATATTAACTTAATCCACACCATCACAAAATAAAACAGTAATCGAAAACAGCCATTTCACCGAGGGTATAAAGTAACTCCAGAAATGAGCTTTTTAATAAGAAACAACAACTTACGTGAAAAATAAAACCTTCTACACACTCTCAGAAACAGTACACGTGCATCTATATTTAATGCAGAGAAAAATAAAGTATGATACATGCAAAAAATTGCAACCTTAGTGCCACTAAGCCCATGGATAGTGGCCTACCAAACACACTGAGGACAACATTTTCATGTTTCTTAAACACTAATGTTAAATGAGAGAAGGCATGTTCTTCAACATTTCTCACTCCGATTAAAAAGCTTTGTCGATCAAAATTTTGTTTTGGATGAAAGCATGTAACAAGTGCTTTTCCAATTCAGTTTAGGAAGTAGGCTTCAACCACATAGGAGGAAGCTAGATGTCAAATTGGTTGCATGCAGAGTAGCATCACGAAGAAAAATAACTCTCTCATTTATTTATTTATTTATTTATTTATTTATTTATTTATTTATTAGGATGGAGGAAGGTGAAGAACCTTGAGAGAGCCATCGATCAATGGTGAACAACTGTCAGACTCCTGAACATATTATCTCCATGCAAGCAGGATTAGCATTGGTTGAAGACAAGTGCACCACCGAAGTGCAGTTTATCTTAGTACACAATGTCACGATGCCCCGTGTGGGCAAATGGGGTAAAGTGTCTTGCCCAAGGACACAACGTGTTGCCACAGGTGACAATAACTATCAAAGTAGTTGTGTTGGTATATTCCCAATGATAAGGCTAAACCAATTGTTATTTATTACACATTAATGAATAAAATGTGCAAAAATCCAACAGAAATAACATGCATTTGTACTACATTGTCCCTCAAAAAAGCATGTCCCACACCTCCCCTCACCTCACCTCTCCCAAACCCCTAACATGCACCTCACCCCCCCCCCCCACCCCCAACGTCCATCGCAGCAGTTGTTCTGGATTTGGACTTCAAACAGAAAGGTCCATGACTCGATCTCCACCAGGGTAACAGCATTGTGCCCTTGGGTAAGGCACTTCATCTCAATTGCCCACATCAGGGCATGGAGACACTGTGCACTAAGGTGCATTGCACGTTGATGGCACCATTGTCTTCATTCAATACTAACCCTCCTTGTGTGGAGTTAGTACACTGGGGAGTCTGGCAGTCATCTGCCACTGTTTGGTGGTTCTCTCTGGGTAATTTGGCTTCCTTCATGGCTATCCAAAGTGGCATTAAAGTCCAATAAATAAATAAATAAATAAATAAATAAATAAATAAATAAATAAACAAATAAATAAATAATAGAAAAAAGATTTTTATAAATCGCTTGCAGCAGCATTTTCCTGCAATGCATGAATGACCTTGCTAAAGGGTTAAGAATAAAACCATGTGAGTTCTTGACCTCATCTCAGAGGCTGGCATATTAATTATATGGCACTGGAAAAAAGCTGTACAAATGTAATGATTAAAGAATATTAAGTCCCAAATTATCTCAACATTTTACATCAGACTGTGACACAGTTCCTTGCGAAGCTCTTAGAAAGAGTTCTCGATATGCCTATACCAGTTAACATTGTGAAACAAAGGTATATCGAAGAGAACATTACCTCCATTATTCTCTATATAATATCATTATGAGACTTAAGTATCTTAAAAGAGGAACTTTCCTGGAAATCTGAAAAAGAAAAAAACAGGTTTTCAAAATTTAATTGTTGTTTTTATTTATTTATTGGTGTTTAAGGTTACATATTTCTCCACAATGGCTAATCATGACCTCAACAGTTTTACGGGTGGAGGAAGAAAGAGAACCAGGAGAGAACCACAGGGCATCTGTCAGCTGCCCAACGTACTAACTCCACACAAGCAAGGTTAGCATTTGTTCAAGACAAGTGCACATTGATATGCAGTATGCCTTAGAACAAAATGCCAAAATGCCCCCACATGTGCAATAGGTGTGAAATGTCGTCCAATATATCTTTTAGTTATCATGCAAGTTGCAACATATTACAACTTACACTGTTGCTTTTTATGGAGATTAAAGCCACAAATTGCAATAAAACCAATACTGTTTTCTACTTAAGGTCCGGTTACAATAACTGTTATTTGGGTAAATACATCAGTTTTTCCAAGAAAAGCACAACTTCTCATTAACATGGACCAGGATATTCTCCATTTAAATTACCTTCCCTATTCACAATCCTCACAATGCATAAAGTTTCATTAAGCTCTCTGTGTGCCCTGTCCTGGAGGAAACAGCACACAATTAAAATTTTACAAGATCACTCAAACACTGTCCGCTGAATTACATAGTTGATTGCTCGGAAAATGGATCAAAGTTGTCTCAATTTGGGGATAAATTTCCAATTTACATGCATTGGTAGCGATAAAACTATCTTATAACTTATAAAAATTCTTTAATCCCCTACCATTGATTTTACAACGTAAGATGAACATTTTGACAAAGCTAAAACACATGGGCATCTAATCCATTTTCTTAAAAGCCTTTCTCAAAGCAAATTTACATAAAAATTCTCCCATTTGTAACCTGCAAAATGTCAGCTCACAAACAGGTCTGAATCAGTCACTAAACCTTTAGCCAATGTAATCACCAAAACTCGGACTACAATATTCACAAAAATTGCCATTTAATTTTCATTATATTTTCATTTTCTGTCTCAAAAACATTGGTTATGACCCCTCATTAGAATGATCTCAATGAGCTCATTCCACTGAGGGGTCATAACCTATGTTTTTGAGACAAAAAATGAAAATAATTAGTTATTCAAGAATTTTGTTTGCAAGTGTCGTCTGCTTTTTACATTAGGTAAAGAATTAAACATTCCTGTATAGCCTTGACCTCCAACAGAAATGCACATTTTGGCCAAATCATCATTAATGAGCAATATTAACTTAATCCACACCATCACAAAATAAAACAGTAATCGAAAACAGCCATTTCACCGAGGGTATAAAGTAACTCCAGAAATGAGCTTTTTAATAAGAAACAACAACTTACGTGAAAAATAAAACCTTCTAAACACTCTCAGAAACAGTACACGTGCATCTATATTTAATGCAGAGAAAAATAAAGTATGATACATGCAAAAAATTGCTACCTTAGTGCCACTAAGCCCATGGATAGTGGCCTACCAAACACACTGAGGACAACATTTTCATGTTTCTTAAACACTGATGTTAAATGAGAGAAGGCATGTTCTTCAACATTTCTCACTCCGATTAAAAAGCTTTGTCGATCAAAATTTTGTTTTCGATGAAAGCATGTAACAAGTGCTTTTCCAATTCAGTTTAGGAAGTAGGCTTCAACCACATAGGAGGAAGCTAGATGTCAAATTGGTTGCATGCAGAGTAGCATCACGAAGAAAAATAACTCTCTCATTTATTTAGTTATTTATTTATTTATTTATTTATTTATTTATTAGGATGGAGGAAGCCGAAGAACCTTGAGAGAGCCATCGATCAATGGTGAACAACTGTCAGACTCCTGAACATATTATCTCCATGCAAGCAGGGCTAGCATTGGTTGAAGACAAGTGCACCACCGAAGTGCAGTTTATCTTAGTACACAATGTCACGATGCCCCATGTGGGCAAATGGGGTAAAGTGTCTTGCCCAAGGACACAACGTGTTGCCACAGGTGGCAATAACTATCAGAGTAGTTGTGTTGGTATATTCCCAATGATAAGGCTAAACCAATTGTTATTTATTACACATTAATGAATAAAATGTGCAAAAATCCAACAGAAATAACATGCATTTGTACTACATTGTCCCTCAAAAAAGCATGTCCCACACCTCCCCTCACCTCACCTCTCCCAAACCCCTACCATGCACCCCACCCCCCCCCACCCCCAATGTCCATCGCAGCAGTTGTTCTGGATTTGGACTTCAAACAGAAAGGTCCATGACTCGATCTCCACCAGGGTAACAGCATTGTGCCCTTGGGTAAGGCACTTCATCTCAATTGCCCACATCAGGGCATGGAGACACTGTGCACTAAGGTGCATTGCACGTTGATGGCACCATTGTCTTCATTCAATACTAACCCTCCTTGTGTGGAGTTAGTACACTGGGGAGTCTGGCAGTCATCTGCCACTGTTTGGTGGTTCTCTCTGGGTAATTTGGCTTCCTTCATGGCTATCCAAAGTGGCATTAAAGTCCAATAAATAAATAAATAAATAAATAAATAAATAAATAAATAAATAAATAAATAAATAAATAATAGAAAAAAGATTTTTATAAATCGCTTGCAGCAGCATTTTCCTGCAATGCATGAATGACCTTGCTAAAGGGTTAAGAATAAAACCATGTGAGTTCTTGACCTCATCTCAGAGGCTGGCATATTAATTATATGGCACTGGAAAAAAGCTGTACAAATGTAATGATTAAAGAATATTAAGTCCCAAATTATCTCAACATTTTACATCAGACTGTGACACAGTTCCTTGCGAAGCTCTTAGAAAGAGTTCTCGATATGCCTATACCAGTTAACATTGTGAAACAAAGGTATATCGAAGAGAACATTACCTCCATTATTCTCTATATAATATCATTATGAGACTTAAGTATCTTAAAAGAGGAACTTTCCTGGAAATCTGAAAAAGAAAAAAACAGGTTTTCAATATTTAATTGTTGTTTTTATTTATTTATTGGTGTTTAAGGTTACATATTTCTCCACAATGGCTAATCATGACCTCAACAGTTTTACGGGTGGAGGAAGAAAGAGAACCAGGAGAGAACCACAGGGCATCTGTCAGCTGCCCAACGTACAAAATTCCACACAAGCAAGGTTAGCATTTGTTCAAGACAAGTGCACATTGATATGCAGTATGCCTTAGAACAAAATGCCAAAATGCCCCCACATGTGCAATAGGTGTGAAATGTCGTCCAATATATCTTTTAGTTATCATGCAAGTTGCAACATATTACAACTTACACTGTTGCTTTTTATGGAGATTAAAGCCACAAATTGCAATAAAACCAATACTGTTTTCTACTTAAGGTCCGGTTACAATAACTGTTATTTGGGTAAATACATCAGTTTTTCCAAGAAAAGCACAACTTCTCATTAACATGGACCAGGATATTCTCCATTTAAATTACCTTCCCTATTCACAATCCTCACAATGCATAAAGTTTCAGAAAGCTCTCTGTGTGCCCTGTCCTGGAGGAAACAGCACACAATTAAAATTTTACAAGATCACTCAAACACTGTCCGCTGAATTACATAGTTGATTGCTCGGAAAATGGATCAAAGTTGTCTCAATTTGGGGATAAATTTCCAATTTACATGCATTGGTAGCGATAAAACTATCTTATAACTTATAAAAATTCTTTAATCCCCTACCATTGATTTTACAACGTAAGATGAACATTTTGACAAAGCTAAAACACATGGGCATCTAATCCATTTTCTTAAAAGCCTTTCTCAAAGCAAATTTACATAAAAATTCTCCCATTTGTAACCTGCAAAATGTCAGCTCACAAACAGGTCTGAATCAGTCACTAAACCTTTAGCCAATGTAATCACCAAAACTCGGACTACAATATTCACAAAAATTGCCATTTAATTTTCATTATATTTTCATGTTCTGTCTCAAAAACATTGGTTATGACCCCTCATTAGAACGATCTCAATGAGCTCATTCCACTGAGGGGTCATAACCTATGTTTTTGAGACAAAAAATGAAAATAATTAGTTATTCAAGAATTTTGTTTGCAAGTGTCGTCCGCTTTTTACATTAGGTAAAGAATTAAACATTCCTGTATAGCCTTGACCTCCAACTGAAATGCACATTTTGGCCAAATCATCATTAATGAGCAATATTAACTTAATCCACACCATCACAAAATAAAACAGTAATCGAAAACAGCCATTTCACCGAGGGTATAAAGTAACTCCAGAAATGAGCTTTTTAATAAGAAACAACAACTTACGTGAAAAATAAAACCTTCTACACACTCTCAGAAACAGTACACGTGCATCTATATTTAATGCAGAGAAAAATAAAGTATGATACATGCAAAAAATTGCAACCTTAGTGCCACTAAGCCCATGGATAGTGGCCTACCAAACACACTGAGGACAACATTTTCATGTTTCTTAAACACTAATGTTAAATGAGAGAAGGCATGTTCTTCAACATTTCTCACTCCGATTAAAAAGCTTTGTCGATCAAAATTTTGTTTTGGATGAAAGCATGTAACAAGTGCTTTTCCAATTCAGTTTAGGAAGTAGGCTTCAACCACATAGGAGGAAGCTAGATGTCAAATTGGTTGCATGCAGAGTAGCATCACGAAGAAAAATAACTCTCTCATTTATTTATTTATTTATTTATTTATTTATTTATTTATTTATTAGGATGGAGGAAGGTGAAGAACCTTGAGAGAGCCATCGATCAATGGTGAACAACTGTCAGACTCCTGAACATATTATCTCCATGCAAGCAGGATTAGCATTGGTTGAAGACAAGTGCACCACCGAAGTGCAGTTTATCTTAGTACACAATGTCACGATGCCCCGTGTGGGCAAATGGGGTAAAGTGTCTTGCCCAAGGACACAACGTGTTGCCACAGGTGACAATAACTATCAAAGTAGTTGTGTTGGTATATTCCCAATGATAAGGCTAAACCAATTGTTATTTATTACACATTAATGAATAAAATGTGCAAAAATCCAACAGAAATAACATGCATTTGTACTACATTGTCCCTCAAAAAAGCATGTCCCACACCTCCCCTCACCTCACCTCTCCCAAACCCCTAACATGCACCTCACCCCCCCCCCCCCCCACCCCCAACGTCCATCGCAGCAGTTGTTCTGGATTTGGACTTCAAACAGAAAGGTCCATGACTCGATCTCCACCAGGGTAACAGCATTGTGCCCTTGGGTAAGGCACTTCATCTCAATTGCCCACATCAGGGCATGGAGACACTGTGCACTAAGGTGCATTGCACGTTGATGGCACCATTGTCTTCATTCAATACTAACCCTCCTTGTGTGGAGTTAGTACACTGGGGAGTCTGGCAGTCATCTGCCACTGTTTGGTGGTTCTCTCTGGGTAATTTGGCTTCCTTCATGGCTATCCAAAGTGGCATTAAAGTCCAATAAATAAATAAATAAATAAATAAATAAATAAACAAATAAATAAATAATAGAAAAAAGATTTTTATAAATCGCTTGCAGCAGCATTTTCCTGCAATACATGAATGACCTTGCTAAAGGGTTAAGAATAAAACCATGTGAGTTCTTGACCTCATCTCAGAGGCTGGCATATTAATTATATGGCACTGGAAAAAAGCTGTACAAATGTAATGATTAAAGAATATTAAGTCCCAAATTATCTCAACATTTTACATCAGACTGTGACACAGTTCCTTGCGAAGCTCTTAGAAAGAGTTCTCGATATGCCTATACCAGTTAACATTGTGAAACAAAGGTATATCGAAGAGAACATTACCTCCATTATTCTCTATATAATATCATTATGAGACTTAAGTATCTTAAAAGAGGAACTTTCCTGGAAATCTGAAAAAGAAAAAAATAGGTTTTCAAAATTTAATTGTTGTTTTTATTTATTTATTGGTGTTTAAGGTTACATATTTCTCCACAATGGCTAATCATGACCTCAACAGTTTTACAGGTGGAGGAAGAAAGAGAACCAGGAGAGAACCACAGGGCATCTGTCAGCTGCCCAACGTACTAACTCCACACAAGCAAGGTTAGCATTTGTTCAAGACAAGTGCACATTGATATGCAGTATGCCTTAGAACAAAATGCCAAAATGCCCCCACATGTGCAATAGGTGTGAAATGTCGTCCAATATATCTTTTAGTTATCATGCAAGTTGCAACATATTACAACTTACACTGTTGCTTTTTATGGAGATTAAAGCCACAAATTGCAATAAAACCAATACTGTTTTCTACTTAAGGTCCGGTTACAATAACTGTTATTTGGGTAAATACATCAGTTTTTCCAAGAAAAGCACAACTTCTCATTAACATGGACCAGGATATTCTCCATTTAAATTACCTTCCCTATTCACAATCCTCACAATGCATAAAGTTTCATTAAGCTCTCTGTGTGCCCTGTCCTGGAGGAAACAGCACACAATTAAAATTTTACAAGATCACTCAAACACTGTCCGCTGAATTACATAGTTGATTGCTCGGAAAATGGATCAAAGTTGTCTCAATTTGGGGATAAATTTCCAATTTACATGCATTGGTAGCGATAAAACTATCTTATAACTTATAAAAATTCTTTAATCCCCTACCATTGATTTTACAACGTAAGATGAACATTTTGACAAAGCTAAAACACATGGGCATCTAATCCATTTTCTTAAAAGCCTTTCTCAAAGCAAATTTACATAAAAATTCTCCCATTTGTAACCTGCAAAATGTCAGCTCACAAACAGGTCTGAATCAGTCACTAAACCTTTAGCCAATGTAATCACCAAAACTCGGACTACAATATTCACAAAAATTGCCATTTAATTTTAATTATATTTTCATTTTCTGTCTCAAAAACATTGGTTATGACCCCTCATTAGAATGATCTCAATGAGCTCATTCCACTGAGGGGTCATAACCTATGTTTTTGAGACAAAAAATGAAAATAATTAGTTATTCAAGAATTTTGTTTGCAAGTGTCGTCCGCTTTTTACATTAGGTAAAGAATTAAACATTCCTGTATAGCCTTGACCTCCAACAGAAATGCACATTTTGGCCAAATCATCATTAATGAGCAATATTAACTTAATCCACACCATCACAAAATAAAACAGTAATCGAAAACAGCCATTTCACCGAGGGTATAAAGTAACTCCAGAAATGAGCTTTTTAATAAGAAACAACAACTTACGTGAAAAATAAAACCTTCTAAACACTCTCAGAAACAGTACACGTGCATCTATATTTAATGCAGAGAAAAATAAAGTATGATACATGCAAAAAATTGCTACCTTAGTGCCACTAAGCCCATGGATAGTGGCCTACCAAACACACTGAGGACAACATTTTCATGTTTCTTAAACACTGATGTTAAATGAGAGAAGGCATGTTCTTCAACATTTCTCACTCCGATTAAAAAGCTTTGTCGATCAAAATTTTGTTTTCGATGAAAGCATGTAACAAGTGCTTTTCCAATTCAGTTTAGGAAGTAGGCTTCAACCACATAGGAGGAAGCTAGATGTCAAATTGGTTGCATGCAGAGTAGCATCACGAAGAAAAATAACTCTCTCATTTATTTAGTTATTTATTTATTTATTTATTTATTTATTTATTAGGATGGAGGAAGCCGAAGAACCTTGAGAGAGCCATCGATCAATGGTGAACAACTGTCAGACTCCTGAACATATTATCTCCATGCAAGCAGGGCTAGCATTGGTTGAAGACAAGTGCACCACCGAAGTGCAGTTTATCTTAGTACACAATGTCACGATGCCCCATGTGGGCAAATGGGGTAAAGTGTCTTGCCCAAGGACACAACGTGTTGCCACAGGTGGCAATAACTATCAGAGTAGTTGTGTTGGTATATTCCCAATGATAAGGCTAAACCAATTGTTATTTATTACACATTAATGAATAAAATGTGCAAAAATCCAACAGAAATAACATGCATTTGTACTACATTGTCCCTCAAAAAAGCATGTCCCACACCTCCCCTCACCTCACCTCTCCCAAACCCCTACCATGCACCCCACCCCCCCCCCCACCCCCAATGTCCATCGCAGCAGTTGTTCTGGATTTGGACTTCAAACAGAAAGGTCCATGACTCGATCTCCACCAGGGTAACAGCATTGTGCCCTTGGGTAAGGCACTTCATCTCAATTGCCCACATCAGGGCATGGAGACACTGTGCACTAAGGTGCATTGCACGTTGATGGCACCATTGTCTTCATTCAATACTAACCCTCCTTGTGTGGAGTTAGTACACTGGGGAGTCTGGCAGTCATCTGCCACTGTTTGGTGGTTCTCTCTGGGTAATTTGGCTTCCTTCATGGCTATCCAAAGTGGCATTAAAGTCCAATAAATAAATAAATAAATAAATAAATAAATAAATAAATAAATAAATAAATAAATAAATAAATAAATAAATAATAGAAAAAAGATTTTTATAAATCGCTTGCAGCAGCATTTTCCTGCAATGCATGAATGACCTTGCTAAAGGGTTAAGAATAAAACCATGTGAGTTCTTGACCTCATCTCAGAGGCTGGCATATTAATTATATGGCACTGGAAAAAAGCTGTACAAATGTAATGATTAAAGAATATTAAGTCCCAAATTATCTCAACATTTTACATCAGACTGTGACACAGTTCCTTGCGAAGCTCTTAGAAAGAGTTCTCGATATGCCTATACCAGTTAACATTGTGAAACAAAGGTATATCGAAGAGAACATTACCTCCATTATTCTCTATATAATATCATTATGAGACTTAAGTATCTTAAAAGAGGAACTTTCCTGGAAATCTGAAAAAGAAAAAAACAGGTTTTCAATATTTAATTGTTGTTTTTATTTATTTATTGGTGTTTAAGGTTACATATTTCTCCACAATGGCTAATCATGACCTCAACAGTTTTACGGGTGGAGGAAGAAAGAGAACCAGGAGAGAACCACAGGGCATCTGTCAGCTGCCCAACGTACAAAATTCCACACAAGCAAGGTTAGCATTTGTTCAAGACAAGTGCACATTGATATGCAGTATGCCTTAGAACAAAATGCCAAAATGCCCCCACATGTGCAATAGGTGTGAAATGTCGTCCAATATATCTTTTAGTTATCATGCAAGTTGCAACATATTACAACTTACACTGTTGCTTTTTATGGAGATTAAAGCCACAAATTGCAATAAAACCAATACTGTTTTCTACTTAAGGTCCGGTTACAATAACTGTTATTTGGGTAAATACATCAGTTTTTCCAAGAAAAGCACAACTTCTCATTAACATGGACCAGGATATTCTCCATTTAAATTACCTTCCCTATTCACAATCCTCACAATGCATAAAGTTTCAGAAAGCTCTCTGTGTGCCCTGTCCTGGAGGAAACAGCACACAATTAAAATTTTACAAGATCACTCAAACACTGTCCGCTGAATTACATAGTTGATTGCTCGGAAAATGGATCAAAGTTGTCTCAATTTGGGGATAAATTTCCAATTTACATGCATTGGTAGCGATAAAACTATGTTATAACTTATAAAAATTCTTTAATCCCCTACCATTGATTTTACAACGTAAGATGAACATTTTGACAAAGCTAAAACACATGGGCATCTAATCCATTTTCTTAAAAGCCTTTCTCAAAGCAAATTTACATAAAAATTCTCCCATTTGTAACCTGCAAAATGTCAGCTCACAAACAGGTCTGAATCAGTCACTAAACCTTTAGCCAATGTAATCACCAAAACTCGGACTACAATATTCACAAAAATTGCCATTTAATTTTCATTATATTTTCATTTTCTGTCTCAAAAACATTGGTTATGACCCCTCATTAGAATGATCTCAATGAGCTCATTCCACTGAGGGGTCATAACCTATGTTTTTGAGACAAAAAATGAAAATAATTAGTTATTCAAGAATTTTGTTTGCAAGTGTCGTCCGCTTTTTACATTAGGTAAAGAATTAAACATTCCTGTATAGCCTTGACCTCCAACAGAAATGCACATTTTGGCCAAATCATCATTAATGAGCAATATTAACTTAATCCACACCATCACAAAATAAAACAGTAATCGAAAACAGCCATTTCACCGAGGGTATAAAGTAACTCCAGAAATGAGCTTTTTAATAAGAAACAACAACTTACGTGAAAAATAAAACCTTCTAAACTCTCTCAGAAACAGTACACGTGCATCTATATTTAATGCAGAGAAAAATAAAGTATGATACATGCAAAAAATTGCTACCTTAGTGCCACTAAGCCCATGGATAGTGGCCTACCAAACACACTGAGGACAACATTTTCATGTTTCTTAAACACTAATGTTAAATGAGAGAAGGCATGTTCTTCAACATTTCTCACTCCGATTAAAAAGCTTTGTAGATCAAAATTTTGTTTGGATGAAAGCATGTAACAAGTGCTTTTCCAATTCAGTTTAGGAAGTAGGCTTCAACCACATAGGAGGAAGCTAGATGTCAAAGTGGTTGCATGCAGAGTAGCATCACGAAGAAAAATAACTCTCTCATTTATTTAGTTATTTATTTATTTATTTATTTATTTATTTATTAGGATGGAGGAAGCCGAAGAACCTTGAGAGAGCCATCGATCAATGGTGAACAACTGTCAGACTCCTGAACATATTATCTCCATGCAAGCAGGGCTAGCATTGGTTGAAGACAAGTGCACCACCGAAGTGCAGTTTATCTTAGTACACAATGTCACGATGCCCCATGTGGGCAAATGGGGTAAAGTGTCTTGCCCAAGGACACAACGTGTTGCCACAGGTGGCAATAACTATCAGAGTAGTTGTGTTGGTATATTCCCAATGATAAGGCTAAACCAATTGTTATTTATTACACATTAATGAATAAAATGTGCAAAAATCCAACAGAAATAACATGCATTTGTACTACATTGTCCCTCAAAAAAGCATGTCCCACACCTCCCCTCACCTCACCTCTCCCAAACCCCTACCATGCACCCCACCCCCCCCACCCCCAATGTCCATCGCAGCAGTTGTTCTGGATTTGGACTTCAAACAGAAAGGTCCATGACTCGATCTCCACCAGGGTAACAGCATTGTGCCCTTGGGTAAGGCACTTCATCTCAATTGCCCACATCAGGGCATGGAGACACTGTGCACTAAGGTGCATTGCACGTTGATGGCACCATTGTCTTCATTCAATACTAACCCTCCTTGTGTGGAGTTAGTACACTGGGGAGTCTGGCAGTCATCTGCCACTGTTTGGTGGTTCTCTCTGGGTAATTTGGCTTCCTTCATGGCTATCCAAAGTGGCATTAAAGTCCAATAAATAAATAAATAAATAAATAAATAAATAAATAAATAAATAAATAAATAAATAATAGAAAAAAGATTTTTATAAATCGCTTGCAGCAGCATTTTCCTGCAATGCATGAATGACCTTGCTAAAGGGTTAAGAATAAATCCATGTGAGTTCTTGACCTCATCTCAGAGGCTGGCATATTAATTATATGGCACTGGAAAAAAGCTGTACAAATGTAATGATTAAAGAATATTAAGTCCCAAATTATCTCAACATTTTACATCAGACTGTGACACAGTTCCTTGCGAAGCTCTTAGAAAGAGTTCTCGATATGCCTATACCAGTTAACATTGTGAAACAAAAGTATATCGAAGAAAACATTACCTCCATTATTCTCTATATAATATCATTATGAGACTTAAGTATCTTAAAAGAGGAACTTTCCTGGAAATCTGAAAAAGAAAAAAACAGGTTTTCAATATTTAATTGTTGTTTTTATTTATTTATTGGTGTTTAAGGTTACATATTTCTCCACAATGGCTAATCATGACCTCAACAGTTTTATGGGTGGAGGAAGAAAGAGAACCAGGAGAGAACCACAGGGCATCTGTCAGCTGCCCAACGTACTAACTCCACACAAGCAGGGTTAGCATTTGTTCAAGACAAGTGCACATTGATATGCAGTATGCCTTAGAACAAAATGCCAAAATGCCCCCACATGTGCAATAGGTGTGAAATGTCGTCCAATATATCTTTTAGTTATCATGCAAGTTGCAACATATTACAACTTACACTGTTGCTTTTTATGGAGATTAAAGCCACAAATTGCAATAAAACCAATACTGTTTTCTACTTAAGGTCCGGTTACAATAACTGTTATTTGGGTAAATACATCAGTTTTTCCAAGAAAAGCACAACTTCTCATTAACATGGACCAGGATATTCTCCATTTAAATTACCTTCCCTATTCACAATCCTCACAATGCATAAAGTTTCAGAAAGCTCTCTGTGTGCCCTGTCCTGGAGGAAACGGCACACAATCAAAATTTTACAAGATCACTCAAACACTGTCCGCTGAATTACATAGTTGATTGCTCGGAAAATGGATCAAAGTTGTCTCAATTTGGGGATAAATTTCCAATTTACATGCATTGGTAGCGATAAAACTATCTTATAACTTATAAAAATTCTTTAATCCCCTACCATTGATTTTACAACGTAAGATGAACATTTTGACAAAGCTAAAACACATGGGCATCTAATCCATTTTCTTAAAAGCCTTTCTCAAATCAAATTTACATAAAAATTCTCCCATTTGTAACCTGCAAAATGTCAGCTCACAAACAGGTCTGAATCAGTCACTAAACCTTTAGCCAATGTAATCACCAAAACTCGGACTACAATATTCACAAAAATTGCCATTTAATTTTCATTATATTTTCATGTTCTGTCTCAAAAACATTGGTTATGACCCCTCATTAGAACGATCTCAATGAGCTCATTCCACTGAGGGGTCATAACCTATGTTTTTGAGACAAAAAATGAAAATAATTAGTTATTCAAGAATTTTGTTTGCAAGTGTCGTCCGCTTTTTACATTAGGTAAAGAATTAAACATTCCTGTATAGCCTTGACCTCCAACAGAAATGCACATTTTGGCCAAATCATCATTAATGAGCAATATTAACTTAATCCACACCATCACAAAATAAAACAGTAATCGAAAACAGCCATTTCACCGAGGGTATAAAGTAACTCCAGAAATGAGCTTTTTAATAAGAAACAACAACTTACGTGAAAAATAAAACCTAAACACTCTCAGAAACAGTACACGTGCATCTATATTTAATGCAGAGAAAAATAAAGTATGATACATGCAAAAAATTGCTACCTTAGTGCCACTAAGCCCATGGATAGTGGCCTACCAAACACACTGAGGACAACATTTTCATGTTTCTTAAACACTAATGTTAAATGAGAGAAGGCATGTTCTTCAACATTTCTCACTCCGATTAAAAAGCTTTGTCGATCAAAATTTTGTTTTGGATGAAAGCATGTAACAAGTGCTTTTCCAATTCAGTTTAGGAAGTAGGCTTCAACCACATAGGAGGAAGCTAGATGTCAAATTGGTTGCATGCAGAGTAGCATCACGAAGAAAAATAACTCTCTCATTTATTTAGTTATTTATTTATTTATTTATTTATTTATTTATTAGGATGGAGGAAGCTGAAGAACCTTGAGAGAGCCATCGATCAATGGTGAACAACTGTCAGACTCCTGAACATATTATCTCCATGCAAGCAGGGCTAGCATTGGTTGAAGACAAGTGCACCACCGAAGTGCAGTTTATCTTAGTACACAATGTCACGATGCCCCATGTGGGCAAATGGGGTAAAGTGTCTTGCCCAAGGACACAACGTGTTGCCACAGGTGACAATAACTATCAGAGTAGTTGTGTTGGTATATTCCCAATGATAAGGCTAAACCAATTGTTATTTATTACACATTAATGAATAAAATGTGCAAAAATCCAACAGAAATAACATGCATTTGTACTACATTGTCCCTCAAAAAAGCATGTCCCACACCTCCCCTCACCTCACCTCTCCCAAACCCCTACCATGCACCCCACCCCCCCCCCCCACCCCCAATGTCCATCGCAGCAGTTGTTCTGGATTTGGACTTCAAACAGAAAGGTCCATGACTCGATCTCCACCAGGGTAACAGCATTGTGCCCTTGGGTAAGGCACTTCATCTCAATTGCCCACATCAGGGCATGGAGACACTGTGCACTAAGGTGCATTGCACGTTGATGGCACCATTCTCTTCATTCAATACTAACCCTCCTTGTGTGGAGTTAGTACACTGGGGAGTCTGGCAGTCATCTGCCACTGTTTGGTGGTTCTCTCTGGGTAATTTGGCTTCCTTCATGGCTATCCAAAGTGGCATTAAAGTCCAATAAATAAATAAATAAATAAATAAATAAATAAGTAAATAAATAAATAAATAAATAAATAAATAATAGAAAAAAGATTTTTATAAATCGCTTGCAGCAGCATTTTCCTGCAATGCATGAATGACCTTGCTAAAGGGTTAAGAATCAATCCATGTGAGTTCTTGACCTCATCTCAGAGGCTGGCATATTAATTATATGGCACTGGAAAAAAGCTGTACAAATGTAATGATTAAAGAATATTAAGTCCCAAATTATCTCAACATTTTACATCAGACTGTGACACAGTTCCTTGCGAAGCTCTTAGAAAGAGTTCTCGATATGCCTATACCAGTTAACATTGTGAAACAAAAGTATATCGAAGAAAACATTACCTCTATTATTCTCTATATAATATCATTATGAGATTTAAGTATCTTAAAAGAGGAACTTTCCTGGAAATCTGAAAAAGAAAAAAACAGGTTTTCAATATTTAATTGTTGTTTTTATTTATTTATTGGTGTTTAAGGTTACATATTTCTCCACAATGGCTAATCATGACCTCAACAGTTTTACAGGTGGAGGAAGAAAGAGAACCAGGAGAGAACCACAGGGCATCTGTCAGCTGCCCAACGTACTAACTCCACACAAGCAGGGTTAGCATTTGTTCAAGACAAGTGCACATTGATATGCAGTATGCCTTAGAACAAAATGCCAAAATGCCCCCACATGTGCAATAGGTGTGAAATGTCGTCCAATATATCTTTTAGTTATCATGCAAGTTGCAACATATTACAACTTACACTGTTGCTTTTTATGGAGATTAAAGCCACAAATTGCAATAAAACCAATACTGTTTTCTACTTAAGGTCCGGTTACAATAACTGTTATTTGGGTAAATACATCAGTTTTTCCAAGAAAAGCACAACTTCTCATTAACATGGACCAGGATATTCTCCATTTAAATTACCTTCCCTATTCACAATCCTCACAATGCATAAAGTTTCAGAATGCTCTCTGTGTGCCCTGTCCTGGAGGAAACAGCACACAATTAAAATTTTACAAGATCACTCAAACACTGTCCGCTGAATTACATAGTTGATTGCTCGGAAAATGGATCAAAGTTGTCTCAATTTGGGGATAAATTTCCAATTTACATGCATTGGTAGCGATAAAACTATCTTATAACTTATAAAAATTCTTTAATCCCCTACCATTGATTTTACAACGTAAGATGAACATTTTGACAAAGCTAAAACACATGGGCATCTAATCCATTTTCTTAAAAGCCTTTCTCAAAGCAAATTTACATAAAAATTCTCCCATTTGTAACCTGCAAAATGTCAGCTCACAAACAGGTCTGAATCAGTCACTAAACCTTTAGCCAATGTAATCACCAAAACTCGGACTACAATATTCACAAAAATTGCCATTTAATTTTCATTATATTTTCATGTTCTGTCTCAAAAACATTGGTTATGACCCCTCATTAGAACGATCTCAATGAGCTCATTCCACTGAGGGGTCATAACCTATGTTTTTGAGACAAAAAATGAAAATAATTAGTTATTCAAGAATTTTGTTTGCAAGTGTCGTCCGCTTTTTACATTAGGTAAAGAATTAAACATTCCTGTATAGCCTTGACCTCCAACAGAAATGCACATTTTGGCCAAATCATCATTAATGAGCAATATTAACTTAATCCACACCATCACAAAATAAAACAGTAATCGAAAACAGCCATTTCACCGAGGGTATAAAGTAACTCCAGAAATGAGCTTTTTAATAAGAAACAACAACTTACGTGAAAAATAAAACCTAAACACTCTCAGAAACAGTACACGTGCATCTATATTTAATGCAGAGAAAAATAAAGTATGATACATGCAAAAAATTGCTACCTTAGTGCCACTAAGCCCATGGATAGTGGCCTACCAAACACACTGAGGACAACATTTTCATGTTTCTTAAACACTAATGTTAAATGAGAGAAGGCATGTTCTTCAACATTTCTCACTCCGATTAAAAAGCTTTGTCGATCAAAATTTTGTTTTGGATGAAAGCATGTAACAAGTGCTTTTCCAATTCAGTTTAGGAAGTAGGCTTCAACCACATAGGAGGAAGCTAGATGTCAAATTGGTTGCATGCAGAGTAGCATCACGAAGAAAAATAACTCTCTCATTTATTTAGTTATTTATTTATTTATTTATTTATTTATTTATTTATTAGGATGGAGGAAGCTGAAGAACCTTGAGAGAGCCATCGATCAATGGTGAACAACTGTCAGACTCCTGAACATATTATCTCCATGCAAGCAGGGCTAGCATTGGTTGAAGACAAGTGCACCACCGAAGTGCAGTTTATCTTAGTACACAATGTCACGATGCCCCATGTGGGCAAATGGGGTAAAGTGTCTTGCCCAAGGACACAACGTGTTGCCACAGGTGACAATAACTATCAGAGTAGTTGTGTTGGTATATTCCCAATGATAAGGCTAAACCAATTGTTATTTATTACACATTAATGAATAAAATGTGCAAAAATCCAACAGAAATAACATGCATTTGTACTACATTGTCCCTCAAAAAAGCATGTCCCACACCTCCCCTCACCTCACCTCTCCCAAACCCCTACCATGCACCCCACCCCCCCCCCCCCACCCCCAATGTCCATCGCAGCAGTTGTTCTGGATTTGGACTTCAAACAGAAAGGTCCATGACTCGATCTCCACCAGGGTAACAGCATTGTGCCCTTGGGTAAGGCACTTCATCTCAATTGCCCACATCAGGGCATGGAGACACTGTGCACTAAGGTGCATTGCACGTTGATGGCACCATTGTCTTCATTCAATACTAACCCTCCTTGTGTGGAGTTAGTACACTGGGGAGTCTGGCAGTCATCTGCCACTGTTTGGTGGTTCTCTCTGGGTAATTTGGCTTCCTTCATGGCTATCCAAAGTGGCATTAAAGTCCAATAAATAAATAAATAAATAAATAAATAAATAAATAAGTAAATAAATAAATAAATAAATAAATAAATAATAGAAAAAAGATTTTTATAAATCGCTTGCAGCAGCATTTTCCTGCAATGCATGAATGACCTTGCTAAAGGGTTAAGAATCAATCCATGTGAGTTCTTGACCTCATCTCAGAGGCTGGCATATTAATTATATGGCACTGGAAAAAAGCTGTACAAATGTAATGATTAAAGAATATTAAGTCCCAAATTATCTCAACATTTTACATCAGACTGTGACACAGTTCCTTGCGAAGCTCTTAGAAAGAGTTCTCGATATGCCTATACCAGTTAACATTGTGAAACAAAAGTATATCGAAGAAAACATTACCTCTATTATTCTCTATATAATATCATTATGAGATTTAAGTATCTTAAAAGAGGAACTTTCCTGGAAATCTGAAAAAGAAAAAAACAGGTTTTCAATATTTAATTGTTGTTTTTATTTATTTATTGGTGTTTAAGGTTACATATTTCTCCACAATGGCTAATCATGACCTCAACAGTTTTACGGGTGGAGGAAGAAAGAGAACCAGGAGAGAACCACAGGGCATCTGTCAGCTGCCCAACGTACTAACTCCACACAAGCAGGGTTAGCATTTGTTCAAGACAAGTGCACATTGATATGCAGTATGCCTTAGAACAAAATGCCAAAATGCCCCCACATGTGCAATAGGTGTGAAATGTCGTCCAATATATCTTTTAGTTATCCTGCAAGTTGCAACATATTACAACTTACACTGTTGCTTTTTATGGAGATTAAAGCCACAAATTGCAATAAAACCAATACTGTTTTCTACTTAAGGTCCGGTTACAGTAACTGTTATTTGGGTAAATACATCAGTTTTTCCAAGAAAAGCACAACTTCTCATTAACATGGACCAGGATATTCTCCATTTAAATTACCTTCCCTATTCACAATCCTCACAATGCATAAAGTTTCAGAAAGCTCTCTGTGTGCCCTGTCCTGGAGGAAACAGCACACAATTAAAATTTTACAAGATCACTCAAACACTGTCTGCTGAATTACATAGTTGATTGCTCGGAAAATGGATCAAAGTTGTCTCAATTTGGGGATAAATTTCCAATTTACATGCATTGGTAGCGATAAAACTATCTTATAACTTATAAAAATTCTTTAATCCCCTACCATTGATTTTACAACGTAAGATGAACATTTTGACAAAGCTAAAACACATGGGCATCTAATCCATTTTCTTAAAAGCCTTTCTCAAAGCAAATTTACATAAAAATTCTCCCATTTGTAACCTGCAAAATGTCAGCTCACAAACAGGTCTGAATCAGTCATTAAACCTTTAGCCAATGTAATCACCAAAACTCGGACTACAATATTCACAAAAATTGCCATTTAATTTTCATTATATTTTCATTTTCTGTCTCAAAAACATTGGTTATGACCCCTCATTAGAATGATCTCAATGAGCTCATTCCACTGACGGGTCATAACCTATGTTTTTGAGACAAAAAATGAAAATAATTAGTTATTCAAGAATTTTGTTTGCAAGTGTCGTCCTCTTTTTACATTAGGTAAAGAATTAAACATTCCTGTATAGCCTTGACCTCCAACAGAAATGCACATTTTGGCCAAATCATCATTAATGAGCAATATTAACTTAATCCACACCATCACAAAATAAAACAGTAATCGAAAACAGCCATTTCACCAAGGGTATCCAGTAACTCCAGAAATGAGCTTTTTAATAAGAAACAACAACTTACGTGAAAAATAAAACCTTCTACACACTCTCAGAAACAGTACACGTGCATCTATATTTAATGCAGAGAAAAATAAAGTATGATACATGCAAAAAATTGCTACCTTAGTGCCACTAAGCCCATGGATAGTGGCCTACCAAACACACTGAGGACAACATTTTCATGTTTCTTAAACACTAATGTTAAATGAGAGAAGGCATGTTCTTCAACATTTCTCACTCCGATTAAAAAGCTTTGTCGATCAAAATTTTGTTTTGGATGAAAGCATGTAACAAGTGCTTTTCAAATTCAGTTTAGGAAGTAGGCTTCAACCACATAGGAGGAAGCTAGATGTCAAATTGGTTGCATGCAGAGTAGCATCACGAAGAAAAATAACTCTCTCATTTATTTATTTATTTATTTATTTATTTATTTATTTATTAGGATGGAGGAAGCCGAAGAACCTTGAGAGAGCCATCGATCAATGGTGAACAACTGTCAGACTCCTCAACATATTAACTCCATGCAAGCAGGGTTAGCATTGGTTGAAGACAAGTGCACCACCAAAGTGCAGTTTATCTTAGTACACAATGTCATGATGCCCCATGTGGGCAAATGGGGTAAAGTGTCTTGCCCAAGGACACAACGTGTTGCCACAGGTGACAATAGCTATCAAAGTAGTTGTGTTGGTATATTCCCAATGATAAGGCTAAACCAATGGTTATTTATTACACATTAATGAATAAAATGTGCAAAAATCCAACAGAAATAACATGCATTTGTACTACAGTGTCCCTCAAAAATGCATGTCCCACACCTCCCCTCACCTCACCTCTCCCAAACCCCTACCATGCACCCCCCCCCCACCCGCCCCCCAACATCCATCGCAGCAGTTGTTCTGGATTTGGACTTCAAACAGAAAGGTCCATGACTCGATCTCCACCAGGGTAACAGCATTGTGCCCTTGGGTAAGGCACTTCATCCCAATTCCCCACATCAGGGCATGGAGACACTGTGCACTAAGGTACACTGCACGTTGATGGCACCATTGTCTTCATCCAATACTAACCCTCCTTGTGTGGAGTTAGTACACTGGGGAGTCTGGCAGTCATCTGCCACTGTTTGGTGGTTTTCTCTGGGAAATTTGGCTTCCTTCATGGCTATCCAAAGTGGCATTAAAGTCCAATAAAAAAATAAATAAATAAATAAATAAATAAATAAATAAATAAATAAATAAATAAATAAATAAATAAATAATAGAAAAAAGATTTTTATAAATCGCTTGCAGCAGCATTTTCCTGCAACGCATGAATGACCTTGCTAAAGGGTCAAGAATAAATCCATGTGAGTTCTTGACCTCATCTCAGAGGCTGGCATATTAATTATATGGCACTGGAAAAAAGCTGTACAAATGTAATGATTCAAAGAATATTAAGTCCCAAATTATCTCAACATTTTACATCAGACTGTGACACAGTTGCTTGCAAAGCTCTTAGAAAGAGTTCTCGATATGCCTATACCAGTTAACATTGTGAAACAAAAGTATATCGAAGAAAACATTATCTCCATTATTCTCTATATAATATCAGTACGAGATTTAAGTACCTTAAAAGTGGAACTTTCCTGGAAATCTGAAAAAGAAAAAAACAGGTTTTCAATATTTATTTGTTTTTTTTTATTTATTTATTGGTGTTTAAGGTTACATATTTCTCCACAATGGCTAATCATGACCTCAACAGTTTTACGGGTGGCGGAAGAAAGAGAACCAGGAGAGAACCACAGGGCATCTGTCAGCTGCCCAACGTACTAACTCCACACAAGCAGGGTTGGCATTTGTTCAAGAAAAGTGCACATTGATATGCAGTACGCCAGAGAGCAAAATGCCAAAATGCCCCCACATGTGCAATAGGTGTGAAATGTCGTCCAATATATCTTTTAGTTATCCTGCAAGTTGCAACATATTAAAACTTACACTGTTGCTTTTTATGGAGATTAAAGCCACAAATTGCAATAAAACCAATACTGTTTTTTACTTAAGGTCCGGTTACAATAACGGTTATTTGGGTAAATACATCAGTTTTTCCAACAAAAGCACATCTTCTCATTAACATGGACCAGGATATTCTCCATTTAAATTACCTTCCCTATTCACAATCCTCACAATGCATAAAGTTTCAGAAAGCTCTCTGTGTGCCCTGTCCTGGAGGAAACAGCACACAATCAAAATTTTACAAGATCACTCAAACACTGTCAGCTGAATTACATAGTTGATTGGATCAAAGTTGTCTCAATTTTGGGATAAATTTCCAATTTACATGCATTGGTAGTGATAAAACTATGTTATAACTAATAAAAATTCTTTAATCCCCTACCATTGATTTTACAATGTAAGATGAACATTTTGACAAAGCTAAAACACATGGGCATCTAATCCATTTTCTTAAAAGCCTTTCTCAAAGCAAATTTACATAAAAATTCTCCCATTTGTAACCTGCAAAATGTCAGCTCACAAACAGGTCTGAATCAGTCATTAAACCTTTAGCTAATGTAATGACCAAAAGTCGGACTGCAATATTCACAAAAATTGCCATTTAATTTTCATTATATTTTCATTTTCTGTCTCAAAAACATTGGTTATGACCCCTCATTAGAACGATCTCAATAAGCTCATTCCACTGATGGGTCATAACCTATGTTTTTGAGACAAAAAATGAAAATAATTACTTATTCAAGAATTTTGTTTGCAAGTGTCGTCCGCTTTTCACATTAGGTAAAGAATTAAACATTCCTGTATAGCCTTGACCTCCAACTGAAATGCACATTTTGGCCAAATCATCATTAATGAGCAATATTAACTTAATCCACACCATCACAAAATAAAACAGTAATCGAAAACAGCCATTTCACTGAGGGTATCCAGTAACTCCGGAAATGAGCTTTTTAATAAGAAACAACAACTTACGTGTAAAATAAAACCTTCTACACACTCTCAGAAACAGTACACGTGTACCTATATTTAATGCAGAGAAAAATAAAGTATGATACATGCAAAAAATTGTTAACTTAGTGCCACTAAGCCCATGGATAGTGGCCTACCAAACACACTGAGGACAACATTTTCATGTTTCTTTAAACACTAATGTTCAATGAGAGAAGGCATGTTCTTCAACATTTCTCACTCCGATTAAAAAGCTTTGTCGATCAAAATTTTGTTTTGGATGAAAGCATGTAACAAGTGCTTTTCCAATTCAGTTTAGGAAGTAGGCTTCAACCACATAGGAGGAAGCTAGATGTCAACTTGATTGCATGCAGAGTAGCATCACGAAGAAAAATAACTCTCTCATTTATTTATTTTTTTATTTATTTATATATTTATTTATTTATTTATTTATTTTTTTATTTATTTATTTATTTATGAGGAAGGAGGAAGCCGAAGAACCTTGAGAGAGCCATCGATCAATGGTGAACAACTGTCAGACTCCTGAACATATTAACTCCATGCAAGCAGGATTAGCATTGGTTGAAGACAAGTGCACCACCGAAGTGCAGTTTATCTTAGTACACAATGTCACGATGCCCCATGTGGGCAACTGGGGTAAAGTGTCTTGCCCAAGGACACAACGTGTTGCCACAGGTGACAATAACTCTCAAAGTAGTTGTGTTGGTATATTCCCAATGATCAGGCTAAACCAATGGTTATTTATTACACATTAATGAATAAAATGTGCAAAAAACCAACAGAAATAACATGCATTTGTACTACATTGACCCTCAAAAATGCATGTCCCACACCTCCCCTCCCCTCCCCTCACCTCACCCAAACCCCTACCATGCACCCCCCCAACCCCTGACATCCATCGCCTCCAACTTTCCTCATTTCACCAAGCCGCTTTGGCTTATTATATCAAAAATATAATGTAATCATAGGAGAAAGATTGGGAGCGTGGTGGAGCAGTTGTTCTGGATTGGACTTCAAACGAAAAGGTCCTTGACTCAATCTCCACCAGGGTAGCAGCATTGCGCCCTTGGGTAAGGCACTTCATCCCAATTCCCCACATCAGGGCATGGAGACACTGAGCACTAAGGTACAATGCACGTTGATGGCACCATTGTTTTCATTCAATACTAACCCTCCTTGTGTGGAGTTAAAACATTGGGGAGTCTGGCAGTCATTTGCCACTGTTTGGTGGTTCTCTCTGGGTAATTTGGCTTCCCTCATGGCTATCCAAAGTGGCAATAAAGTCCAATAAATAAATACATAAATAAATAAATAAATAAATAAATAAATAAATAAATAAATAAATAAATAAATAAATAAATAAATAAATAAATAAATAAAAAAATAAATAAATAAATAATAGAAAAAAGATTTTTATAAATCGCTTGCAGCAGCATTTTCCTGCAAAGCATGAATGAGCTTGCTAAAGAGTTCAGAATAAATCCATGTGAGTTCTTGACCTCATCTTAGAGGCTGGCATATTAATTATATGGCATTGGATAAAAGCTATACAAATGTAATGATTAAAGAATATTAAGTCCCAAATTATCTCAACTTTTTACATCAGACTGTGACACAGTTCCTTGCAAAGCTCTTAGGAAGAGTTCTCGATATGCCTATACCAGTTAACATCGTGAAACAAAAGTATATCGAAGAAAACATTACCTCCATTATTCTCTATATAATATCATTACGAGACTTAAGTACCTTAAAAGTGGAACTTTCCTGTAAATCTGAAAAAGAAAGAAACAGATTTTCAATATTTATTTGTTTTTTTATTTATTTATTGGTGTTTAAGGTTACATATTTCTCCACAATGGCTAATCATGACCTCAACAGTTTTACGGGTGGAGGAAGAAAGAACCAGGAGAGAACCACAGGGCATCTGTCACCTGCCCAATGTACTAACTCCACACAAGCAGGGTTAGCATTTGTTCAAGACAAGTGCACATTGATATGCAGTACGCCTTAGAGCAAAATGCCAAAATGCCTCCACATGTGCAATAGGTGTGAAATGTCGTCCAATATATCTTTTAGTTATCCTGCAAGTTGCAACATATTACAACTTACACTGTTGCTTTTTATGGAGATTAAAGCCACAAATTGCAGTAAAACCAAATACTGTTTTCTACTTAAGGTCCGGTTTCAATAACTGTTATTTGGGTAAATACATCAGTTTTTCCAAGAAAAGCACAACTTCTCATTAACATGGACCAGGATATTCTCCATTTAAATTACCTTCCCTATTCACAATCCTCACAATGCATAAAGTTTCAGAAAGCTCTCTGTGTGCCCTGTCCTGGAGGAAACAGCACACAATCAAAATTTTACAAGATCACTCAAACACTGTCAGCTGAATTACATAGTTGATTGCTCGGAAAATGGATCAAAGTTGTCTCAATTTGAGGATAAATTTCCAATTTACATGCATTGGTAGCGAAAAAACTATGTTATAACTTATAAAAATTCTTTATTCCCCCACCATTGCTTTTACAAGATAAGATGAACATTTTGACAAAGCTAAAACACATGGGCATCTAATCCATTTTCTTAAAAGCCTTTCTCAAAGCAAATTTACATAAAGATTCTCCCATTTGTAACCTGCAAAATGTCAGCTCACAAACAGGTCTGAATCAGTCATTAAACCTTTAGCTAATGTAATGACCAAAACTCAGACTGCAATATTCACAAAAATTGCCATTTAATTTTCATTATATTTTCATTTTCTGTCTCAAAAACATTGGTTATGACCCCTCATAAGAACGATCTCAATGAGCTCATTCCACTGAGGGGTCATAACCTATGTTTTTGAGACAAAAAATGCAATAATTAGTTATTCAAGAATTTTGTTTGCGAGTGTCGTCCGCTTTTCACATTAGGTAAAGAATTAAACATTCCTGTATAGCTTTGACCTCCAACTGAAATGCACATTTTGGCCAAATCATCATTAATGAGCAATATTAACTTATTCCACACCATCAGAAAATAAAACAGTAATCGAAAACAGCCATTTCACCGAGGGTATCCAGTAACTCCGGAAATGAGCTTTTTAATAAGAAACACCAACTTACGTGAAAAATAAAACCTTCTACACACTCTCAGAAACAGTACACGTGCACCTATTTTTAATGCAGAGAAAAATAAAGTATGATACATGCAAAAAATTGTTAACTTAGTGCCACTAAGCCCATGGATAGTGGCCTACCAAACACACTGAGGACAACATTTTTATATTTCTTTAAACACTAATGTTCAATGAGAGAAGGCATGTTCTTCAACATTTCTCACTCCGATTAAAAAGCTTTGTCGATCAAAATTTTGTTTTGGATGAAAGCATGTAACAAGTGCTTTTCCAATTCAGTTTAGGAAGTAGGCTTCAACCACATAGGAGGAAGCAAGATGTCAACTTGGTTGCATGCAGAGTAGCATCACGAAGAAAAATAACTCTCTCATTTATTTATTTATTTATTAGGATGGAGGAAGCCGAAGAACCTTGAGAGAGCCATCGATCAATGGTGAACAACTGTCAGACTCCTGAACATATTAACTCCATGCAAGCAGGGTTAGCATTGGTTGAAGACAAGTGCACCACCGAAGTGCAGTTTATCTTAGTACACAATATCACGATGCCCCATGTGGGCAACTGGGGTTAAGTGTCTTGCCCAAGGACACAACGTGTTGCCACAGGTGACAATAACTCTCAAAGTAGTTGTGTTGGTATATTCCCAATGATCGGGCTAAACCAATGGTTATTTATTACACATTAATGAATAATATGTGCAAAAAACCAACAGAAATAACATGCATTTGTACTACATTGTCCCTCAAAAATGCATGTCCCACACCTCCCCTCACCTCACCTCTCCCAAACCCCTACCATGCACCCCCCCCCCCCTGACATCCATCGCCTCCAACTTTCCTCATTTCACCAAGCTGCTTTGGCTAATTATATCAAAAATATAATGTAATCATAGGAGAAAGATTGGGAGCGTGGTGGAGCAGTTGTTCTGGATTGGACTTCAAACCGAAAGGTCCATGACTCGATCTCCACCAGGATAACCGCATTATGCCCTTGGGTAAGGCACTTCATCCCAATTGCCCACATTAGGGCATGGAGACACTGTGCACTAAGGTGCATTGCACGTTGATGGCACCATTGTCTTCATTCAATACTAACTCTGCTTGTGTGGAGTTAGTACATTGGGGAGTCTGGCAGTCATTTGCCACTGTTTGGTGGTTGTCTCTGGGTAATTTGGCTTCCTTCATGGCTATCCAAAGTGGCATTAAAGTCCAATAAATAAATACATAAATAAATAAATAAATAATAGAAAAAAGATTTTTATAAATCGCTTGCAGCAGCATTTTCCTGCAAAGCATGAATGAGCTTGCTAAAGAGTTCAGAATAAATCCATGTGAGTTCTTGACCTCATCTTAGAGGCTGGCATATTAATTATATGGCATTGGATAAAAGCTATACAAATGTAATGATTAAAGAATATTAAGTCCCAAATTATCTCAACTTTTTACATCAGACTGTGACACAGTTCCTTGCAAAGCTCTTAGGAAGAGTTCTCGATATGCCTATACCAGTTAACATCGTGAAACAAAAGTATATCGAAGAAAACATTACCTCCATTATTCACTATATAATATCATTTCGAGACTTAAGTACCTTAAAAGTGGAACTTTCCTGTAAATCTGAAAAAGAAAGAAGCAGGTTTTCAATATCTATTTGATTTTTTATTTATTTATTGGTGTTTAAGGTTACATATTTCTGCACAATGGCTAATCATGACCTCAACAGTTTTACGGGTGGAGGAAGAAAGAGAACCAGGAGAGAACCACAGGGCATCTGTCACTTGCCCAACGTACTAACTCCACACAAGCAGAGTTAGCATTTGTTCAAGACAAGTGCACATTGATATGCAGTACCCCTTAGAGCAAAATGCCAGAATGCCCCCACATGTGCAATAGGTGTGAAATGTCGTCCAATATTTCTTTTAGTTATCCTGCAAGTTGCAACATATTACAACTTACACTGTTGCTTTTTTATGGAGATTAAAGCCACAAATTGCAATAAAATGAAATACTGTTTTCTGCTTAAGGTCCGGTTACAATAACTGTTATTTGGGTAAATACATCAGTTTTCCCAAGAAAAGCACAACTTCTCATTAACATGGACCAGGATATTCTCCATTTAAATTACCTTCCCTATTCACAATCCTCACAATGCATAAAGTTTCAGAAAGCTCTCTGTGTGCCCAGTCCTGGAGGATACAGCACACAATCAAAATTTTACAAGATCACTCAAACACTGTCAGCAGAATTACATAGTTGATTGCTCGGAGAATGGATCAAAGTTGTCTCAATTTGGGGATAAATTTCCAATTTACATGCATTGGTAGCGATAAAACTATGTTATAACTTATAAAAATTCTTTAATCCCCTACCATTGATTTTACAACGTAAGATGAACATTTTGACAAAGCTAAAACACATGGGCATCTAATCCATTTTCTTAAAAGCCTTTCTCAAAAAAAATTTACATAAAAATTCTCCCATTTGTAACCTGCAAAATATCAGCTCACAAACAGGTCTGAATCAGTCATTAAACCTTTAGCTAATGTAATGACCAAAACGCAGACTGCAATATTCACAAAAATTGCCATTTAATTTTCATTATATTTTCATTTTCTGTCTCAAAAACATTGGTTATGACCCTCATTAGAACGATCTCAATGAGCTCATTCCAATGAGGGGTCATCACCTATGTTTTTGAGACAAAAAATGAAAGTAATTACTTATTCAAGAATTTTGTTTGCAAGTGTCTTCCGCTTTTCATATTAGGTAAAGAATTAAACATTCCTGTATAGCCTTGACCTCCAACTGAAATGCACATTTTGGTCAAATCATCAGTAATGAGCAATATTAACTTAATCCACACCATCACAGAATAAAACAGTAATCGAAACCTGCCATTTCACCGAGGGATATCCAGTAACTCCAGAAATGAGCTTTTTAATAAGAAACAACAACTTACGTGAAAAATAAAACCTTCTACACACTCTCAGAAACAGTACACGTGCATGTATATTTTATGCAGAGAAAAATAAAGTATGATACATGCAAAAAATTGTTAACTTAGTGCCATTAAGCCCATGGATAGTGGCCTACCAAACACACTGAGGACAACATTTTAATGTTTCTTTACGCACTAATGTTCAGTGAGAGAAGGCATGTTCTTCAACATTTCTCATTCCGATTAAAAAGCTTTGTCGATGAAAATTTTGTTTTGGATGAAAGCATGTAACAAGTGCTTTTCCTATTCAGTTCAGGAAGTAGGCTTCAACCACATAGGAGGAAGCTAGATGTCAACCTGGGTGCATGCAAAGTAGCATCACAAAGATAAATAATTCTTTCATTTATTTATTTATTTATTTATTTATTTATTTATTTATTTATTTATTTATGAGGATGGAGGAAGCCGAAGAACCTTGAGAGAGCCATCGATCAATGGTGAACAACTGTCAGACTCCTGAACATATTAACTCCATGCAAGCAGGGTTGGCATTGGTTGAAGACAAGTGCACCACCGAAGTGCTATTTATCTTAGTACAAAACGTCACGGTGCCCCATGTGGGCAACTGGGGTAAAGTGTCTTGCCCAAGGACACAACGTGTTGCCACAGGCGACAATAACTCTTATAGCAGTTGTGTTGGTATATTCCCAATGATCAGGCTAAACCAATGGTTATTTATTACACATTAACAAATAAAATGTGCAAAAAACCAACAAAAATAATATGCATTTGTACTACATTGTCCCTCAAAAATGCATGTCCCACACCTCCCCTCCCCTCACCTCACCTCTCCCAAACCCCTACCATGCACTCCCCCTGACATCCATCGCCTTCAACTTTCCTCATTTCACCAAGCTGCTTTGGCTAATTTTATCGAAAATATAATGTAATCATAGGAGAAAGATTGGGAGCATGGTGGAGCAGTTGTTCTGGATTTGGACTTCAAACCGAACTGTCCATGACCTCAACAGTTTTACAGGTGGAGGAAACCAGAGAACCAGGAGAGAACCACAGAGCAACTGAGAGCACCTGTCAGCTGCCCAACGTACTAACTCCACACAAGCAGGGTTAGCATTTGTTCAAGTCAAGTGCACCATTGATGTGCAGTATGCCTTAGTGCACAATGCCAAAATGCCCCCACGTGGGCAATGGGGGTGAAATGTCATGCAATATATCTTTTAGCTATCCTGCAAGTTGCAACATTACAACTGACACTTGATTTTTATGGAGATGAAAACCACAAATTCCATAAAACCAAATTCTGTTTTATACATAAGGTTTGGTTACAATAGCTGTTATTTGGGTAAATACATCAGTTTTTCCAAGAAATGCACAACTTCTCATTAACATGGACCAGGATATTCTCCATTTAAATTACCTTCCCTATTCACAATCCTCACAATGCATAAAGTTTCAGAAAGCTCTCTGTGTGCCCTGTCCTCGAGAAAACAGCACACAATAAAAATTTTACAAGATCACTCAAACACTGTCAGCTTAATTACATAGTTGATTGCTCAGAAAATGGATCAAAGTTGTCTCATTTTGGGGATAAATTTCCAATTTACATGCATTCGTAGCGATAAAATTATGTTATAACTTATAAGAATTCTTTATTCCCCTGCCATTGATTTTACAACGTAAGATGAATATTTTGACAAAGCTAAAACATATGGACATCTAATCCATTTTCTCAAAGCAAATTTACACAAAAATTCTCCCATTTGTCACCTGCAAAATGTCAGCTCACAGACAGATCTGAATCAATCATTAACACTCTAGCCAACATAATGACCAAAACCCGGACAGCACTATTCACAAACATCGCCAATTAATTTAATTTTCTGCCTCAAAAACATTGGTTATGACCCCTCATTGGAACAAGCTCAATGAGCTCATTCCAATGAGGGGTCATAACCTATGTTTTTGAGACAGAAAATGAAAATAATTAGTTATTCAAGAATTTTGTTTGCATGAGTCATCTGCTTTTCATGTTAGGTAAAGAATTAAACATTCCTGTATAGCCTGAACCTCCAACTGAAATGCACATTTTGGCCAAATCATCATTAATGAGCAATATTAACTTAATCCACACCATCACAAAATAAAACAGTAATTGAAAACATCCATTTCACCGACCAAGGGTATTCAGTAACTCTGGAAATGAGCTTTTTAATAAGAAACAAGAACATACATGAAAAATAAAACCTTCCACACACTCTCAGAAACAGTATATGTGCATCTATATTTAATGCAGAGAAAAATAAAGTATGATACATGCAAAAAATATTGTTAACTTAGTGCCATTAAGCCCCATGGATAGTGGCCTACAAAATACTCTGAGAACAACATTTTCATGTTTCTTTAAACACTAATGTTCAATGAGAGAAGGCATGTTTTTCAACATTTCTCACTCTGATTAAAAAGCTTTGTAGATCAAAATTTTGTTTTGGATAAAAGCATGTAACAAGGGCTTTTACTATTCAGTTAAGGAAGTAGGCTTCAACCACATAGGAGGAAGCCAGACATCAACTTGGGTGCATGCAAAGTAGCACCACGAAGAAAAATAACTCTCTCATTTATTTATTTATTTATTTATTTATTTATTTATTTATTTATTTATTTATTTATTTATGAGGATGGAGAAGGTGAAGAACCTTGAGAGAGCCATCGATCAATGGTGAACAACTGTCAGACTCCTGAATATATTAACTGCATGCAAGCAGAGTTAGCATTGGTTGAAGACAAGTGCACCACCGAAATGCAGTTCACCTTAGTGCACAACGTCACTGTGCCCCCATGTGAGCAATTTGGGTAAAGTGTCTTGCCCAAGGACACAATGTGATTGCCACAGGTGACAATAACTCTCATAGCAGTTGAGTTGGTACACCCCCAATGATCAGGCTAAACTAATGGTTATTTATTAGACATTTACACAAAAATGCGAAAAAAAAAACCAACAGAAACATGCATTTGTACTACATTTACTTTGTTCCTCAAAAATACATGTCCCACACCTCCCCTCACCTCACCTCTCCCAAACCCCTCCCATGCACCCCCCAAACATCCATAGCCTCCCATTTTTCTCATTTGACCAAGCAACTTTGGCTAATTATATGAAACATATAATGTAATCATGGGAGAAAGATTGGGAGCGCAGTGGAGCAGTTGTTCTGGATTTGGACTTCAAACCGAAAGGTCCGTGACTCGATCTCCACCAGGGTAACAGCATTGTGCCCTTGGGTAAGCCACTTCATCCCGATTGCCCACATCAAGCATGGAGACACAGTGCACTTAGGTGCATTGCACGTTGATGACACCTTTGTCTTCACCAATGCTAACCCTCCTTGTGTGGAGTTAGTACACCAGGGAGTCTAGCAGTCATTTGCTTTTGCATGGTGGTTCTCTCCAGGTAATTTGGATTCCTCCATGGCTGTCCAAATTGGCATTAAAGTCCAATAAATAAATCAATAAATAAATAATTATAGAAAAGATTTTATTATAAATCGCTTCCAACAGCATTTTCCTCCAAAGCATGAATGTGCTTGCTAAAGGGTTAAGAATAGATCCATGTGAGTGCCTGACCACATCTTAGAGGCTGGCATATTAATTATATGGCAATTGAAATAAACTGTACAAATGTAATGATTAAAGAATATTGAGTTCCAAATTATCTCAACTTATAACATTAGCCTGTGACACAATTCCCTGCAAAGCTCTTAGAAAGAGTTCTCCATTTACCTGTACTAGTTAACATTGTGAAACAAAAGTATATGAAGGAAAACATTACCTCCACTATTCTCTAGATAATACCATTACTAGACTTAATTACCTTAAAAGGGGAACTTTCCTGGAAATCTGAAAAAGAAACACAATTTCAATATTTATTTATTTTTTTTTATTATTTATTTATTTATTGGTTTTTAAGGTTACATATTTCTGCACAATGGCTAATCATGACCTCAACAGTTTTACTGGTGGAGGAAGCCAGAGAACCTGGTGAGAACCACAGAGCAACTGAGAGCATCTGTGAGCTGTCCAACATACAAACTCCACACAAGCAGGGTTAGCATTTGTTCAAGACAAGTGCACCATTCATGAGCAGTACATCTTAGTGCACAATGCCAAAATGCCCCCACTTGTGCAATGGGGGTGAAATGTCGTCCAATATATCTTTTAGTTATCCTGCAAGTTGCAACATATTACAACTTACACTATTCCTTTTTATGGAGATTAAAGCCACAAATTGCAATAAAACCAAACACTGTTTTCTACTTAAGGTACGGTTACAATAACTGTTATTTGGATAAATGAATCAGTTTTCCAAGAAATACACAACTTCTCTTAACATGACCCAGGATATTCTCCATTTAAATTACCTTCCCTATTCAGAATCCTCACAATGCATAAAGTTTCAGAAAGCTCTCTGTGTGCCCTGTCCTCGAGAAAACAGTACACAATAAAAATTTTACAAGATCACTCAAACACTGTCAGCTGAATGACATAGTTGATTGCTTGGAAAATGGTTCAAAGATGTCTCATTTTGGGGATAAATTTCCAATTTACATGCATTGGTAGCGATAAAACAATTTTATAACTTATAAGAATTCTTTATTCCCCCACCATTGATTTTACAACGTACGATGAACATTTTGACAAAGCTAAAACATATGGGCATCTTATCCATTTTCTCAAAAGCCTTTCTCAAAGCAAATTTACACAAAAATTCTCCCATTTGTCACCTGTAAAATTTCAGTTCACAAACAGATCTGAATCAGTCATTAACACTTTAGCCAATGTAATGACCAAAACCCGGACAGCACTATTCACAAACATCGCCAATTAATTTTCATTTTCTGTCTGAAAAATATTGGTTATGACCCCTCATTGGAATGAGCTAAATGAGCTCATTCCAATGAGGGGGTCATAATCTATGTTTTTGAGACAAAAAATGAAACTAATTAGTTATTCAAGAATTTTGTTGGCAAGTGTCATCCGCTTTTCATGTTAGGTCAAGAATTAAACATTCCTGTATAGCCTTGACCTCCAACTGAAATGCACATTGTAGCCAAATGATCATTAATGAGCAATATTTACTTAATCCACACTATCACAAAATAAAACAGTAAACGAAAACAGTCATTTCACCGAGGGTCTCCAGTAACTCCAGAAATGAGCTTTTTAATACGAAACAAGAACTTACGTGAAAAATAAACCTTCCACACACTCTCAGAAACAGTATATGTGCATCTATATTTAATGCAGAGAAAGATAAGGTATGATACTTGCAAAAAATTGTTAACTTAGTGCCATTACGCCCCATGGATAGTGGCCTACCAAACACTCTGAGGACCACATATTTATGTTTCTTCACACACTAATGGCCAGTGAGAGAAGGCATGTTCTTCAACATTTCTTACTCCAATTAAAAAACTTTGTTGATCAAAGTTCTGTTTTTGGATGAAAGCCTGTAACATAAGTGTTTTTCCCATTCAGTTGAGGCAGTAGGCTTCAACCACGTAGGAGGAAGCTGGACTTCAACTTGGGTGCATGGAAAGTTGCATCACAAAGGACAATATTCATTTATTTATTTATTTATTTATTTGGAGGAAGCCAAAGAACCTGGAGAGAGCCATCGATAAATGCCGAACAACTGTCAGACGCCTGAACATATTAACTCCACGTAAGCAGGTTTAACATTGGTTGAAGACAAGTGCACCACTGAAGTGCAGTTCACCTTAGTACACAACATCACTATGTGGGCAATTGGGCTGAAGTGTCTTATCCAAGGACACAGCGTGATTGCCATTTGAAAACACAACATTAATGGCAAAAAATCAAATGAATAGGGAGGGGAATATCGTAATTTTGAAATAAACGATTCTATGGTATATTATTAAAAAAAGTTGTTAGGGGTGGAAAACACATTCAATTAAAGACAATTAATAGTAGTTATTTGTTACGTTACATTCAGATACATTTACAAATTGTTGTACAGTGTAGTGATAAAATGATAAAGGATGAAGGAGATTGGGTGGGATTGTGGACTTGTATTGTTTAAGGGTAGATGCTGAAAGATTCCTGTCATATAAACCCTCCAGATTGGTTTATGGACACAAAAATTACAGCATCTTTGCATGATAATAAAACTGTCATCAAATCATCATCAGAAAAACAATCAAGAGAAGTAATAAATACAGTTAGTGAGTTGAACATGTTTTTTCTAGATATTGAGGATTTAACACAATGGAATATAAGGTGTTCCTTCCTCATCTTCCATGTGAGAGGTACAATGATCCCAAGCCCGTTTATCTGTTTCTGTAGGTTTTGGCCTTTTATGAAGGCTAGTTTCAATATGGAGAGAGTAAGCTCCGAGTCTAGTGAGAGTTGGCCTGTTTTGAAATTTCATGTGTTACAAGTAGTTTTGGAATTCAAAGTTATCTTTTACCACCACATACGTTTTTCCCAATCTTTAAGACATTTTAATTTGGTATTTCAAGTGGCTGGTAAAGCATTCTTGAAAAATTCCTGTCGCAGTTGGAATGTTGAATATACAGTGCAACCCTGTTAATTGAATAGCCACTTTGCCAATGAAAATTATTCAGTTAACAGTGGTATTCAGTTAACAGGGCTTGTGTCACTTTCCTGTATTCACAATATAAACTTAGCATTTATTCTATTATATCTTGTTTGACAGAGCTCCATGAGATCTGTCAAACAAGATATAATAGATTAGATGCCTGTACTGGATTCCTGAGGCCAAATAGGCCTATAAACAAAGGAAAACTGGGGAGAGTCGGGGTAATTTCTCGACAGGTTACAAGATTTTTATCAATTAACAGGAGTTTACTCCATAGCCTATATTCAATTAACAGGTCAAATTTGTACTGGAGGTATGGTAAATGGTTTTGTGCTGGAAAATTTTAACAGGGATATTCAGTTAAGAGATATCCAATTAAGTGGGCTCCACTGTACCAAGTTTCTTCATGGGCAGACCAGATTAAAAATATTTTTAATTGCAAGGAGCCAGCTTGTTTGCCCTTTTTGCATAGAATCATGACTTGATAAATTTGCTTGGTAGAGGAGACTTTTGTGGGGTATTGTATTGAACCTTAGAAAGTAGTGAGTAATCTGTTTGAAAATATTGAACGAAAGAGAAAATTATCCAAAGTCGCACCATACAGTTAAATTGCTGGCTTTTCAGTGAAACCAAAGAATATTTATATAACTTTAAAGCTGTCTTCCCAAATATATCCTTACCATGCTGATTGGCAAGAGGAGATGGATTGAGACAATCAACTATATCATTACAGTAAGCAACACAAACTTCACAACCATATTTTAGAATGGTGATAATTGTTTTCTTTTTTGAGAGAGTGGTGGCCGAGTGGATAAGTGCGCTGGTCTCTCATGCCAGAGGTCCCGGGATCGATCCCTGGTCGGGGAATGTTCTCGAGGTGACTGAACACTCTCTGTCTGCATCAATTGTGGGGTTGATTTTGTCACAGCATACTGTCCTATCGGGTGGGGACGTAAAATGGCTGTCCTCTGTGTGGAGAGAGACACACTCTGTGCAGGCTAAAGATCCCTTCGAAATATTCGAGAAGAGCTAGGCCATGAAGTTGCCACTACGAAGGTCATCCCACACACTTATGCCATAGGGCCAAGGAGAGGCATTAAAATAAGTTGCATAACTTGTTTGCCAATCCTTGTAAAACAAATAAGATTAAATAAAATTAAATTGTTTTCTCAGATAAATCTAAACTCAATTTAAAAGGCAAATAGCTGTTAAAAATACACTGTTTTAAAACAACTATTACCCAATTTGTTTTAAGTTAAGCTCACCTGACGGAAAGTCAGGGGAGCTTAAGTGAAAACTTTCTATCTGTCCATCTGTCTGCCCATCCCTCTGTCCACCCGTCTGTGCATCCATCTGTCCATCCATCCATCCATACAGTGTGAACTTTACATTACAGGCTTCTCAGAAACCACTGAGCTGAACTGAACCAAATTTGATATGCATGTTTCTTATTATATGTCAATTCAAGTTTGTTCAAATGCTGTTGCCACATCCACAGGTGGCACCAGAAGGGGCATTACACTGATAGCACCTATATTATTTATTTATTTATTGGTGTCTAAGGTCATATACTTATACACAATGGCTAATCAGGACCGTGACAGTTTTACAGGCGGGGGAAACCAGAATACCTGGAGAGAACCACCAGGCAATGACGAGCAGCTGCCAGCTCCTCAACATCGTAACTCTGCACTGGAACACAGGCAGAGTTTGATTTGTTGAAGACATGCGTACCATCGATGTGCAGTATGCCATAATACACAGCATTAACATGCCTCCAAGCGGACAATCAGGGATAAGTGGCTTGCCCAAGGACACAATGCGGAGTCTGAATTGATCGCTCAGATGGTCACCCATCCAATGATTAACTGGGCTCGACATTGCTTAACTTTGATGATCTGACAAGAACTGGTTATCGCAACTCAACTACGCCCCCGATAGCACCCATAAACTGTTTTTCAAAATAGAGAATGTCAGATTCAAGTTTGTTCAAATTGGTTCCATGGATTGATACTTGGACTCTCTATCAAATTTGATATTTGGTATACAGCATCTCGTATTTGAACCGCTTTGTCAGGTGAGAGAATACAGCCCCTTGGGGCCTCTTGTTCAAATTTGTTATTGCTTTGGAGAAAGATCCCACTGATGAAATGGTTACACCAAGATAATTATATTCCTAAACACATTCAGGTTTTGAAGAATTAAATATGAATGATTCAGAACACACTTTGCCACCTTTAATTATTTTCATTACCTTTGATTTATTTTGGTTTATATAAAATTTGCATTGGGCACAATAGTCCTCAAACATATCTAACCACTCTGAAGCTTCCTTGGGGATTTACTAATCAAACATATCACCAGCGTGAAGAAAACAATTGACATGTTTATCAAAGAGAAAGGAAGAATCAAATTTTTGAGTATCATTGAAAATATCTGGAATATCATAAACGTAAAGATTGAACAAAGGATTGAGATTGCAGCCTTGACGGACACCTGATGCACAGGTTATAAATTCTGTTGAACTATTTTCTAATTCAACTGGTAGAGTGCTGAATTATTTTTGGCCATCAAAATTTGTTCACATGTGTTTGCCTTGTTACAATTTGTTACAATTTATGGGAGAGTGCCTGCAGTAACAAGACAAGTCCCTACAGACTAAATAATATCACTTCAAAGATAATACGAAACACATCCATTGAGTATGAAGCCTTCAAGTTGCAGAACCTTCACCTCATAGTAAAGCCCAAATATGGGCTTCCAGCACTCTACCAGTTAATGGCAGTCTTAGCACTGGCATACATATTTTTTACAACTTGCAAGAATTTGAGACGTATGTTGTTTTTATATATTTTGTGCCATGATCCCTTATACAAAATACTATTGAATGCATTTTTTGAGATCAATAAAACACACATAAAAGGATCAGTCTTTAAATTTTTCTTTTTCATTACATACTGATCAATAAAGGATTTTAGGGTGAATACATGTTCTGAAGGTCGGTGGCCCTTTTTATCCAATTTGATTAACTGACTTGGCTTCTGATCTAAAATTAACAAGCCTGTTGTTAAGCACTGCACCAAATAATTTTCCACAGCAAATAACAGAAATGCCTCTGTAATTGGCTGGGTCATGAACATTACCGCTTTTCTAGATAGATTTCATTATGGTTGAGACCCATATATCTGGATATTTTCCCGTGTTCAGAATTAGGTTAAACATTTTCTTTAACCCTTTACCTAACACGAAAAGCAGATGGCACTTGCAAAAAATAGAATAACACTGGCCATTTTGCCATTACTTTAGGTTAAGAGTTAAAATGAGTTTTATAATAGAAGAACTACATTTGAACATCTCTTTTCATATAGGGTTACAATACACTACATGGAGGCAAAAAGTGCTGCCTAACTGATTTTACCTCAACATTTAATAGAGCACAAAATGAAGGAGATCAACTGATTGAGGCATTATTTATTCAATAAAAATGTCCAATAAAGTCTCTATTTTGGAAAAGACTTAAAATATTTGCACTGTCTTTCAAAATTGTGAGAATTGAAAGATAAGGTGAGGGGACAAGTAAAATATGCCATTTCAAATGAGTGTGAAAATGGACAGTAGTTGGGGAATCGCCAAATTTGAACTAAAAAAAACACACAGCAACATAATTTTTTTCCTGTTCATTTTTTTTAATGTGATGATATACTAAGTGGATACATGACTTTTTTCTCCAAATGAGCTTGCGCTTAGGTGACAGTAAAATGTTAACACTGTCGACAATGCAAATCATTTAGTGGACGGTAACCTAAAGAAATATTTTTTCAGGATTTATGTCAAGTAACATTTTTTGATAGGTATTTAAAGTTCCATCTGCTGGTATGAATAATTTAACAACTAAAGCTGAGTCAATTTGTGTATGGGTTGAGAGTTTGATGTACAAGTCATTTTTCCCTGCAGAATGAATAAATATTGTCAAGTTATCTCCCTTGATGGACAATGAACATCTTATCCCATTGAAATTCATTTTTTCGAAATTAGTTGAAGTTTTCAGCGAACAGTTTGTACTGGGAAGCTACCAGATATCAGCAAATGATCCACATATACTACCCGGAAGTGCAGTAGCAATATAATACCTCAGTAGGGAACTCCATCATCCACAATACGTTATATTGGGCACCAATTCTGTAACAGTTCTGGTGGTCAGGGTGGGAGTGTTACAGAAATAAGTCGAGTTGATTCCTTTGATCCACATAGTTTACAAAGTTAAATAGATGGCACATATTACATCACCATTTCAGAATTATCAGGTTAACATCATCAACATGCTCCTGAAATACAGGAGAGGAGACCACACTTAGTCCACAGAATACTTACAATTCTCACCTGATATCAATTACATGCCATACATTATACAAAATAAATTACAAATTAATATTCAAGTTTTCATCCACATATTTTATATAGATTGAGCATGAATTTATTAACTGATGCATAATGCCACTTTCAGCATCAGCATCTAGGGCCGTATCATGCCCACAACATAGGTATGAAGGCAGCTGTTTATACGTATGTTACCCACTGTACATGTGCACCACTACAGGCATTGGTTACCACGCCCTATTCTTCACCATGGTAAACAAGCAATACTTCACATTCAGAGGTTTTCATGGGAAAACGTACACTTTTATATATTCAATGTTCAGGGTTCAATGTTACTTTCCAAAAACAATTGTTATAGGTCAGTAGTAATACAAATGGCATCTGATACCAAATTAACATATATAGCACATTTGTATTTATGAAGTCAAGTGAAGCAGATTCATTTTATTCAGCTAAATACCACTGTGTAATTTTAAGCAGTGAACAGCATAATACAGAAGTAGAAAACTCGGGGGAGGGGGGGGGGGGAACAACGAGGCCATGGTAGCCAAGGAATATCAACAAGCACGAAATGAAGTAAATAAGATTAAAGACGATAATCGGAGAGTGCAAAATAGCAGTCTTATTAGGGTGATAAGAATGACAGGGGGGGGGGGGGGGGGTCAAGTTCAAATGTATTTTGGAAATGGGTGAAAAAACGTAACAAAGGAAATAACCCACAAAGTATTGAAGTACATGGCAGAAATACAGACGATCAAGATCAAATCACATCACAACTGGGAAAACGCTTGGAAAAGGTAAACAATAACAGATGGGCATAGGAAAACCATCGGAACATTCAAATCCGGTCAAAGAAAATCAAACTTCGTGTGCAGCAAAATTGACCCCGAGAAGGTGCGAAAGGTGGTCTTAAAATTAAGGAATGGAAAAGTGGGAGGGGTAGATGAAATTCGCAATGAATTTCTCAAAAAGGGAGGAGGGGAATTCTGTGAAAGCCTAAATGCACTATTCAATTTAGCCATAGAAAACCAAGAGGTCCCAATAGAGTGGAGAGAAAGCAAAGTGACATTTATTCACAAAAATTGGGAAAAAAATGTTTTGGATAATTATCGAGGGATCTCTGTCAGTAGCAGCATTGGAAACGTTTTCTGTAAAGTCATGTACGGGAGAGATTCAGAATGGCCCCAGGAAGGGAAGGACAGTCACAAACCATCTTTTTACGCTATCCCAAATGATAGAATCCGCGAAAGCAAAAAAGATGTTTATGGCCTTTTTGGATGTTAACCCTTTACCCAACGAATCGCCCGCATCCGTGTGCGTAATATGCAAATTCTACAGTTGAAAAAATTTAATTTTTCAAAATATTTCAACAAATCCATATCATGTGTGACCCCTCGTTGGAATGAGCTTGTCAAGCTCGTTCCAACGAGGTGTCACATGATATGGTTTTGTCAATTTATTTTTTAAAATTAAACAATATATTTAAATTAATGAATTTTGATATCGTCTGCTTGGGCAAAAGGTTAAAAAACTATACGATAGAGCTAGGAAGGAGGGTATGTGGCGAAAGCTTGGGGCACTGAGCTTGGGAGGCGAGTTTGTTGGAATTCTGAAAGCATTATATAAAGATGTACTGAGTGAATTTAGTCTGAGTTACATAACTATAAAACGTGTGCCTATGGAGATAGACCTAAAACAGGGGTGTATCCTTTCGCAAATTCTTTTTGCATTGTTCATCAAAGGTCCAGAAGATGAACTCCTGCATAGCGACGAGGGGGTAGCAGTTGGGGACTTGAAGATCTGGGGCTATTTTTGCAGACGATATGGGGCTAGTGTCAGAAAGTAAAGAGGAGCTAGAGAAAATGTTTAGGATTCTTGGGAAATATGGGAACAAATGGAGACTCAACTAAATTAAAGCAACAGCAAGGTTATACTCGTGGGACGTAAAGTGGACACCACTCGAAGGTGGAGAGTGGGGGAGTTCTGTATTCCGGAAGGCAGCAGCAAACTTCTTAGTGTAGGAAAGACAGGTAACGACGAGTATCTGGGGGAAAATTTAAACATCACAGAAAGAGGCATCTTCCGAAACCACACAAATAAATTGGTTCTGAAGGGGTAGCGAATCCTTAACGAAATAAAACTTATAGGGAAAAACAGTTTCAAGAATGTTTTCATGAGGAAAAACATTTGGGAAGTGGTGGGTCTGCCAAGTATAACATATGGTACGGAAGTGGTACCCCAAAACAAACGGCAGCAAAAAAAGCTTGGAAACCCTAAAGAACTATGTCGGCCAATGGATACCAGGGTGGAGTAATTTTGCAGCTCTAGAAGCTATCAGGGGTGAGCTTGGGTGGGTGAGGATCAAGGAGAGGATAGACTTATTGAAACTCGGTTATCTTATTTATTTATTTATTTATTTATTTATTTATTTATTTATTTATTTATTTATTTATTTATTTATTTATTTATTTATTTATTTATTTATTTATTTATTTATTTATTTATTTATTTATTTATTTATTTAAGGTTTAATGGCTAATCGTGACCATGACAGTTTTGAGGAAGCCAGAGTACCCTGAGAGAACCACCGAGCTTCAACGAGCAGCTGTCAGCTCCTCAACATGCTAACTCTGTTCAAGCTCCGCTCAAGCAGTGTTACAGCGGTTGAAGACATGTGTACCATCAACGTGACGTGCACCTTAATACGTGGCGTCATCGTGCCCCCACATAGGTAATTAGGATAAAGTGCCTTGCCAATGACAGAATGCAGGTCGTCCCGGACGGGGATCGAACTTGGGACCTTTTGCTTCTGAGCCACCGCGCTCGCACTCGGTTATCTTAATTATTTGGTAAATCTCCCCAACAGCCGATGGTGTAAAGGAATGTTCCAGAGTATTTTCAACCCAAATACCAAGACAGAGTGGATGGTCCAAGTGAGGGATCTAATAGAGAAATACTCATTGGAGATCTCGGATGTAGAGGTAACCCAGGGTAAACAAAATCGTCAGAAAAAGAGTCGTGGAGGATGGTAACCTTAATTGGCTAGAGGGGGGGGGGGTGAAAGAGGTTGATGGCACCTTTCGGGGTTGGGGGGGGGGGGGCTGGTGTGAACACAGTTGTCCAAGCTAAGGTTGTAGACCCTGGAGCAGAGGGAAAAATTGGCAAAAACGGTGAAAAGGAGTGTCAGATGTGTAATTTAGGCGTGATAGAGACCCTGTAAAACTTTCTTCTAGAATGCCCAAAATAACAGCCTAAAAGATTAAGATTCACTGAGAGTATAATGGAAAAGTGGGATGGGCGAATGAAGGACATGTGGTTAGTGAGTGACTCAGAGCAGAGGGTTAATATGCTAATCGGAGAGATTGGGAAGAATGGGGCAAGGGATGTCATCAAGCAGTTCGTCTCCGAGTGTTGGGAGGAGAGAAGAAGGGTGGGAATAGGGAGGCAGTTGGGAGCGTAGAGGGGTACCCGAGAACCGCAACAAATCAGCGGCCGACCAAAGTGTTATTATTAATAGCAGTAGTTGGGTCATATGAATATCATAATTTGTAGGCTTATAAATGGCATTAAAAATAGACAACTTACAAACCACCAGTGTGACGAAGCTCCCGCTATGACAAATTCAGAATCTATCCAATGTAGCTCCAAGCAGAACTCCTTATTTAAATTACAGACAAACAAGTTGAAAAGATTTGTAGAAAAATGAAGCGAAACTTGTGATTACATGTTATTTGGAGAGTCAGTTTGAACTTATCAAATGAATTTATAATACAGACCCAATGTTATGAGCAATCTCTGAACAGAGTGACAGGCTGCAGTGAAAGAGTGAGTACAACTCAACAATTGATCAGATTGGACTATCACCAAGCCTGCAGTTAATTAGAAACAATGTCAATATTTCAGTTGACATGCAATGGTTACAATATAATTTTCCAGTCCACACACTTAAGTCTATTAAAACTATTAAAATCTCACTCTGCCACATAGTTATGTTAATTTTTTATCATGTTATTTGAATCTCATTTTGTTTGAAATATGTACGATTGATCATGTATTTAGGGATCTGTGAATTTTAACCCCTCACAGAACGGTATGGCCCAAACAGGTCAGCGCTGTTCCGAATGAAAGTATCAATTACCACGAGAGAGAGAGAGATGGTACGGACAGTAACCCTGAAGCCTGCAACTTTATGTTGGTAGCACAGGAGTAACCAGGACCTTCTCATCCAAGCCTGAACAGCGACAAACCAGCTGCAACCAAAGTGTTATTATTATTATTAGGGTCATACGAATATCATAATTTGTAAGATCATAAATGGCAGAATAAAATGCACAATTTATATACCACCAGTGTAATGAAGCTCCTAATGTGACAAATTCAGAATATATCCAAAGTAGCTCCAAGCAGAATTTCTTACTTAAATTACACACAAACAAGTTGAAAAGATTTGTAGAAAAATGAAGCAAAACATGTGATTGCGTGTTATTTGGAGAGTCAGTGTGAACTTATAGAATGAATTTCTAATAAACACCCAATGTTATGAGCAATCTCTGAACAGGGTGACAGGCTGCAGGTAAAAGTGAGTACAACCCAACGATCAGACTGGACTATCACCAAGTATGCAGTTAATTAAAAACAATGTCAATATTTCAGTTGACATGCAATCATAACAATATAACTTTCCAGTCTACAAACTTTAGACTTCCTACAACAAAACTATTAAAATCTCACTCTGCCACATAGTTATGTTAATTTTCTATCATCAGTCATTTGGATCTCATTTTGTTTGAAATATGTACGATTAATCATATATTTACGGATCTGTGAATTTTAACCCCTCACACAACGTATTGGCCCAAACAGATCAACGCTATTCAAAATGAAAGTATCAATGACCAGGGCCGGAGAGAGGATGGGGGCCCGAGATAGTAACCCTGAACCCTGCTACTTTTTTGAGGGGACGAGTTTGGCCTAGGAGACCAGAATTCCTGAGTTAGGTCCACCCAACCCCAGTCCAAAAACGGCCCGAAAGACAATATTTTAGGTTTTTGGTTTTGTTCGCCATTTCAAAGGATGAAACAAACCAAAACATTACAATCATGTTTTGGACAAGCTCCCCCCCCCCCCTCCACACCCACTCAACCCCCCCCCCCCCACGGTTCTGCCTCCTGTACCAGCAGTTAAGAAGGGGGCTGTATCGTGACTGGAGCTCTGCATTTGATCAATGGTTGTAATTTTGGATCGCATTATTTTTAAAGAAATAACTTTATTAAATCAACTTGACGTTATACAGTTATCACTTCAATCAATCAAAAGCTGTAACTCTAGGTAGGGTCGAAGTGGCTTGGTAGGTAGAGGTACATGCCTCAAGCCGGGGGTCATTGGTTCGAATCCCAACTGCGGCAACCACGTCGTATTCGTGGGCAAGACACTTCTCTGACATTTCCCACGTGGGGCCACGGTGGCGTTGTGTACTAAGACGTACTACACGTCGATGGTGCACTTGTCTTCAACCAAAGCTAACCCTGCTTGTGTGGAATTAGTATGTTGGGGAGCTGACAGTTTCTCGCCATTGATGGTGGTTCTCTCTGGCTTCACCAGTTTCTTCTGCCTGTAAAACTGTGGTGGTAATGATTGGACATTGTGCCGAAATATGTGACCTTAAACATCAATAAATATATATGCCTTTAGGTCACGGAATACTGGCTGATGGACTGAAACATACTCCTAAAAACGTCATTTTCAGGTCCAAAAGATAAAGTAATTTTTTAATCCAAAAAGCCACCAGAAGTTTTCGTTTAATAACTGATTTCAAATTTTTCTTGCGGGAAGACCCCCCCCCCCCCCCCACCCTCCAATCCCTTATCATGTCGCATCAGTATCCTGACACTTTCGAAAGGGGGCCGTCACAGACATAACCCCAGGGCCCGAATGTCCTCTCCCCGGCCTAGTCAATGACACTGTAGCTCAACTTAACAAACCTGAACTTGGTAAGTTATAAATTAAATGGCATAACTGAAAATCATTGGTTCCAATGTTATTTGATGAAACTAACATAACAGCATTGTGTGAGGCACAAGGTTAGAGCAATCCATGCCTTTTTTAATGCTTACTGCAGAGCTGGCTGAAGGAAGAATGTTGATACACAAATTCAGTAAGTTTGAAGGTCATTGTGAACAGCAACTTTTTTCGACAGAAACGAATGCAAATCGAAAGTTCTTATCCAGAGGTCTCGCCAAATGAGCAAACCAAGTTCTAAAACAATCATGTGATAAATGCAGCCTGTAGGCCATGTCAAAAAAGGATGATGAGGCACATACCCATTAAATTCAAAGATCAGTGATAGCAGGGGTCCAAATGAAGAAAGAACACAAACGAACACAAACACATATAGTGGTTATTTATTCATTTATTGGGATTTAATGACACTTTGGACAGCTAGGGTCACCTCGTCTCGAACAATTCTATGGTTGGAGGAAGCCAAAGTACTCGGAGATAACCACCAAGCAACAGCGATCAACTGTCAGACTCCCCAACGTACTAACTTTACTGAAGCTCAATTAGCATTGCTTGAAGCCAAATGCACCATTGACGTGCAGTACGTCTCAGTGCACAATGCCACCATGCCCTCACGTAGGCAATTGGGATTAAGTGTCTTTACCGACATTGACAATGTGCCTGGGAAGGTAACTAGATGGTGGCAAACATTAGTATGAGTCTGTAGGTTTGCAATGTAAGCTTGTAATGATGTGGTTATTATCAATGCGTGAGGTGGTATCAAGAAAGATGATGCTATCCGAAGAGGTTTCTGAAGTGAATTTGATGGAATAGTGAAGTGTGTTGCAGGAGGAGACAAACGCTAAAAGATCAGATTCGGTGCTCTCCTGATAGAGCTGTTCACTATTTAATAATGACCTGTAGTGAGTTGTGTTTTAAACCACTAAACATACTAAATTAAGTCGTTATAATGCATGTTGGGGATAAGGAAAACATTTACAAGAGAATGTAAACAAAACTGTATTCGGCGTTCGCTGACAGGACGAACCCACGCAGCCTACTTTGCTGAACATTATTACACTCCCCCCACCCCTATCAGTTGGAAAATTGCGACTAGAATTCAATTAATTAGTTAATAATACAACTCAGAGAGCTGAATTGTTAGTGGAGGTTCAAATTGTACAATTGTTTGATTATCAGATTTCTAATTATTCAAATGTAGTCCCTTGGAATGGGGAACGCCCATTCACCCTCCCTCCAACACCACGTGTGTAGATCTTTGTCTTTTACATCTGATTTGTTCGGCGGGTCACGTCCGTGCCATACATTATTAAAAGTTGGATTTTGAATTTTATCGAATCGTGAGGTATTCACGTCTGTGACTACGTACCATGAGGTAGACATATGCAGGTTTCAAGCGAGATGTGTGGATGCTGACTGGTGTGTTGTGCAATGACATGGTGCTAGTGTCAGAAAGAGAAGAGGGGCTAGCGAAAATGCAGGGAATTGTTGGGAAAATGGGACAATGGATACTCGAACTAAATGAAAGCAAAAACAAAGTTACACCCGTGGGCCGTAAAGTGGACCCTACTCGAAGGTGGGGAGTGGGGGAGTTCTGTATTCTGGAGGGTAGGAGAGACAGGTGACTACGAGTATCTGGGATAAATATAAACATCACAGGAAGAGGCATCTACAGAAACCACACAAATAAATAATTGTTTCTGAATGGAAGGCGAACCCTTAACCAAATGAAATGTATAGGGAGAAACAGTTTCAATAATGTTTTCATGGGAAAAACCATTTGGGAAATGGTGGGTCTGCCAAGTATAATATATGGTACGGTCGCAGTACCTCCTAAACCAAACGGCTTACAGCTTGGAAACCTGCAGAACGATGAAGGCCGATGGATAACGGCACTAGAAGCAATCAGGGGTGAGCTTGGATGGATGAAGATCAAGGACAGGACAGACTTATTGAAACTCGGTTATATTAATTATTTGGTAAACCTCCTAGACAGCCGATGGTGTAAAGTAATGTTCCAGAGTATTTTCAATTCAAATACCAAGACAGGAAGGATGGACCAAGTGAGGGAGCTAATAGAGAACTACTCACTGGAGATCTAGGACGTAGACGTAGGGGCAACCCAGGGTAAAACTAGAGTGATGTTACGCATACAATCAGACTGTCCCAGCAATGGCAATGCTTAGACACAAAATAGTCTGAGCCATTTTGTTCTTAACCATTTACATAACGAATCTGCCGTATCTGCAATCGTGATATACAAAAATTGCTATTCAAATTTTATTTTTTCATTTCTCTGCCCCAAACCATACCTCATGACCTATTAATGAAAGAAGCTTGATAAGCTTGTTTCAATAAGGACTAATAAGCAATGGTTAGAAGTAAAAAAACGAAAAAAAATCTGATGATTCAGAAAAATAATTTGTACTGTTGGCTTCAACTTATGTTACGTAAAGGGTTAAAGATGCAGTACATAAAACACTGTTGGGCTATAGGAGTAAATTTTTTTGTTTTTGCTTGTAATAATTCCCAATCCTTCAAAATGCATTTTGGGAATGATTGCCTAAGAGACACGTGTGTGTGTGTGTGTGTGTGTGTGTGTGTTTTCAAATGACACAATCATGTTTTAGAGGAATTTTGAATGTTGGTTTCTGATCCCCCGCCGGGATTCGAACCCTCGGCAACACCGCCTGGCAATCAGGAGTCCAGCATCTAAACCACTAGACCATTGCACACCGTCAAAAACGATGGCTGCAATCTAGCTTTTTAGATGAAGTCCTCATGATTACTTGGTTCATCTTCCTTTCGGCAGCAGCATGAAAGTGTGGAACGCGCTGGCTACAGTACGTCGAAAGTGCTGTGGATGGCCTCAGACGAAGACTGGCACGGGCTTGTGTGTGTTTTTTCAAATGACACAATCATGTTTTAGAGGAATTTTGAATGTTGGTTTCTGATCCCCGACGGGATTCGAACCCTCGGCAATACCGCCTGGCAATCAGGAGTCCAGCATCTAAACCACTAGACCATTGCACACTGTCAAAAACGATGGCTGGAATCTAGCTTTTTAGATGAAGTCCTCATGATTACTTGGTTCATCTTCCTTTCGGCAGCAGCATGAAAGTGTGGAACGCGCTGGCTACAGAATGATGAAAGTGCTGTGGATGGCCTCAGACGAAGACTGGCACGGGCTTGTGTGTGTTTTTTCAAATGACACAATCATGTTTTAGAGGAATTTTGAATGTTGGTTTCTGATCCCCCGCCGGGATTCGAACCCTCGGCAACACCGCCTGGCAACCAGGAGTCCAGTGTCTAAACCACTAGACCACTGCACACTGTCAAAAACGATGGCTGGAATCTAGCTTTTTAGATGAAGTCCTCATGATTACTTGGTTCATCTTCCTTTCGGCAGCAGCATGAAAGTGTGGAACGCGCTAGCTACAGTACAATGAAAGTGCTGTGGATGGCCTCAGACGAAGCCTGGCACGGGCTTGTGTGTGTTTTTTCAAATGACACAATCATGTTTTAGAGGAATTTTGAATGGTGGTTTCTGATCCCCCGCCGGGATTCGAACCCTCGGCAACACCGCCTGGCAACCAGGAGTCCAGCGTCTAAACCACTAGACCACTGCACACCATCAAAAACGATGGCTGGAATCTAGCTTTTTAGATGAAGTCCTCATGATTACTTGGTTCATCTTCCTTTCGGCAGCAGCATGAAAGTGTGGAACGCGCTGGCTACAGAATGATGAAAGTGCTGTGGATGGCCTCAGACGAAGACTGGCACGGGCTTGTGTGCGTTTTTTCAAATGACACAATCATGTTTTAGAGGAATTTTGAATGGTGGTTTCTGATCCCCTGCCGGGATTCGAACCCTCGGCAACACCGCCTGGCAATCAGGAGTCCAGCATCTAAACCAGTAGACGACTGCACACCGTCAAATACGATGGCTGGAATCTAGCTTTTTAGATGAAGTCCTCATGATTACTTGGTTCATCTTCCTTTCGGCAGCAGCATGAAAGTGTGGAACACGCTGGCGTGTGCGTGTGCGTGTGCGTGTGTGTGTGTGTGTGTGTGTGTTTGAGGTTAAAAAATCGCACTGGCACAGACATTTCATACTGAAACGTTTTTTTCTTTTAATATGCCGCTGAAAAATTGTTTTCATTTACTGAACCCTGATTGGTTTCAAACATGACAAAAAAATACATAAAATTGATTTAAACTAAGTGATGAGCTTAGGAACTGGTTAAACTGACTGGCAAAAATTGATGTTATTCATTGATGGGCTCTAATTTAGTCCTTACAAGGATGTTACGCAAGCTTTTGTTTTTCTTATAGGCGATGACAGGTCGAAGATTCAAAGGTTCATTTAATTTAGCATTGGTAAAATTGAATTCATCTTTTAACATTTTTGCTATTTCGATATTCATTCTGTTGTACGTTAAAGTGAAAGGAATGATAGACCTCCTTTCGCATTCGCCCTCGGATATGTTCATACCAAACGGCCAGAGGGTTTGAAGCGTATTGATCCAAAAAGCTTCACGTTTTTTTCTAAATTCGTCAGTTTCTTCTAATGTGTCTTTAATTGGTGGTTGTTCAATAGGATGGATTTCGAAATCGTCCAAAGAATGGCCAGGAAGGTTAAAATGTTGTGCTACTGGGGCATCAGCATTATGTTTTATATCCTGTTTGTGTCTAGTAGCACGTTCTCGAAAAGGATTTTGACTTTGACCAACATACTGTTTCCGACATCGTTTACAAGTGATAAGGTAAATAATGTTTGGTGAATCACAATGGAGGGGGTTACGGATCTGATAATGATTTTTCGTTTGTTCGGAGGAAAATTCCTCTTTCTGATCAGGCATAAAAGTATGCAGTCTACAACGAGGCTTTTGCAATTAAATACCGCGCCACTACCATTCTGCAACGGTCTGTTGTGTTCAATCTTCAGTGGTTCGAAATCGGTAGTTTCAGCTGGACTTTCGAGCTTTTTCAGGGTTTGGGATTTCAGGCTACGCAAGAGGCGCAGCGAGTACCCTCTCGATCTGAGGGCGCCAAATAGAGTAGAACAAGCCTCATTGAAATTTACCTTATCACTTGAATTGCGGTGGAAACGAATGAGTTGTGATTTGATGATACCTTTAAATGTATGTTGAGGATGAAATGATTTTGTGTGCAACAATTGATGTGAATCAGTTGGTTTAAAATACACTTTATAATCTAAATAACCGGACGCCTGAAATTGCTTGCCTTTATACACGGTCACATCGAGAAAATCAACAGAATTTTCACTGATAGTAGCTTTCAATTTAATATTTGGATCGTGATTGTTCAAAATTTCTAAAAATTCATCGAAATCTTCTTTTGAATGTTCCCAAATAATAAAAATGTCATCTAAGTACCTGAGATATACGAGAGGATGCTTTGCACATTTGCTTAAGGCATTTTCCTCCCATTCCGCTACATAAATGCTTGCAAAATTAGGACTGAATCTTTTGCCCATAGGACAACCCATTATTTGTAGAAAATATTCTCCATTGAATTGAAAGTCATTACCTTTTAAGCTCAGCTCTAAAAGATCCAAAATTTGTTCATCCGGGCGTTTCGCATCCGGATATTTTTCAAATGCATTTTTAACTGATTTAACACCTTTATCAATATCAATGTTCGTATACATACTGTCGATATCCAAAGTGGCCAGAATTGCATTTTTCGATATTTTCAATTTCGAAATTTTTGACAGGAAATCCTGTGTATTTTTTAGATAGCTCGGATGTCTATTTGCTATAGGTTTCAGATGATAATCAATTAATTCCGAGATCGCATAAGATTCCGAATTACAATCTGATACAATTGGCCTCCCGGGTGGAGTTAAGTCATCCGTCCATGAAGAACGGTCCTTGTGGATCTTTGGTAGGATATAAAATTGTCTTGTTTGAGCACTGAGCTTAGCTGTTAAATATTTCAATTGTTTTTTGGTAATGTGACCTTCGTCGAGGAGAAATTTTAAGATCTTATTGAATTTTTCGATATTACTAGGCCAAATAAGTGAATCTATTTTCTTATAATGTTTAGTATTGCTGAGTTGTCTCATGGCTTCCTTTATATAATTATCCCGAGATAGAACAACTACCGACCCACCTTTGTCGGCTGGTTTAATCACTAATTTCTTATTTTTTCGAAGTTTCGTGAGGGCTCTCCGTTCACCAGCTGTTAAATTGTCTTTATCGGAGAGTATGTTCATGCTGAACACCTTTTTGATGATTCGTTTGCTAGCCTCAATAATTTCGGGATCTACTTCACTATCTGGAGGTGACCAACCAGATGATTCTGTAAAAGGAAGTTTCCGACCGCTGGAGTTTCTAAAGCGGTCGGCTAATTTCATTTGCCTAAGAAAATTACAGTTGTATGATGGTAAATTTGTTTGGTTATCAGTTTTAGGCTTTGGTGTTGGTACAAAAGTTAAACCGCGATCTAAAAGAGATTTCTCTTGGGTTGTTAGGTCATTGGTGCCAGACAGGTTAACCACATTAGTTCCTAATCCCACATCTGTTAGGCGGCTGTTACCTTTGCCTTTACTTAGTTTAAATTTAGGTGTTTCAACCAGTGATCGTACATAATATTGGCGGTTCTCGTGGTCCAATGGATTAAATCCTGAGCAACATCAAACTTCGCGTCATCAATTTTTGGTATCACGTTAACGTCCTTCACTTTCCGAATGGTTTCGTTGATGATGCTCAGGGTTCTCCTCTCAGCCTGAGGGAGTTTTTGTGAAAAGTTTAGTTCAGCGAAATAAATTTTTGCTGATCTAAACTTGACCCTGATATCGCTAAGCATATTCCGCAACTGCTTAACTACGAGATCAGAATTATCGTTTCGAGAATTCACGCCAATATTTAATAATATTTTTTGGGGACTGGACTGGCCCCTGTGCCCTTTAAACATAGAGCGCAGATGATTGAATTTGGCGCCGGGGTAACACTCCACCTGGATGTCCGGATGGGGATTTCGATCAATGCGTCCTAAATTTGAACTTCCAATCATAAGGATGTTTTTACAAACATCGGGGAGGCGCCAATTCCTTTTGTCAAAATTAACTCCGCTTTTATGCCGAAACTGGGAGAATTTAGAATCAAATGAGCGGCCCGAGTTGCGGCTCGGTGATTTGACTTTCTCTGAGTACGATATACCTGGTTGAACCACACTAGATGCAGGGGAAGGGGGAGAAGAAACAGAAGCAGGAGAGGAAACAGAAACAGGAGAAGAAACAGAAGGAGGAGGAGGAGTTCTAGTGAGAGCACTAGGAGAACTAGAGAAGAAAGGCTGAGGAGGAGTAGGAGGTAGAGGAACAAGACGAGGCGAGACAGCGTTACTCAATTTGCGAGCATCTTCAGTCACAATATGGACCGGAGATGTTTGCAAATTGAGGCGCTTACTCTGAGAGAAAGAAGAAGTAGAAGGAAAAGAAGAGGGAGAAGTGCTTTGCCTTGATCTTTTCTTATTATGCTTTTCGCGTTGGGGTAGAGGGACAACACGGGCCGGAGTTTGCTTGCTCCCTCCCGTATTGTTCCTTACTCCAGACGCTGGGCGAAGTTCCGAAATGTAAGACTCATAGGCCGAAATCGTCTTATCTGTCAACTTATTTTTAAAGTTTTTTTGAGCCCAGATCAAGGCACGCGCCGAAGCGCTGTTGAAGTCTATCTTTTCGAGTCCAGGAGATGGTCGCATAGCCAAAGTTATCTTAGACTTCAACTGGTTTAAATTTATCTTATAATGCTCAATTAAAGCATTTAACGTTTGGTTGGCCCATCCCACACTAATCTGTCGAAAAACAGAAAAAATGTGTGGGGTGGGAAGAGCCGGCTTTAGAAAGCCCCCTAACTCATCTACTTTCTTCTCCAACTGCTTCGGGAAATCCCGGTCGGCCAAATGCTGCTCTAGGAGCCCAATATGGTGCATACACTGAATCACCTGGAAAAGGGCCTTGACCAATCTAGAATAGGCCTGGAACGATTGTTCCTGGCCCCTTCCAGACTGGGCAACTCTCTTTCCCTGATGCTTCTGTCTTTTTTGAGCCATTTGAAGAATAGGTAGATACATTTAAAATGAAGAAATGAAATAAATTAAAATGAAATCTAGATATTACCTATTAGAGAAGATACCTGGATTGGTTGTAGTCTTCAGCAAAGGTAGAAAATAATCCGTCTGTCTCGACGCGTTTCGCTTGGTTTGGCATTTTCAAAGAGACTTTGAGGAAAATGAATCCAACTTTGGGAGGGCATGCATGGTATATATCCATATGTGGGCTGGGGGTGTTTTTCACAGCTCAGTATATAATTAAACTCGGTAACAAGCTGACAAATGTCACTCATCTAATTAATTCTTTTCAATCTGAGATGTCCCAAGTTTGTGTTTGTGTGTGTTTGTGTTTGTGTTTGTGTGTGTTTGAGGTTAAAAAATCGCACTGGCACAGACATTTCCTACTGAAACGTTTTTTTTCTTTTAATATGCCGCTGAAAAATTGTTTTCATTTACTGAACCCTGATGGGTTTCAAACGTAACAAAAAAGTACATAAAATTGATTTAAACTAAGTGATGAGCTTAGGAACTGGTTAAACTGACTGGCAATAATTGATGTTATTCATTGATGGGCTCTAATTTAGTCCTTACAAGGATGTTACGCAAGCTTTTGTTTTTCTTATAGGCGATGACAGGTCGAAGATTCAAAGGTTCATTTAATTTAGCATTGGTAAAATTGAATTCATCTTTTAACATTTTTGCTATTTCGATATTCATTCTGTTGTACGTTAAAGTGAAAGGAATGATGGACCTCCTTTCGCATTCGCCCTCTGATATGTTCATACCAAATGGCCAGAGGGTTTGAAGCGTATTGATCCAAAAAGCTTCACGTTTTTTTCTAAATTCATCCGTTTCTTCTAATGTGTCTTTAATTGGTGGTTGTTCAATAGGATGGATTTCGAAATCGTCCAAAGAATGGCCAGGAAGGTTAAAATGTTGTACTACTGGGGCATCAGCATTATGTTTTATATCCTGTTTGTGTCTAGTAGCACGTTCTCGGAAAGGATTTTGACTTTGACCAACATACTGTTTCCGACATCGCTTACAAGTGATAAGGTAAATAATGTTTGGTGAATCACAATGGAGGGGGTTACGGATCTGATAATGATTTTTCGTTTGTTCGGAGGAAAATTCCTCTTTCTGATCAGGCATAAAAGTATGCAGTCTACAACGAGGCTTTTTGCAATTAAATACCGCGCCACTACTATTTTGCAACGGTCTGTTGTGTTCAATCTTCAGTGGTTCGAAATCGGTAGTTTCAGCTGGACTTTCGAGCTTTTTCAGGGTTTGGGATTTCAGGCTACGCAGAAGGCGCAGCGAGTACCCTCTCGATCTGAGGGCGCCAAATAGAGTAGAACAAGCCTCATTGAAATTTACCTTATCACTTGAATTGCCGTGGAAACGAATGAGTTGTGATTTGATGATACCTTTAAATGTATGTTGAGGATGAAATGATTTTGTGTGCAACAATTGATGTGAATCAGTTGGTTTAAAATACACTTTATAATCTAAATGACCGGACGCCTGAAATTGCTTGCCTTTATACACGGTCACATCGAGAAAATCAACAGAATTTTCACTGATAGTAGCTTTCAATTTAATATTTGGATCGTGATTGTTCAAAATTTCTAAAAATTCATCAAAATCTTCTTTTGAATGTTCCCAAATAATAAAAATGTCATCTAAATACCTGAGATATACGAGAGGATGCTTTGCACATTTGCTTAAGGCATTTTCCTCCCATTCCGCTACATAAATGCTTGCAAAATTAGGACTGAATCTTTTGCCCATAGGACAACCCATTATTTGTAGAAAATATTCTCCATTGAATTGAAAGTCATTACCTTTTAAGCTCAGCTCTAAAAGATCCAAAATTTGTTCATCCGGGCGTTTCGCATCCGGATATTTTTCAAATGCATTTTTAACTGATTTAACACCTTTATCAATATCAATGTTCGTATACATACTGTCGATATCCAAAGTAGCCAGAATTGCATTTTTCGATATTTTCAATTTCGAAATTTTTGACAGGAAATCCTGTGTATTTTTTAGATAGCTCGGATGTCTATTTGCTATAGGTTTCAGATGATAATCAATTAAGTCCGAGATCGCATAAGATTCCGACTTACAATCTGATACAATTGGCCTCCCGGGTGGAGTTAAGTCATCCGTCCATGAAGAACGGTCCTTGTGGATCTTTGGTAGGATATAAAATTGTCTTGTTTGAGCACTGAGCTTAGCTGTTAAATATTTCAATTGTTTTTTGGTAATGTGACCTTCGTCGAGGAGAAATTTTAAGATCTTATTGAATTTTTCGATATTACTAGGCCAAATAAGTGAATCTATTTTCTTATAATGTTTAGTATTGCTGAGTTGTCTCATGGCTTCCTTTATATAATTATCCCGAGATAGAACAACTACCGACCCACCTTTGTCGGCTGGTTTAATTACTAATTTCTTATTTTTTCGAAGTTTCGTGAGGGCTCTCCGTTCACCAGCTGTTAAATTGTCTTTATCGGAGAGTATGTTCATGCTGAACACCTTTTGGATGATTCGTTTGCTAGCCTCAATAATTTCGGGATCTACTTCACTATCTGGAGGTGACCAACCAGATGATTCTGTAAAAGGAAGTTTCCGACCGCTGGAGTTTCTAAAGCGGTCTGCTAATTTCATTTGCCTAAGAAAATTACAGTTGTATGATGGTAAATTTGTTTGGTTATCAGTTTTAGGCTTTGGTGCTGGTACAAAAGTTAAACCGCGATCTAAAAGAGATTTCTCTTGGGTTGTTAGGTCATTGGTGCCAGACAGGTTAACCACATTAGTTCCTAATCCCACATCTGTTAGGCGGCTGTTACCTTTGCCTTTACTTAGTTTAAATTTAGGTGATTCAACCAGTGATCGTACATAATATTGGCGGTTCTCGTGGTCCAATGGATTAAATCCTGAGCAACATCAAACTTCGCGTCATCAATTTTAGGTATAACGTTAACGTCCTTCACTTTCCGAATGGTTTCGTTGATGATGCTCAGGGTTCTCCTCTCAGCCTGAGGGAGTTTTTGCGAAAAGTTTAGTTCAGCGAAATAAATTTTTGCTGATCTAAACTTGACCCTGATATCACTAAGCATATTCCGCAACTGCTTAACTACGAGATCAGAATTATCGTTTCGAGAATTCACGCCAATATTTAATAATATTTTTTGGGGACTGGACTGGCCCCTGTGCCCTTTAAACATAGAGCGCAGATGATTGAATTTGGCGCCGGGGTAACACTCCACCTGGATGTCCGGATGGGGATTTCGATCAATGCGTCCTAAATTTGAACTTCCAATCATAAGGATGTTTTTACAAACATCGGGGAGGCGCCAATTCCTTTTGTCAAAATTAACTCCGCTTTTATGCCGAAACTGGGAGAATTTAGAATCAAATGAGCGGCCCGAGTTGCGGCTCGGTGATTTGACTTTCTCTGAGTACGATATACCTGGTTGAACCACACTAGAGGCAGGAGAAGGGGGAGAGGAAACAGAAGCAGGAGAGGAAACAGAAGCAGGAGAGGAAACAGAAACAGGAGAAGAAACAGAAGGAGGAGTTCTAGTAAGAGCACTAGGAGAACCAGAGAAGAAAGGCTGAGGAGGAGTAGGAGGTAGAGGAGCAAGACGAGGCGAGACAGCGTTACTCAATTTGCGAGCATCTTCAGTCACAATATGGACCGGAGATGTTTGCAAATTGGGGCGCTTAGTCTGAGAGAAAGAAGAAGTAGAAGGAAAAGAAGAGGGAGAAGTGCTTTGCCTTGATCTTTTCTTATTTTGCTTTTCGCGTTGGGGTAGAGGGACAACACGGGCCGGAGTTTGCTTGCTCCCTCCCGTATTGTTCCTTACTCCAGACGCTGGGCGAAGTTCCGAAATGTAAGACTCATAGGCCGAAATCGTCTTATCTGTCAACTTATTTTTAAAGTTTTTTTGAGCCCAGATCAAGGCACGCGCCGAAGCGCTGTTGAAGTCTATTTTTTCGAGTCCAGGAGGTGGTCGCATAGCCAAAGTTATCTTAGACTTCAACTGGTTTAAATTTATCTTGTAATGCTCAACTAAAGCATTTAACGTTTGATTGGCCCATCCCACACTAATCTGTCGAAAAACAGAAAAAATGTGTGGGGTGGGAAGAGTCGGCTTTAGAAAGCCACCTAACTCATCTACTTTCTTCTCCAACTGTTTCGGGAAATCCCGGTTGGCCAAATGCTGCTCTAAGAGCCCAATATGGTGCATACACTGAATCACCTGGAAAAGGGCCTTGACCAATCTAGAATAGGCCTGGAACGATTGTTCCTGGCCTCTTCCAGACTGGGCAACTCTCTTTCCCTGATGCTTCTGTCTTTTTTGAGCCATTTGAAGAATAGGTAGATGAATTTAAAATGAAGAAATGAAATAAATTAAAATGAAATCTAGATATTACCTATTAGAGAAGATACCTGGATTGGTTGTAGTCTTCAACAAAGGTAGAAAATAATCCGTCTGTCTCGACGCGTTTCGCTTGGTTTGGCTTTTTCAAAGAGACTTTGAGGAAAATGAATCCAACTTTGGGAGGGCATGCATGGTATATATCCAAATGTGGGCTGGGGGTGTTTTTCACAGCTCAGTACATAATTAAACTCAGTAACAAGCTGACAAATGTCACTCATCTAATTAATTCTTTTCAATCTGAGATGTCCCAAGTTTGTTTTTCACAACTCAGTTTGTGTGGTCCAAACAAATTAGATGAAGCCCTATTGATTGGCTTCCATTGAATTTTAATCAGTCAGTGAGTGGTTTGCTTTACTGACCCCATGAAGCCCCATTGGTTGGCTTTGATTTAAGTAAAACCAATCGGGAGCGGTTTGCTTTACTGGCTTCAGAAGTATGTGAAAATAATATGAAAAAATGGTTTGATAAAATATATTGAGACTAAAGAAATAAATGAAAAAATAACGCCAAAGATCATGATGCCTCACGAATGTTATCAGTTGGAATGAATATCCCCCGACGGAGGTTTATGACGGAAAATATTTTACACCACGTAGAAATTGTGTGTTTTACCTTGTGAACCTCTACATTGTGTGAAAGGTATGAAAAATTAAAAATAAAAATAAAAATAATAATTAAAATAAATGAATCATCCAAATAAGTAAATAAGTAAATAAATAAATAAATAAATAAATAAATAAATAAATAAATAAATAAATAAATAAATAAATAAATAAATAAATAAAACATTACTAAAAAATAAAAAATAAAAAATAATCAATAAATAAATATAAAAATAAATAAATAATAATTTTATTTAGGAAATACATACACATGATTGAAATTGGAACCTATTTTGTTTTGGGGCATATATGAACTCTGGCACTCGCCTGTGTGTGTTTGAGGTTAAAAAATCGCACTGGCACAGACATTTCCTACTGAAACGTTTTTTTTCTTTTAATATGCCGCTGAAAAATTGTTTTCATTTACTGAACCCTGATGGGTTTCAAACGTAACAAAAAAGTACATAAAATTGATTTAAACTAAGTGATGAGCTTAGGAACTGGTTAAACTGACTGGCAATAATTGATGTTATTCATTGATGGGCTCTAATTTAGTCCTTACAAGGATGTTACGCAAGCTTTTGTTTTTCTTATAGGCGATGACAGGTCGAAGATTCAAAGGTTCATTTAATTTAGCATTGGTAAAATTGAATTCATCTTTTAACATTTTTGCTATTTCGATATTCATTCTGTTGTACGTTAAAGTGAAAGGAATGATGGACCTCCTTTCGCATTCGCCCTCTGATATGTTCATACCAAATGGCCAGAGGGTTTGAAGCGTATTGATCCAAAAAGCTTCACGTTTTTTTCTAAATTCATCCGTTTCTTCTAATGTGTCTTTAATTGGTGGTTGTTCAATAGGATGGATTTCGAAATCGTCCAAAGAATGGCCAGGAAGGTTAAAATGTTGTGCTACTGGGGCATCAGCATTATGTTTTATATCCTGTTTGTGTCTAGTAGCACGTTCTCGGAAAGGATTTTGACTTTGACCAACATACTGTTTCCGACATCGCTTACAAGTGATAAGGTAAATAATGTTTGGTGAATCACAATGGAGGGGGTTACGGATCTGATAATGATTTTTCGTTTGTTCGGAGGAAAATTCCTCTTTCTGATCAGGCATAAAAGTATGCAGTTTACAACGAGGCTTTTTGCAATTAAATACCGCGCCACTACTATTTTGCAACGGTCTGTTGTGTTCAATCTTCAGTGGTTCGAAATCGGTAGTTTCAGCTGGACTTTCGAGCTTTTTCAGGGTTTGGGATTTCAGGCTACGCAGAAGGCGCAGCGAGTACCCTCTCGATCTGAGGGCGCCAAATAGAGTAGAACAAGCCTCATTGAAATTTACCTTATCACTTGAATTGCGGTGGAAACGAATGAGTTGTGATTTGATGATACCTTTAAATGTATGTTGAGGATGAAATGATTTTGTGTGCAACAATTGATGTGAATCAGTTGGTTTAAAATACACTTTATAATCTAAATGACCGGACGCCTGAAATTGCTTGCCTTTATACACGGTCACATCGAGAAAATCAACAGAATTTTCACTGATAGTAGCTTTCAATTTAATATTTGGATCGTGATTGTTCAAAATTTCTAAAAATTCATCAAAATCTTCTTTTGAATGTTCCCAAATAATAAAAATGTCATCTAAATACCTGAGATATACGAGAGGATGCTTTGCACATTTGCTTAAGGCATTTTCCTCCCATTCCGCTACATAAATGCTTGCAAAATTAGGACTGAATCTTTTGCCCATAGGACAACCCATTATTTGTAGAAAATATTCTCCATTGAATTGAAAGTCATTACCTTTTAAGCTCAGCTCTAAAAGATCCAAAATTTGTTCATCCGGGCGTTTCGCATCCGGATATTTTTCAAATGCATTTTTAACTGATTTAACACCTTTATCAATATCAATGTTCGTATACATACTGTCGATATCCAAAGTAGCCAGAATTGCATTTTTCGATATTTTCAATTTCGAAATTTTTGACAGGAAATCCTGTGTATTTTTTAGATAGCTCGGATGTCTATTTGCTATAGGTTTCAGATGATAATCAATTAAGTCCGAGATCGCATAAGATTCCGACTTACAATCTGATACAATTGGTCTCCCGGGTGGAGTTAAGTCATCCGTCCATGAAGAACGGTCCTTGTGGATCTTTGGTAGGATATAAAATTGTCTTGTTTGAGCACTGAGCTTAGCTGTTAAATATTTCAATTGTTTTTTGGTAATGTGACCTTCGTCGAGGAGAAATTTTAAGATCTTATTGAATTTTTCGATATTACTAGGCCAAATAAGTGAATCTATTTTCTTATAATGTTTAGTATTGCTGAGTTGTCTCATGGCTTCCTTTATATAATTATCCCGAGATAGAACAACTACCGATCCACCTTTGTCGGCTGGTTTAATTACTAATTTCTTATTTTTTCGAAGTTTCGTGAGGGCTCTCCGTTCACCAGCTGTTAAATTGTCTTTATCGGAGAGTATGTTCATGCTGAACACCTTTTGGATGATTCGTTTGCTAGCCTCAATAATTTCGGGATCTACTTCACTATCTGGAGGTGACCAACCAGATGATTCTGTAAAAGGAAGTTTCCGACCGCTGGAGTTTCTAAAGCGGTCTGCTAATTTCATTTGCCTAAGAAAATTACAGTTGTATGATGGTAAATTTGTTTGGTTATCAGTTTTAGGCTTTGGTGCTGGTACAAAAGTTAAACCGCGATCTAAAAGAGATTTCTCTTGGGTTGTTAGGTCATTGGTGCCAGACAGGTTAACCACATTAGTTCCTAATCCCACATCTGTTAGGCGGCTGTTACCTTTGCCTTTACTTAGTTTAATTTAGGTGGTTCAACCAGTGATCGTACATAATATTGGCGGTTCTCGTGGTCCAATGGATTAAATCCTGAGCAACATCAAACTTCGCGTCATCAATTTTTGGTATCACGTTAACGTCCTTCACTTTCCGAATGGTTTCGTTGATGATGCTCAGGGTTCTCCTCTCAGCCTGAGGGAGTTTTTGTGAAAAGTTTAGTTCAGCGAAATAAATTTTTGCTGATCTAAACTTGACCCTGATATCGCTAAGCATATTCCGCAACTGCTTAACTACGAGATCAGAATTATCGTTTCGAGAATTCACGCCAATATTTAATAATATTTTTTGGGGACTGGACTGGCCCCTGTGCCCTTTAAACATAGAGCGCAGATGATTGAATTTGGCGCCGGGGTAACACTCCACCTGGATGTCCGGATGGGGATTTCGATCAATGCGTCCTAAATTTGAACTTCCAATCATAAGGATGTTTTTACAAACATCGGGGAGGCGCCAATTCCTTTTGTCAAAATTAACTCCGCTTTTATGCCGAAACTGGGAGAATTTAGAATCAAATGAGCGGCCCGAGTTGCGGCTCGGTGATTTGACTTTCTCTGAGTACGATATACCTGGTTGAACCACACTAGATGCAGGGGAAGGGGGAGAAGAAACAGAAGCAGGAGAGGAAACAGAAACAGGAGAAGAAACAGAAGGAGGAGGAGGAGTTCTAGTGAGAGCACTAGGAGAACTAGAGAAGAAAGGCTGAGGAGGAGTAGGAGGTAGAGGAACAAGACGAGGCGAGACAGCGTTACTCAATTTGCGAGCATCTTCAGTCACAATATGGACCGGAGATGTTTGCAAATTGAGGCGCTTACTCTGAGAGAAAGAAGAAGTAGAAGGAAAAGAAGAGGGAGAAGTGCTTTGCCTTGATCTTTTCTTATTATGCTTTTCGCGTTGGGGTAGAGGGACAACACGGGCCGGAGTTTGCTTGCTCCCTCCCGTATTGTTCCTTACTCCAGACGCTGGGCGAAGTTCCGAAATGTAAGACTCATAGGCCGAAATCGTCTTATCTGTCAACTTATTTTTAAAGTTTTTTTGAGCCCAGATCAAGGCACGCGCCGAAGCGCTGTTGAAGTCTATCTTTTCGAGTCCAGGAGGTGGTCGCATAGCCAAAGTTATCTTAGACTTCAACTGGTTTAAATTTATCTTATAATGCTCAATTAAAGCATTTAACGTTTGGTTGGCCCATCCCACACTAATCTGTCGAAAAACAGAAAAAATGTGTGGGGTGGGAAGAGCCGGCTTTAGAAAGCCCCCTAACTCATCTACTTTCTTCTCCAACTGCTTCGGGAAATCCCGGTTGGCCAAATGCTGCTCTAGGAGCCCAATATGGTGCATACACTGAATCACCTGGAAAAGGGCCTTGACCAATCTAGAATAGGCCTGGAACGATTGTTCCTGGCCCCTTCCAGACTGGGCAACTCTCTTTCCCTGATGCTTCTGTCTTTTTTGAGCCATTTGAAGAATAGGTAGATACATTTAAAATGAAGAAATGAAATAAATTAAAATGAAATCTAGATATTACCTATTAGAGAAGATACCTGGATTGGTTGTAGTCTTCAGCAAAGGTAGAAAATAATCCGTCTGTCTCGACGCGTTTCGCTTGGTTTGGCATTTTCAAAGAGACTTTGAGGAAAATGAATCCAACTTTGGGAGGGCATGCATGGTATATATCCATATGTGGGCTGGGGGTGTTTTTCACAGCTCAGTATATAATTAAACTCGGTAACAAGCTGACAAATGTCACTCATCTAATTAATTCTTTTCAATCTGAGATGTCCCAAGTTTGTGTTTGTGTGTGTGTGTGTTTGTGTTTGTGTTTGTGTTTGTGTTTGTGTTTGTGTGTGTGTGTGTGTGTGTGTGTGTGTGTGTGTGTGTGTGTGTGTGTGTGTGTGTGTGTGTGTGTGTGTGTGTGTGTGTGTGTGTTGTCTTACCAACTTGACGAGGTAACTAGACAAAAGAGTTTGCGTGTTTCGCCTTACCGAGGTACAAAAGACAAAAGAAACCCTTTACCTCGGTTGTTTTCCCAGAACTGTACCGGCAAAACGAGGTAGAAACCATTAATACACACAAAGGACAAACAATGGGGTACCTCGGTATGTAGGGAAGACAAGAGTGAGTGAGTGAGTGAGTGAGTGAGTGAGTGAGTGAGTGAGTGAGTGAGTGAGTGAGTGAGTGAGTGAGTGAGTGAGTGAGTGAGTGAGTGAGTGAGTGAGTGAGTGAGTGAGTGAGTGAGTGAGTGAGTGAGTGAGTGAGTGAGTGAGTGAGTGAGTGAGTGAGTGAGTGAGTGAGTGAGTGAGTGAGTGAGTGAGTGAGTGAGTGAGTGAGTGAGTGAGTGAGGAGTGAGTGAGTGAGTGAGTGCGTGCGTGCGTGCGTGCGTGCGTGCGTGCGTGCGTGCGTGCGTGCGTGCGTGCGTGCATGCGTGCGTGCAGAAGTAGAAAACTCGGGGGAGGGGGGGGGAACAACGAGGCCATGGTAGCCAAGGAATATCAACAAGCACGAAATGAAGTAAATAAGATTAAAGACGATAATCGGAGAGTGCAAAATAGCAGTCTTATTAGGGTGATAAGAATGACAGGGGGGGGGGGGTCAAGTTCAAATGTATTTTGGAAATGGGTGAAAAAACGTAACAAAGGAAATAACCCACAAAGTATTGAAGTACATGGCAGAAATACAGACGATCAAGATCAAATCACATCACAACTGGGAAAACACTTGGAAAAGGTAAACAATAACAGATGGGCATAGGAAAACCATCGGAACATTCAAATCCGGTCAAAGAAAATCAAACTTCGTGTGCAGCAAAATTGACCCCGAGAAGGTGCGAAAGGTGGTCTTAAAATTAAGGAATGGAAAAGTGGGAGGGGTAGATGAAATTCGCAATGAATTTCTCAAAAAGGGAGGAGGGGAATTCTGTGAAAGCCTAAATGCACTATTCAATTTAGCCATAGAAAACCAAGAGGTCCCAATAGAGTGGAGAGAAAGCAAAGTGACATTTATTCACAAAAATTGGGAAAAAAATGTTTTGGATAATTATCGAGGGATCTCTGTCAGTAGCAGCATTGGAAACGTTTTCTGTAAAGTCATGTACGGGAGAAATTCAGAATGGCCCCAGGAAGGGAAGGACAGTCACAAACCATCTTTTTACGCTATCCCAAATGATAGAATCCGCGAAAGCAAAAAAGATGTTTATGGCCTTTTTGGATGTTAACCCTTTACCCAACGAATCGCCCGCATCCGTGTGCGTAATATGCAAATTCTACAGTTGAAAAAATTTAATTTTTCAAAATATTTCAACAAATCCATATCATGTGTGACCCCTCGTTGGAATGAGCTTGTCAAGCTCGTTCCAACGAGGTGTCACATGATATGGTTTTGTCAATTTATTTTTTAAAATTAAACAATATATTTAAATTAATGAATTTTGATATCGTCTGCTTGGGCAAAAGGTTAAAAAACTATACGATAGAGCTAGGAAGGAGGGTATGTGGCGAAAGCTTGGGGCACTGAGCTTGGGAGGCGAGTTTGTTGGAATTCTGAAAGCATTATATAAAGATGTACTGAGTGAATTTAGTTTGAGTTACATAAGTATAAAACGTGTGCCTATGGCGATAGACCTAAAACAGGGGTGTATCCTTTCGCAAATTCTTTTTGCATTGTTCATCAAAGGTCCAGAAGATGAACTCCTGCATAGCGACGAGGGGGTAGCAGTTGGGGACTTGAAGATCTGGGGCTATTTTTGCAGACGATATGGGGCTAGTGTCAGAAAGTAAAGAGGAGCTAGAGAAAATGTTTAGGATTCTTGGGAAATATGGGAACAAATGGAGACTCAACTAAATTAAAGCAACAGCAAGGTTATACTCGTGGGACGTAAAGTGGACACCACTCGAAGGTGGAGAGTGGGGGAGTTCTGTATTCCGGAAGGCAGCAGCAAACTTCTTAGTGTAGGAAAGACAGGTAACGACGAGTATCTGGGGGAAAATTTAAACATCACAGAAAGAGGCATCTTCCGAAACCACACAAATAAATTGGTTCTGAAGGGGTAGCGAATCCTTAACGAAATAAAACTTATAGGGAAAAACAGTTTCAAGAATGTTTTCATGAGGAAAAACATTTGGGAAGTGGTGGGTCTGCCAAGTATAACATATGGTACGGAAGTGGTACCCCAAAACAAACGGCAGCAAAAAAAGCTTGGAAACCCTAAAGAACTATGTCGGCCAATGGATACCAGGGTGGAGTAATTTTGCAGCTCTAGAAGCTATCAGGGGTGAGCTTGGGTGGGTGAGGATCAAGGAGAGGATAGACTTATTGAAACTCGGTTATCTTATTTATTTATTTATTTTTATTTATTTATTTATTTATTTATTTATTTATTTATTTATTTATTTATTTATTTATTTATTTATTTATTTATTTATTTATTTATTTATTTATTTATTTATTTATTTATTTAAGGTTTAATGGCTAATCGTGACCATGACAGTTTTGAGGAAGCCAGAGTACCCTGAGAGAACCACCGAGCTTCAACGAGCAGCTGTCAGCTCCTCAACATGCTAACTCTGTTCAAGCTCCGCTCAAGCAGTGTTACAGCGGTTGAAGACATGTGTACCATCAACGTGACGTGCACCTTAATACGTGGCGTCATCGTGCCCCCACATAGGTAATTAGGATAAAGTGCCTTGCCAATGACAGAATGCAGGTCGTCCCGGACGGGGATCGAACTTGGGACCTTTTGCTTCTGAGCCACCGCGCTCGCACTCGGTTATCTTAATTATTTGGTAAATCTCCCCAACAGCCGATGGTGTAAAGGAATGTTCCAGAGTATTTTCAACCCAAATACCAAGACAGAGTGGATGGTCCAAGTGAGGGAGCTAATAGAGAAATACTCATTGGAGATCTCGGATGTAGAGGTAACCCAGGGTAAACAAAATCGTCAGAAAAAGAGTCGTGGAGGATGGTAACCTTAATTGGCTAGAGGGGGGGGGGGATGAAAGAGGTTGATGGCACCTTTCGGGGTTGGGGGGGGGGGGGCTGGTGTGAACACAGTTGTCCAAGCTAAGGTTGTAGACCCTGGAGCAGAGGGAAAAATTGGCAAAAACGGTGAAAAGGAGTGTCAGATGTGTAATTTAGGCGTGATAGAGACCCTGTAAAACTTTCTTCTAGAATGCCCAAAATAACAGCCTAAAAGATTAAGATTCACTGAGAGTATAATGGAAAAGTGGGATGGGCGAATGAAGGACATGTGGTTAGTGAGTGACTCAGAGCAGAGGGTTAATATGCTAATCGGAGAGATTGGGAAGAATGGGGCAAGGGATGTCATCAAGCAGTTCGTCTCCGAGTGTTGGGAGGAGAGAAGAAGGGTGGGAATAGGGAGGCAGTTGGGAGCGTAGAGGGGTACCCGAGAACCGCAACAAATCAGCGGCCGGCCAAAGTGTTATTATTAATAGCAGTAGTTGGGTCATATGAATATCATAATTTGTAGGCTTATAAATGGCATTAAAAATAGACAACTTACAAACCACCAGTGTGACGAAGCTCCCGCTATGACAAATTCAGAATCTATCCAATGTAGCTCCAAGCAGAACTCCTTATTTAAATTACAGACAAATAAGTTGAAAAGATTTGTAGAAAAATGAAGCGAAACTTGTGATTACATGTTATTTGGAGAGTCAGTTTGAACTTATCAAATGAATTTATAATACAGACCCAATGTTATGAGCAATCTCTGAACAGAGTGACAGGCTGCAGTGAAAGAGTGAGTACAACTCAACAATTGATCAGATTGGACTATCACCAAGCCTGCAGTTAATTAGAAACAATGTCAATATTTCAGTTGACATGCAATGGTTACAATATAATTTTCCAGTCCACACACTTAAGTCTATTAAAACTATTAAAATCTCACTCTGCCACATAGTTATGTTAATTTTTTATCATGTTATTTGAATCTCATTTTGTTTGAAATATGTACGATTGATCATGTATTTAGGGATCTGTGAATTTTAACCCCTCACAGAACGGTATGGCCCAAACAGGTCAGCGCTGTTCCGAATGAAAGTATCAATTACCACGAGAGAGAGAGAGATGGTACGGACAGTAACCCTGAAGCCTGCAACTTTATGTTGGTAGCACAGGAGTAACCAGGACCTTCTCATCCAAGCCTGAACAGCGACAAACCAGCTGCAACCAAAGTGTTATTATTATTATTAGGGTCATACGAATATCATAATTTGTAAGATCATAAATGGCAGAATAAAATGCACAATTTATATACCACCAGTGTAATGAAGCTCCTAATGTGACAAATTCAGAATATATCCAAAGTAGCTCCAAGCAGAATTTCTTACTTAAATTACACACAAACAAGTTGAAAAGATTTGTAGAAAAATGAAGCAAAACATGTGATTGCGTGTTATTTGGAGAGTCAGTGTGAACTTATAGAATGAATTTCTAATAAACACCCAATGTTATGAGCAATCTCTGAACAGGGTGACAGGCTGCAGTGAAAAGTGAATACAACCCAACGATCAGACTGGACTATCACCAAGTATGCAGTTAATTAAAAACAATGTCAATATTTCAGTTGACATGCAATCATAACAATATAACTTTCCAGTCTACAAACTTTAGACTTCCTACAACAAAACTATTAAAATCTCACTCTGCCACATAGTTATGTTAATTTTCTATCATCAGTCATTTGGATCTCATTTTGTTTGAAATATGTACGATTAATCATATATTTACGGATCTGTGAATTTTAACCCCTCACACAACGTATTGGCCCAAACAGATCAACGCTATTCAAAATGAAAGTATCAATGACCAGGGCCGGAGAGAGGATGGGGGCCCGAGATAGTAACCCTGAACCCTGCTACTTTTTTGAGGGGACGAGTTTGGCCTAGGAGACCAGAATTCCTGAGTTAGGTCCACCCAACCCCAGTCCAAAAACGGCCCGAAAGACAATATTTTAGGTTTTTGGTTTTGTTCGCCATTTCAAAGGATGAAACAAACCAAAACATTACAATCATGTTTTGGACAAGCTCCCCCCCCCCTCCACACCCACTCACCCCCCCACCCCCCCCCCCCCCCCCCACGGTTCTGCCTCCTGTACCAGCAGTTAAGAAGGGGGCTGTATCGTGACTGGAGCTCTGCATTTGATCAATGGTTGTAATTTTGGATCGCATTATTTTTAAAGAAATAACTTTATTAAATCAACTTGACGTTATACAGTTATCACTTCAATCAATCAAAAGCTGTAACTCTAGGTAGGGTCGAAGTGGCTTGGTAGGTAGAGGTACATGCCTCAAGCCGGGGGTCATTGGTTCGAATCCCAACTGCGGCAACCACGTCGTATTCGTGGGCAAGACACTTCTCTGACATTTCCCACGTGGGGCCACGGTGGCGTTGTGTACTAAGACGTACTACACGTCGATGGTGCACTTGTCTTCAACCAAAGCTAACCCTGCTTGTGTGGAATTAGTATGTTGGGGAGCTGACAGTTTCTCGCCATTGATGGTGGTTCTCTCTGGCTTCACCAGTTTCTTCTGCCTGTAAAACTGTGGTGGTAATGATTGGACATTGTGCCGAAATATGTGACCTTAAACATCAATAAATAAATATGCCTTTAGGTCACGGAATACTGGCTGATGGACTGAAACATACTCCTAAAAACGTCATTTTCAGGTCCAAAAGATAAAGTAATTTTTTTATCCAAAAAGCCACCAGAAGTTTTCGTTTAATAACTGATTTCAAATTTTTCTTGCGGGAAGACCCCCCCCTCCCCACCCTCCAATCCCTTATCATGTCGCATCAGTATCCTGACACTTTTGAAAGGGGGCCGTCACAGACATAACCCCAGGGCCCGAATGTCCTCTCCCCGGCCATGTCAATGACACTGTAGCTCAACTTAACAAACCTGAACTTGGTAAGTTATAAATGAAATGGCATAACTGAAAATCATTGGTTCCAATGTTATTTGATGAAACTAACATAACAGCATTGTGTGAGGCACAAGGTCAGAGCAATCCATGCCTTTTTTAATGCTTACTGCAGAGCTGGCTGAAGGAAGAATGTTGATACACAAATTCAGTAAGTTTGAAGGTCATTGTGAACAGCAACTTTTTTCGACAGAAACGAATGCAAATCGAAAGTTCTTATCCAGAGGTCTCGCCAAATGAGCAAACCAAGTTCTAAAACAATCATGTGATAAATGCAGCCTGTAGGCCATGTCAAAAAAGGATGATGAGGCACATACCCATTAAATTCAAAGATCAGTGATAGCAGGGGTCCAACTGAAGAAAGAACACAAACGAACACAAACACATATAGTGGTTATTTATTCATTTATTGGGATTTAATGACACTTTGGACAGCTAGGGTCACCTCGTCTCGAACAATTCTATGGTTGGAGGAAGCCAAAGTACTCGGAGATAACCACCAAGCAACAGCGATCAACTGTCAGACTCCCCAACGTACTAACTTTACTGAAGCTCAATTAGCATTGCTTGAAGCCAAATGCACCATTGACGTGCAGTACGTCTCAGTGCACAATGCCACCATGCCCTCACGTAGGCAATTGGGATTAAGTGTCTTTACCGACATTGACAATGTGCCTGGGAAGGTAACTAGATGGTGGCAAACATTAGTATGAGTCTGTAGGTTTGCAATGTAAGCTTGTAATGATGTGGTTATTATCAATGCGTGAGGTGGTATCAAGAAAGATGATGCTATCCGAAGAGGTTTCTGAAGTGAATTTGATGGACTAGTGAAGTGTGTTGCAGGAGGAGACAAACGCTAAAAGATCAGATTCGGTGCTCTCCTGAGCTGTTCACTATTTAATAATGACCTGTAGAGCTGTTCACTATTTAATAATGACCTGTAGTGAGTTGTGTTTTAAACCACTAAATATACTAAATTAAGTCGTTATAATGCATGTTGGGGATAAGGAAAACATTTACAAGAGAATGTAAACAAAACTGTATTCGGCGTTCGCTGACAGGACGAACCCACGCAGCCTACTTTGCTGAACATTATTACACTCCCCCCACCCCTATCAGTTGGAAAATTGCGACTAGAATTCAATTAATTAGTTAATAATACAACTCAGAGAGCTGAATTGTTAGTGGAGGTTCAAATTGTACAATTGTTTGATTATCAGATTTCTAATTATTCAAATGTAGTCCCTTGGAATGGGGAACGCCCATTCACCCTCCCTCCAACACCACGTGTGTAGATCTTTGTCTTTTACATCTGATTTGTTCGGCGGGTCACGTCCGTGCCATACATTATTAAAAGTTGGATTTTGAATTTTATCGAATCGTGAGGTATTCACGTCTGTGACTACGTACCATGAGGTAGACATATGCAGGTTTCAAGCGAGATGTGTGGATGCTGACAGGTGTGTTGTGCAATGACATGGTGCTAGTGTCAGAAAGAGAAGAGGGGCTAGCGAAAATGCAGGGAATTGTTGGGAAAATGGGACAATGGATACTCGAACTAAATGAAAGCAAAAACAAAGTTACACCCGTGGGCCGTAAAGTGGACCCTACTCGAAGGTGGGGAGTGGGGGAGTTCTGTATTCTGGAGGGTAGGAGAGACAGGTGACTACGAGTATCTGGGATAAATATAAACATCACAGGAAGAGGCATCTACAGAAACCACACAAATAAATAATTGTTTCTGAATGGAAGGCGAACCCTTAACCAAATGAAATGTATAGGGAGAAACAGTTTCAATAATGTTTTCATGGGAAAAACCATTTGGGAAATGGTGGGTCTGCCAAGTATAATATATGGTACGGTCGCAGTACCTCCTAAACCAAACGGCTTACAGCTTGGAAACCTGCAGAACGATGAAGGCCGATGGATAACGGCACTAGAAGCAATCAGGGGTGAGCTTGGATGGATGAAGATCAAGGACAGGACAGACTTATTGAAACTCGGTTATATTAATTATTTGGTAAACCTCCTAGACAGCCGATGGTGTAAAGTAATGTTCCAGAGTATTTTCAATTCAAATACCAAGACAGGAAGGATGGACCAAGTGAGGGAGCTAATAGAGAACTACTCACTGGAGATCTAGGACGTAGACGTAGGGGCAACCCAGGGTAAAACTAGAGTGATGTTACGCATACAATCAGACTGTCCCAGCAATGGCAATGCTTAGACACAAAATAGTCTGAGCTATTTTGTTCTTAACCATTTACATAACGAATCTGCCGTATCTGCAATCGTGATATACAAAAATTGCTATTCAAATTTTATTTTTTCACTTCTCTGCCCCAAACCATACCTCATGACCTATTAATGAAAGAAGCTTGATAAGCTTGTTTCAATAAGGACTAATAAGCAATGGTTAGAAGTAAAAAAACGAAAAAAAATCTGATGATTCAGAAAAATAATTTGTACTGTTGGCTTCAACTTATGTTACGTAAAGGGTTAAAGATGCAGTACATAAAACACTGTTGGGCTATAGGAGTAAATTTTTGTTTTTGCTTGTAATAATTCCCAATCCTTCAAAATGCATTTTGGGAATGATTGCCTAAGAGACACGTGTGTGTGTGTGTGTGTGTGTGTTTTCAAATGACACAATCATGTTTTAGAGGAATTTTGAATGTTGGTTTCTGATCCCCCGCCGGGATTCGAACCCTCGGCAACACCGCCTGGCAATCAGGAGTCCAGCATCTAAACCACTAGACCATTGCACACCGTCAAAAACGATGGCTGGAATCTAGCTTTTTAGATGAAGTCCTCATGATTACTTGGTTCATCTTCCTTTCGGCAGCAGCATGAAAGTGTGGAACGCGCTGGCTACAGAATGATGAAAGTGCTGTGGATGGCCTCAGACGAAGACTGGCACGGGCTTGTGTGTGTTTTTTCAAATGACACAATCATGTTTTAGAGGAATTTTGAATGTTGGTTTCTGATCCCCCGCCGGGATTCGAACCCTCGGCAACACCGCCTGGCAACCAGGAGTCCTGCGTCTAAACCACTAGACCACTGCACACTGTCAAAAACGATGGCTGGAATCTAGCTTTTTAGATGAAGTCCTCATGATTACTTGGTTCATCTTCCTTTCGGCAGCAGCATGAAAGTGTGGAACGCGCTAGCTACAGTACAATGAAAGTGCTGTGGATGGCCTCAGACGAAGCCTGGCACGGGCTTGTGTGTGTTTTTTCAAATGACACAATCATGTTTTAGAGGAATTTTGAATGGTGGTTTCTGATCCCCCGCCGGGATTCGAACCCTCGGCAACACCGCCTGGCAACCAGGAGTCCAGCGTCTAAACCACTAGACCACTGCACACCATCAAAAACGATGGCTGGAATCTAGCTTTTTAGATGAAGTCCTCATGATTACTTGGTTCATCTTCCTTTCCGCAGCAGCATGAAAGTGTGGAACGCACTAGCTACAGTACAACGAAAGTGCTGTGGATGGCCTCAGATGAAGCCTGGCACGGGCTTGTGTGTGTTTTTTCAAATGACACAATCATGTTTTAGAGGAATTTTGAATGGTGGTTTCTGATCCCCTGCCGGGATTCGAACCCTCGGCAACACCGCCTGGCAATCAGGAGTCCAGCATCTAAACCAGTAGATGACTGCACACCGTCAAATACGATGGCTGGAATCTAGCTTTTTAGATGAAGTCCTCATGATTACTTGGTTCATCTTCCTTTCGGCAGCAGCATGAAAGTGTGGAACACGCTGGGGCTACAGTGTGTGTGTGTGTGTGTGTGTGTGTGTGTGTGTGTGTGTGTGTGTGTGTGTGTGTGTGTGTGTGTGTGTGTGTGTGTGTGTGTGTGTGTGTGTGTGTGTGTGTGTGTGTGTGTGTGTGTGTGTGTGTGTGTGTGTGTGTGTGTGTGTGTGTGTGTGTGTGTGTGTGTGTGTGTGTGTGTGTGTGTGTGTGTGTGTGTGTGTGTGTGTGTGTGTGTGTGTGTGTGTGTGTGTGTGTGTGTGTGTGTGTGTGTGTGTGTGTGTGTGTGTGTGTGTGTGTGTGTGTGTGTGTGTGTGTGTGTGTGTGTGTGTGTGTGTGTGTGTGTGTGTGTGTGTGTGTGTGTGTGTGTGTGTGTGTGTGTGTGTGTGTGTGTGTGTGTGTGTGTGTGTGTGTGTGTGTGTGTGTGTGTGTGTGTGTGTGTGTGTGTGTGTGTGTGTGTGTGTGTGTGTGTGTGTGTGTGTGTGTGTGTGTGTGTGTGTGTGTGTGTGTGTGTGTGTGTGTGTGTGTGTGTGTGTGTGTGTGTGTGTGTGTGTGTGTGTGTGTGTGTGTGTGTGTGTGTGTGTGTGTGTGTGTGTGTGTGTGTGTGTGTGTGTGTGTGTGTGTGTGTGTGTGTGTGTGTGTGTGTGTGTGTGTGTGTGTGTGTGTGTGTGTGTGTGTGTGTGTGTGTGTGTGTGTGTGTGTGTGTGTGTGTGTGTGTGTGTGTGTGTGTGTGTGTGTGTGTGTGTGTGTGTGTGTGTGTGTGTGTGTGTGTGTGTGTGTGTGTGTGTGTGTGTGTGTGTGTGTGTGTGTGTGTGTGTGTGTGTGTGTGTGTGTGTGTGTGTGTGTGTGTGTGTGTGTGTGTGTGTGTGTGTGTGTGTGTGTGTGTGTGTGTGTGTGTGTGTGTGTGTGTGTGTGTGTGTGTGTGTGTGTGTGTGTGTGTGTGTGTGTGTGTGTGTGTGTGTGTGTGTGTGTGTGTGTGTGTGTGTGTGTGTGTGTGTGTGTGTGTGTGTGTGTGTGTGTGTGTGTGTGTGTGTGTGTGTGTGTGTGTGTGTGTGTGTGTGTGTGTGTGTGTGTGTGTGTGTGTGTGTGTGTGTGTGTGTGTGTGTGTGTGTGTGTGTGTGTGTGTGTGTGTGTGTGTGTGTGTGTGTGTGTGTGTGTGTGTGTGTGTGTGTGTGTGTGTGTGTGTGTGTGTGTGTGTGTGTGTGTGTGTGTGTGTGTGTGTGTGTGTGTGTGTGTGTGTGTGTGTGTGTGTGTGTGTGTGTGTGTGTGTGTGTGTGTGTGTGTGTGTGTGTGTGTGTGTGTGTGTGTGTGTGTGTGTGTGTGTGTGTTTGAGGTTAAAAAATCGCACTGGCACAGACATTTCATACTGAAACGTTTTTTTTTCCTTTTAATATGCCGCCGAAAAATTGTTTTCATTTACTGAACCCTGATTGGTTTTAAACATGACAAAAAAGTACACAAAATTGATTTAAACTAAGTGATGAGCTTAGGAACTGGTTAAACTGACTGGCAGAAATTGGTGTTATTCATTGATGGGCTCTAATTTAGTCCTTACAAGGATGTTACGCAAGCTTTTGTTTTTCTTATAGGCGATGACAGGTCGAAGATTCAAAGGTTCATTTAATTTAGCATTGGTAAAATTGAATTCATCTTTTAACATTTTTGCTATTTCGATATTCATTCTGTTGTACGTTAAAGTGAAAGGAATGATGGACCTCCTTTCGCATTCGCCCTCTGATATGTTCATACCAAATGGCCAGAGAGTTTGAAGCGTATTGATCCAAAAAGCTTCACGTTTTTTTCTAAATTCATCCGTTTCTTCTAATGTGTCTTTAATTGGTGGTTGTTCAATAGGATGGATTTCGAAATCGTCCAAAGAATGGCCAGGAAGGTTAAAATGTTGTGCTACTGGGGCATCAGCATTATGTTTTATATCCTGTTTGTGTCTAGTAGCACGTTCTCGAAAAGGATTTTGACTTTGACCAACATACTGTTTCCGACATCGCTTACAAGTGATAAGGTAAATAATGTTTGGTGAATCACAATGGAGGGGGTTACGGATCTGATAATGATTTTTCGTTTGTTCGGAGGAAAATTCCTCTTTCTGATCAGGCATAAAAGTATGCAGTCTACAACGAGGCTTTTTGCAGTTAAATACCGCGCCACTACCATTCTGCAACGGTCTGTTGTGTTCAATCTTCAGTGGTTCGAAATCGGTAGTTTCAGCTGGACTTTCGAGCTTTTTCAGGGTTTGGGATTTCAGGCTACGCAAGAGACGCAGCGAGTACCCTCTCGATCTGAGGGCGCCAAATAGAGTAGAACAAGCCTCATTGAAATTTACCTTATCACTTGAATTGCGGTGGAAACGAATGAGTTGTGATTTGATGATACCTTTAAATGTATGTTGAGGATGAAATGATTTTGTGTGCAACAATTGATGTGAATCAGTTGGTTTAAAATACACTTTATAATCTAAATGACCGGACGCCTGAAATTGCTTGCCTTTATACACGGTCACATCGAGAAAGTCAACAGAATTTTCACTGATAGTAGCTTTCAATTTAATATTTGGATCGTGATTGTTCAAAATTTCTAAAAATTCATCAAAATCTTCTTTTGAATGTTCCCAAATAATAAAAATGTCATCTAAATACCTGAGATATACGAGAGGATGCTTTGTACATTTGCTTAAGGCATTTTCCTCCCATTCCGCTACATAAATGCTTGCAAAATTAGGACTGAATCTTTTGCCCATAGGACAACCCATTATTTGTAGAAAATATTCTCCATTGAATTGAAAGTCATTACCTTTTAAGCTCAGCTCTAAAAGATCCAAAATTTGTTCATCCGGGCGTTTCGCATCCGGATATTTTTCAAATGCATTTTTAACTGATTTAACACCTTTATCAATATCAATGTTGGTATACATACTGTCGATATCCAAAGTAGCCAGAATTGCATTTTTTGATATTTTCAATTTCGAAATTTTTGACAGGAAATCCTGTGTATTTTTTAGATAGCTCGGATGTCTATTTGCTATAGGTTTCAGATGATAATCAATTAATTCCGAGATCGCATAAGATTCCGAATTACAATCTGATACAATTGGCCTCCCGGGTGGAGTTAAGTCATCCGTCCATGAAGAACGGTCCTTGTGGATCTTTGGTAGGATATAAAATTGTCTTGTTTGAGCACTGAGCTTAGCTGTTAAATATTTCAATTGTTTTTTGGTAATGTGACCTTCGTCGAGGAGAAATTTTAAGATCTTATTGAATTTTTCGATATTACTAGGCCAAATAAGTGAATCTATTTTCTTATAATGTTTAGTATTGCTGAGTTGTCTCATGGCTTCCTTTATATAATTATCCCGAGATAGAACAACTACCGACCCACCTTTGTCGGCTGGTTTAATTACTAATTTCTTATTTTTTCGAAGTTTCGTGAGGGCTCTCCGTTCACCAGCTGTTAAATTGTCTTTATCGGAGAGTATGTTCATGCTGAACACCTTTTTGATGATTCGTTTGCTAGCCTCAATAATTTCGGGATCTACTTCACTATCTGGAGGTGACCAACCAGATGATTCTGTAAAAGGAAGTTTCCGACCGCTGGAGTTTCTAAAGCGGTCGGCTAATTTCATTTGCCTAAGAAAATTACAGTTGTATGATGGTAAATTTGTTTGGTTATCAGTTTTAGGCTTTGGTGTTGGTACAAAAGTCAAACCGCGATCTAAAAGAGATTTCTCTTGGGTTGTTAGGTCATTGGTGCCAGACAGGTTAACCACATTAGTTCCTAATCCCACATCTGTTAGGCGGCTGTTACCTTTGCCTTTACTTAGTTTAAATTTAGGTGGTTCAACCAATGATCGTACATAATATTGGCGGTTCTCGTGGTCCAATGGATTAAATCCTGAGCAACATCAAACTTCGCGTCATCAATTTTTGGTATCACGTTAACGTCCTTCACTTTCCGAATGGTTTCGTTGATGATGCTCAGGGTTCTCCTCTCAGCCTGAGGGAGTTTTTGCGAAAAGTTTAGTTCAGCGAAATAAATTTTTGCTGATCTAAACTTGACCCTGATATCGCTAAGCATATTCCGCAACTGCTTAACTACGAGATCAGAATTATCGTTTCGAGAATTCACGCCAATATTTAATAATATTTTTTGGGGACTGGACTGGCCCCTGTGCCCTTTAAACATAGAGCGCAGATGATTGAATTTGGCGCCGGGGTAACACTCCACCTGGATGTCCGGATGGGGATTTCGATCAATGCGTCCTAAATTTGAACTTCCAATCATAAGGATGTTTTTACAAACATCGGGGAGGCGCCAATTCCTTTTGTCAAAATTAACTCCGCTTTTATGCCGAAACTGGGAGAATTTAGAATCAAATGAGCGGCCCGAGTTGCGGCTCGGTGATTTGACTTTCTCTGAGAACGATATACCTGGTTGAACCACACTAGAGGCAGGAGAAGGGGGAGAAGAAACAGAAGCAGGAGAGGAAACAGAAGCAGGAGAAGAAACAGAAGGAGGAGGAGGAGTTCTAGTGAGAGCACTAGGAGAACCAGAGAAGAAAGGCTGAGGAGGAGTAGGAGGTAGAGGAACAAGACGAGGCGAGACAGCGTTACTCAATTTGCGAGCATCTTCAGTCACAATATGGACCGGAGATGTTTGCAAATTGAGGCGCTTACTCTGAGAGAAAGAAGAAGTAGAAGGAAAAGAAGAGGGAGAAGTGCTTTGCCTTGATCTTTTCTTATTTTGCTTTTCGCGTTGGGGTAGAGGGACAACACGGGCCGGAGTTTGCTTGCTCCCTCCCGTATTGTTCCTTACTCCAGACGCTGGGCGAAGTTCCGAAATGTAAGACTCATAGGCCGAAATCGTCTTATCTGTCAACTTATTTTTAAAGTTTTTTTGAGCCCAGATCAAGGCACGCGCCGAAGCGCTGTTGAAGTCTATTTTTTCGAGTCCAGGAGGTGGTCGCATAGCCAAAGTTATCTTAGACTTCAACTGGTTTAAATTTATCTTGTAATGCTCAACTAAAGCATTTAACGTTTGGTTGGCCCATCCCACACTAATCTGTCGAAAAACAGAAAAAATGTGTGGGGTGGGAAGAGCCGGCTTTAGAAAGCCACCTAACTCATCTACTTTCTTCTCCAACTGTTTCGGGAAATCCCGGTTGGCCAAATGCTGCTCTAAGAGCCCAATATGGTGCATACACTGAATCACCTGGAAAAGGGCCTT